>VXAA01001518.1:418074-431589 GCA_013399115.1 Anseranas semipalmata | reverse complement strand
TTAAAACCATAACAATGGACACCAATCTGCTGCTCCTTATGAGAAATGGACTCATGCTTATTCCTGTGTTGCAGACAATTCATATTTAATTAATACAAATGATTCCACTTTTAAATAATGTATTCTTTAAAATGGAACTGTTCCACTATAGCTGATCTCAGGAGATCCAAAATCCTGATGCAGACTGTATAAAAGAGCAATAGCAACCCTCAATATTTCTGAGACGAGAGAGAGAGAGAGATCTGGGGTTATTTAAAAAAAAAAAAAAAACTGCCATTTTGCCAGCCCCACATCAGGTTTGCTCCCTGCTCTGTCCTCAGCTCCTCTCTGGGGTGTTTCACCATGTCCTTTGTGGCTTGGCTAAGCTCTTCTTACCCCAAGGAAGGCAAGGACACAGCATCCCCACATCCCGCATGAAAGGAATAGACCACAGAACAGCAGCCACCTTCCTGCTTACTGCCTCATATGGGGAGGGCACTGAAGGAGCAAGGAGAAAAATCTCAGGGAATTTTCCCCTGGGGCGGCCGAAATCAGGACGTTCGGTGGAGGTGGGTCACAGCAATCAGAATGGACCTGACTGTTGCCTGTTATTTATTGGGCACTGACATTTGGTTTAAGGCTTTCATAGACACCTTGGTGGTTAGCACACTGCAGACACAGCATGAGACTTTCCATGCCCAAAGCAAATTCCAGCCTATGAACTGGCCACATCTGCCTTGACAACATCATCTGGAGAAGACAGGAGCTTCATGGTATCTGCTACCTGAACAGCTTCAAACCACTGATGCAATCTTTCCAGAATGTTTTATTGTCCATTTATACTTCAGCTCACACCGTAGCTTTTCCAATGTTTATATTTCCATCCTAGCCAACCTGTTGTCCCATCTTTTGAAGAAGATTTTAACAGTCCCCTACCATCCCGAAGGAGCAGAAAGACCTAGAGGATCAAGCACAGAGCAACCTGTCTTGCTGTCTGGATATGGTACTGGGTAACCTGCTCTAGGTGGTCCTGCTTGAGCAGGGGGGTTGGACAAGAAGACCTCCAGAGGTCCCTTCCAACCTCAACCATTCTATGATTCTGTGTACCCCCTGGGACCTTCAGAGTCTCATCTCTCCTTCTGTGTCAAGGGCAATTATCAGCAAATTGCTAAACCTCTTCCCCTAGAAGGAAAACAGAGTGAATTTGTATCTACAGCGGAGGTGGGCCAATGGGATAATATGTGGTGGTGTAACGGCACTCAAGTCAGCAATATGAGCAATAATAATGTGTTCTGCTCTTCTGGAAAATTACTATAAACCACAGGCTGTCCTAAGAGAGGTAAAGGCTTGCAATGCTTTTATGCAGTAAGAAAGAACTTCTTAGCTCCTGTAACAACAGAGTATGATTTTGAAGGTGATGTTGTAGTCAGAGACCTGAGGCTGTGAGTGAAGCATGTATTTTCCATTTTTCTTTCTTTTTTTTTTTTTTTTTTCCCTAGGACAGCATTTATGGAAGATATCTGAATGATTTATTTACAATAAGCAGGCTGGCTTCTTTGCTGGTATGCATCGCTCCTGAGCTTGAAGGAGGTGATCCTTGAATGTTAACCAGCTTTCTTGGGCCCCTCTTCCCTCCGGGACTTTATCCCATGGTACTCTACCAAGCAGATCCTTGAAGAGGGCAAAGTCTGCTCTCCTGAATTCCAGGGTAGTGAGCTTGCTGTGTGCCCTCCTCACTGCCCTAAGGATCTTGAACTCCACCATTTCATGGTCACAGCAGCCAAGGCTGCCCTTGAGCTTCACAATCCCCACCAGCCCCTCTTTGTTTGTGAGAACAAGGTCCAGCACAGCACCTCTCCTTGTTGGATCCTCCATCACCCAGAGAAAGAAGTTATCACCAACACATTCCAGGAACCTCCTGGATTGCTTATGCCCTGCTGTGTTGTCTTCCCAACAGATATTGGGGTGCTTGTGGTCCTCCACGAGGACATGGGCTTGCAAACGTGAGGCTGTTCCTATCTGTCTATAGAAGGCCTCATCCACACAGTCTTCCTGGTCAGCTGGCCTGTAGCAGACCCCCACTATAATGTCCCCTGTCCCTGCCTTCCCTTTAATCCTGACCCATAAGCTCTCTGTCAGCTCCTCATCCATCCCCAGCAGAGCTCCATGCACCGCAGTTGCTCATTGGCACAGAGGGCAATGCCCCCTCCTTGTCTCCCCTGCCTGTCCTTCCTAAGGAGCCTGTATCCTTCCGTTCCAACACTTCAGCCATGGGAGCCATCCCACCACATCTCCATGATGCCAATGAGATCATAGCCCTGCAGATGTGCAAAAAAAATGTATGTTTGCATCCAGAAGCAGATTATGAAGGTGCTGGGACATGCAGATCATGGAAAATTTCTTCGTTCTGAAAACAGCAGTATATTTGACCAAGATGGATGGAGCAGCAGCCCTCACAACAGTCATCTCTGATTAGGAAGGTAAATCTCTAACTATTCGCTCTTGCTGCTGATAAATCCCCCTGCGTACGGTTTCCAAAAGGCCAGCAGCAGCATGCTCAGGGACAAGTCTGGAGGATTGGGTGGTGTTTCCAAGACAGACAACTGAGTGGTGACTGGGGTTTGGCACCCTCCGGAAGCCGTACACAGAGAAACAAAATTGTGGCATACGACCATTACAAACCTTACAACTGAAAAACAGGCTGGAGAGGACTTCAGATGAACAAGCAACTCTTAACCAGGATTTATCCTGATTTGAAATCAGTTATGTTGTTACATATAATTGTCCAGCCAATGCTTTAAAACTTTTAATAATGGAAACTTCAAAGCCTCCCTGGGTAATTTTTTCCTGAGGTTAGTTAAAATTGTCAAAGAGAGAAACTTGGGACCACTCACTTCTTAACTCTCATTGTTAGATCAGAGAAATTCATTTTCCCTAAAAATCCTGATTTCTGATATAGGCAGATACTTCTAAGAAGAAATAATACAAGGGATTAATTTAACTATTTTAGTAGCATAGTTACTGCATATTCAATAACCTGCTGAATTCAGCCTGGATAAAAGACTTGTTAATGCAAAATGAAGTGTAAGCAGAGATCTGCACAAGGAAGGACAACTCAAGTGACCTGATTAGGTAACACACATTATGGAGAAGTGCACTTGTATGGTGACAGTTGTACAGTTGTCATTGCTTTGGCAAGAATCAGGCACCAACAGTGTTCTTTAGGGACCCCCAGAAAATTGAAAGTTACCGTGATATTATATCACAATATCTAAATGATTTATAAGAGCTGTAGGTGCAGGAAGGAAAGAGGAAAGTGCCAAGAGGAATTCAGAAGAATAAGAATTCAAACTCAAGCATTATTTTATCTGGAGTGTTTAAGCACTGAGAGAATCTTGATTTGGGAATAAAAATTAACACAAGAACCATGACAACGTTTGACAAGCAATGTTACACATTTTCTTTTGCTTAGGTTTTAGTTTCTAAGATCACCTAACTGCAAACATCCTATACACCAACACCGCAACAGCACACTACGCAGCACCTTGCACCCCAGCCTCTGCCCACAGCCGAGGACATTTCCAATGACCCCACAGAGGGACATGGGAGGCAGCACCCAAAACTCATCCACAGCTTGCCCATGAAGATGAACACGTTACACCAGGGGCCCTGCTTGGATTAAAAATTCATCTCTGGATTCAAGTCCTCATTGCAAAATTCCTCAACTTTGAAAACCAGCATATGAGGAGGAAAAGACGTTTGTTCCTACTGCATCTCCACAGAGCACTTGGGCACACCAGAATTTACTTCCATCCATGACTGAATTCCTCCTGCCTACAAATTTCAGGGCATGCACCCCTGATCCTTTTCTAGGGCAGGCAGGACTATGTTTTCTTGCTGGGTCAACCCTGCAATAAAGTTCCTGGGAGTCCTGGTGGCAAGCAGATCTTCAGCTGTGTGAGCAGAGTAATGCTGACTTACACACGCCAAATACATGGTTCTACCCCCTGTTAGCCTTGCAGAAGGAATTAGGGTGTCTCTTTAAACCTGAGCCTGAGGGAAAGAAAACAGAGCAGACATTTTACAGGATGTGAAGAGGCTGCAAATGTTTTACTGAATATGAACATCTCTGTGGTACCGACAGCACTGCAGCCATAAAGCAGGTTTCACACTCCTGCTTTCCTGAGGTTGCCTTGTGAAAAAAGCATGTGCTGCTCACATATAGGAGCTACATAATCAGCAGAGACAGTATAGAAGAGAAGGAAAAGTAGTCACAGCCAAGGCATGGATCAGAGAGAAAAAAAAAACAAGGCTAAATCATCCATCAAGTACAATTTTAACCAGGTACTTGGTGCTGACCAGAGAACAGCACCCCAATCTAGCACTACAGGAGAACACGCAGCAAGGAAAAGCTTCGCACACAAGCCAAGCTAAAGAAAAATAGAAAGGCAGTCCCAACTCACTTCACCTGCTATTTCACGTTAGGCTTCTGGAACACTGTTAGGTGGAGGTTTGCTGTTGTGGAGGAAATCCTATCCCTCCTCTTCAACATTGCTGGCCGTTTGTCCATCAAACAAGTGTCCTGGTGACATGCAAAAGCCTGATCCTCTCCTGGGGAGAGTGGTTTCCTGGCTGACCGTAAAAAATCCTATCTGTCCTGTTCTTATGTAAAACACTAAGGCTGTACAATAAGCCTGGAGTAAATACACAGGCAACAATTTTCCAGCATGATGACCTAATTGAGTGGATTAGTGATTTACGTGCACACATATAGAGTCAGTGGCTGGGAACGCAGCTTGGAAATGCTGACTCCCTTTCCCCCTCTCTCTGCTGGATCTCTCTCCTCTTACAGGCTGAGGCTGATGTTAATGTTGCCCCTGTGCTGCCTGTGTCCTAGCAGGCTAGTCGTTCTGCACCACAAACTCCAGTGAGCTGGGCTCACAGAATTCCCGCATCCAGCTCTGCGAAGAAACACAGCCCACTCCTCTCCAAACTGCACGCAGACATTAGCATTTGCTGGTGCCTGGCTCTCAGATGAATACTTCAGCAGTACTCTGCAATTAAAACTACTTAATAATTCTGCTAAATACCAAGGGCTTGTTTTCCTTTGGTGTGAAGTGCCATCACATCACTCTGCTGACTTCATTTTACAGCTTCTGGCAATCGCCTCCTCCCCATGAATGACAGCCAAAGCTGTGAGGAAGGGACGTGAACACACAGTTTCTGCCAATACTTTCTCTCTCATTGTAAGAGAGTGTTATGGGACATCTGTTTCAATTTCTTCCTTTGAAATCAACCAATAATCAATATCAAATCAATATCAATCAAATAATCTGTATCAAAACAAGCCAATCAATATTTTATGCACCTGATGGTGCCCAGAGACAGAAATGATCAGTTCTCTTCCAAATTCATTTTGCAGTAAAGGTAATGCCAGATATGTACATACCTCCAGAAATGCTAAAAAGTCTAAAAAAAAAAAAGTCTAAAAATTTTGATATTTATCAAAATTCCATTTTGCTGCCAAGGCATGTTACATCTTGAAATTATCCCTGGTTATATCACACATTCCCAGCAACCCTAACACTGTCATAAGAGGTAGAGAGAGAAGGAAAGAAGGAAAGAAGGAAAGAAGGAAAGAAGGAAAGAAGGAAAGCAGGAAAGAGAAAAACTGCAACCACTAAATATCAAAACTTTCAGATTTTTTTTTTTACTTTCTCAGCTACCTTTCAGAAGGCTACACCCTAAAATTTTCATTCCTATGATGATTTATTCCATAGGAAGGAGAAAGGTAGAATGGTAATTAAGAGGACTTTATGAGAAACTAAGCATTGGTGAAGCTGCCATAAATACGGACCTGAATTAAGGATATAGTGAATATACACAGTGCAAACATCCCCCTGTGCACATCTGCATGCACTTTTGCACCTGCAGTTTTTGCACTCACACACCCACGCTTTCAGTATTTTCCTTAACGAGAAGAAGAGAAGCAGGACATACCTCAAGCACGAACTGTGTACAGAGCATTCCCCCAGAGCTCCACAGCTGCTTTTATTCAATGTCCAGATCAGAGCAATCTGCAAAAGCGTAAATCCACTGTGCCCTTGGCGTTTCAAGTTCTAATATTCAAGAGGGCGAGGGGAAATTGCACCGACCCTTAGGAAAAGCAGACCTCTCTCCTTCCCCTCGTTACTGACCTGGGCACGCAGGCTGTGGATGCTGTGCTGTCCCTTCCTCCCTCTCTCTCTCTCCCCAGCAGTGCCACTGCAGGTCCTCCACTTTACCGCACCAAAATCACTTTCCGGAGCATCCAGCCCCTGTGTCTGTGCCCATCAGCTTCCCAAAGCTGCAGTGACCCCGGCGCGGAGGAAGGGGTGTGAGCCAGACCCGCCGGAGCCGGCCAAATTCTGTCAAGCCACATGTCACATGCTGCCGGATCCCTCCTGTGAGCACAGCTGTAATCCTGTTTATTGCTCATGCCACGAAACTAAGGAGGCTTTTAAACTTGAAGGCTTACATGCTTTTTCTTTTTTTTTTTCTCATCAAGTGATTCTTGCTTTCTGGCAAAAGGAGAAACAAATCTGCAAGCCTAAAGGGTGCTTTCAAAGAGTTAATAAAAGCATCTTTTGGTACTGCATTTCACTCATGTTTGCCATCACCCCCAGACATTTTTAAAACTGGGCTGTAGTGAGAAGATGTGTGTAAATCATCACTACCTTCAGGGTGGTAGTGTATTTTGGTGGTCAGTGTATTTTGCTATTAACTGAAGTCCTGACTTTCGGTCTCCACAACAGTAAATAAAATAAAATAAAATAAAATAAAATAAAATAAATCTAAAGCCTCAAAAAAAAAAAAAGCTTACAAATATGAAATACAAGAATCAATCCTAGATTTTCCCTCACTAAGGCAGATTTCCAATCCTACATGACTCTGCCCCACAGAATCTGTTTGTTTTTATCAGCTGCCTTGTCAAGAAGGACTTTCCTGGGCAGCACAGCAAAATGAACCCACTCCTGGATATGGAAATAATATTGCAGGGAACATTTTTAGTTGCTCTTTAACCAGAGACTAACCCTGTCACCTTTCTGCCAGGGGCTAGAGATTGAGAGGCTGCAGAAGTCACCAACAGATTTTCATAAATAACAAATTCAAGTGATGCTTTCATGCCAAAAATCAATACAGACTAAGACATATTTTTGCTTTAAAAAAGAGATCATCATGAATTTCATCGGTGTCTTTTTGTGCTTGCCAAGAAGAGTTGTATCTTACAAGTAAAAGAGAAACAAGGATTGTACGATGTCAAAAGAAGATAGGAGGAAGCAAGTGATTTCCAGAAATAAGGAGATTCTTCCGAGCCAGGGCAGAGACTTACAGTAAGGCTGGATATCACTCTCCGATGGTTACACAGGAAAGAAAAGCAGCATGTTTTCTCCTTTTCAGGGGTTGGGAAGTATATGTTAGAGGGATGATGCGCTTTAGCTCAGTTCCTAGTTACAGACTGGTTCCAGTTAGTTCACCTCCAGTTACCCTGCAGCCTCACCAGCTTTTGCCTGGCTCTGCACAGGTACAGATCCTCCAGCCCATAAGCAAGGTGTATAAAGGGAGGGATTGTGAAACTCCAGAGTGACTTTCTGGCTGACCCAAAATGCAGGCTACAGCACCAAAAACCTCATATGGCAAGTGACATGAGGACCGTCCACTAAAGAATTAACAGGAACACAGAGGTTTATGCTCAATTGACTTGAAGCTGCTTTACAGAAAATGCTCATCGTTAAAGCCATCTTTTATTTACAGGGTGAAGAAACAGGGCAGAGAAAGGTGAAAAACACAAGCTTTTCTAAACAGAAAATTCACTCTAGGTAAGATTTCAGTCTTCCAAACTGTCAGTGTGTGCCAAAAGAATTGCAGATGTCAGAGAAGTTCCCTAGCTGTTAAGCTCCAACCCCTGCAAAACCAATCCTGTGTTGCCACCCTGAAAGCCTTGAGAGGAGGTGCCCAAGGCTGCTCTGTAGGAAGTAAGTGCCAAGGGCAGATGCTGCACAGTGTCCTGTTTCTCCTCATCTCCACTTTTTTCACATCCACATGGAGAAGAACGATAAACAGCAGCATTTAGTGAGGGTTAAAGAGAGTGGTACAACACAGAAGGGTCAGGACTTGGAAAAGGCAAAGAAGAATGGGTGAAAAGGAGGAAAAGAGAAAGATGGGTGTAATTCATAGCATTGCTAAGAGTCTTTGGCACTAGCAGACAACAGGAGCACAGTTCTTCTCCAAGGCAGTACCAGACGAATTGGACTTTGAGGGTTCCCACTGAAACTTGTGGCCTATAACATCACTTTTAAGGAAGATGTTGATGTTTGCTATGAAGTTAAACACCAGCAGTTATAAAGTATAAACTGAAGTCCTTCTGGAGCATGTCTCTTATCTCTTGCTTATCACTATTTCAAGAAAGATTTTGCTTTCCCCAGTTGCAGAAATCATGGCAACCAACTCATGAAAGACAGCAGTAGAAGAGAATGCAGTTCATTCCTCACTTTACTGCAGGTGGTGTTGGTGATATGATGTTGTCAGTGCTAGACTTAGGACACATACCTCAAGTCCCCATCTTAGCCCTCATCTTATCATCTTAACTGATCTTGACTTGCTTTGCTTGCTGTGGCAGCAAATCAGTCAGGTGGCTAAGCTCTAACAGCAAAAGCAAATGGTTACATGGTTATTTTTTTAACCACAGTCCTTGCTAAGTGGCTTTAAGCCTTGGACTTGTTCATATTAAGTAAGGTTTAGTCATATCATAAAAGGCAAAAGTCCAATAACCACGTGAGCTGAAATCCTAGCATAGTACAGGATCATAGATCGCTGGGAAAGAAGCTCACTAACAAACAACAGTATAAAAATAACCCCAAGCAAACTGCAAAATTGAAGTGTATTAGCAGAAACTATTGCCATCAACAGCAATGCTGGTAACTTGAGGCACTGGCACTTGACAATCCTTGGCTGGCAACCACAGGAAATCACAGGCAACCACAAGGGTGAGAAAGTAGCCTGGAGAAGAGGGAGAGCAATAGGACAAAGTAGCTTGTATATTACTATTAATTACATTAGTGATTTCACACCTTTTATTTTAATTAAATGATTTGGATAAAGGATGCATGGGTGTCATTGTAATTGGACTAGTAGCAGCTTTTGCCTTTGCCTTATTTTAATTGGACTAGCAATTAATTCTTGTCTGTGTGTATAAGGTCCATAAGAATATTTTGAGTATACAAGGACATGCTTAGGATGTGGTACCAATGCAAGTGTTGTGAACTGACTGATGAACTAGTTTAGGCGTGTGGGGCTAAGACTTAAAGATTCAAGTTGTGGGACAATTTTTCCATGAACCTTGGAGGAAAAAAAGAAAAGCCACATCTGGGAAGATAAGTAATCAGATATATTCTAGGGGTTGGAGGGAACCAAGAAGCTGCTGGTCTTCCAAAGCTTGGAAGAACCCAGGTAAGCACATACCTTTCATGTCGAGACTGTCATGAATAGACAAATGAAAGTCAATAATGAACATGCTTGCAAGAACACAAGACTGAATATGTGATCGACTTTTTTTTAAGAAAAAAAGGACTGGGAAAAAAAAAAAAAAACTGAAAAATATCCTTCAGCCTACCAGAACACACATAGAAATTTTCTATTTCTAGACCAGCCTTTTAATGAACTAATAATTTAATACAAAGGCCAAATATATATATATATATTATCAGAATAGCAAGACTTCAATTACTGGTACACATCTGCACTGTAATGTACTTTTTCAACAAACAGGATGAAGCACAATAAAGCCCCTGTTACCTGAATCATTTGCACCACTATGCAGTATTCTTGGTGCAGCAGATAGAACATAGCAAATGTGATCATTTAGGTTGCCTTACAAGCATGTTCATTCACATGGTTATAAAAAAAGAAATGTGTGGCTTGATGTTTAATGTCACACTGATCAGCTGAGATAAAATTTAAGTAACTCTGTACTCTGCTTATGCAGTTTCAGCTTGGCTACACACAATGGCTTGAAAGAAGGGAACGTGAGTGCAAGAGTGTCATCCATCAGGATGTGTCCCTCCAAATTACTCTTAGGGCATTCACACTCTCTCATTGAGAAGTAGATGCCAGGACTCATTAGAGGGCAAGGCTGTGTGAACCTCCAAGTCAATACATCATGACATGTGACAGAATGAATTAATCCAATGCCAGTGCAGAGCTTAAGGTACAGAAGAGCTCAGTGGTTGTGGGTGCCATACTCTCTTGGGACCTCCTCTTCTAGCTGCCAAAACACATCTACTAGTACCATTTTGGGTGATGTTTTAAATATTAATTCTTGGGCACAATTTGGCAAGTGGAGCAATTGTGCACATGCCCATGCCTTCCTTGTTGACATGGCACTGGATGAGCTCTAACGCTCTTGACATTGAGATCTTCCCCACAGTGTCTGACCCACTGAGACACCTTGCACAGCACAGGATGGTGATGCAAGTACATCAGTCCACTGCTATCAAAAAGAAAGCTCTTGAGAGGCTACAGATTTGGGGAAAGGAGCAGATACAGTGTTTTAAAACAATGCACAGTAGTTTAGCAGAAGGATTTGTATGGCTTGAGAAGACACAGCAAGCAACTCAGGACTATATGCAGTTCTTGCACTGTCCAGTAACAAATTTAAGACACATCCAGAAATTCTTCATCTCCAGAGTGCAGAAAACTGTTGTTCTCAGAACTACCCATGAAGTCCTCTCTTGGAAAAGGTGAAGTGTGGAAGACCCTCTTCTAAATAAAGAACAAATGAATATTATTAAAGAATAAATGAAGTTAAATTAATGGAAGGAAAGACGAAGGTGACAGATAGCATTTAGAAATGCTGTTGTCATTTTTTTGAGGAAGAGAAGATCTGAATGGCTAAATAAACAGAGAAGTGGGAAAAGAGTATGTTTAAGTTAACAACAGTCCTAATCAGGAAAAGAAACCACACACAAGTAAAAAGGATCAGAATGCATGTAAGATAGCAGTAGTGCATCCTTACTGCACCAAAACCTCACAGCCACTTTTCATCCACACATTTCTGATTAAAATAGCCATATACAACCAAAATCCAATTCTTCATTCATTTCGGATACCTGTCTTTCAAGTACCCTCCATGCTGCACAATTCTCAGTTGAGCATTCAAGTGAACAGTATGGCTCAAGTCATAGTCCAAACCAAGTAAAAAAAAAAATCAGAATTTGATCTTTTGGCCTCTAAGGCAAGTTCACACTTCTTTAACAGCCTGTCTGCACATGCTCGTTATATTTTAGCTGTAAGTTTCTTGGTGCAGAAGCTTTTCTTCAAGATTTGAAAATTTGTATCCAAACTACCACTATTATTTCTCAAGACACAAACTAATCTAGGATTTCTCACTAATAAATGCTCTGACTTTCAAGTTATGAATTGGTCACCTGCAAGTTCTTGCAAAGTTACAAAGAAACTGGTAGCATGAAAACTCCAATAAGATTTGTTCATCAAATACCTTAAGTCAGATAGAAAGGTAAAATATGTCCTTATTCTTCTGTCCTCTCTTTCTCTCTCTCTCTCTCTCTCTCTCAAAAAAAAAAAAAAAAAAAAAAAAAAAAAAAAAATTAACAAAAAAAACCCANAAAAAAAAAAAATCTTACCACATAATCCTCAAGAGAAGTAAAATATCTTCTATGTGAAAATAAATTGTATGGATATAATATGGATATATGATTTTCTCCTAACTTGTGCAAAGCAGCTATCTCCACTGCTCCACAGAGCCTATGGGGGTGTGTGTTCCACCATATCTATCTAATCCCAATTCCTTTCTCTCTTGCACGTAGAACAACTTTTCTCAGATGTCTTGTCCAAAAATCTCTCAGGCACTTTGATATGCCATGAGATGGAACCCATCTACATTAAGCTCATATCAATTACTGCAGATAAACAGCCTGGGTCTTGCTATCGCCAGAGGCCATTTCATCTCACTACAAAATCCATGCCTGAGAGTAGTCAAGCAAACTGCTCTCTAAACTATCAGTTTTCTAGGACCAGAGAACTAGGTCTAAAACTAGAACTAATTCAAACTTGTCCCATACACATCCCTACAAAACAAGTTGTACCAATCTCCACTGCAAATGTAAGCAACTTCTCCTTTAGCATGCCTGTAGGAATATTTTTCTCATCCTACTGCATACAAAAATTATGTGATCAATCAAGCCATTAATTCTGTCCCCTGGGCCTGCAGAACTTACCAAAGATAACCTTAAACTAGGCCACTTGCTGACAGTTCACTCTGACCATCTGGGTATGTCTCACTCCAACAAAGCCTGTCTCAGGCAAGGACAGCACCTTGGGATCTTCTGGTTTTGGCCTGTGGTCCCCAGTCTCCCAAGAGGAGGAACCTGAACACTGAACAATATAAAGCAAACAGCTAAATAAAAAGTAACAGCCTGTCATGTACAAGTGAGAAGACTTCTGGACTTAATTGTGTCATATGAAGGTGTCACATATGAAAGCTAAGATTCATCTCACCTAAAATGAGTTGATGAAATATTAAATATCTAAATTTGAACACCTATCTGTCTTTTATATTTAAGCATGAGATAAATAAACAGAATACAACACTTTCAACGTGGAAGCATTCAAAAGCGGAAATAGGTTAAAAAAAGAAAATGGAAAAATATAGTTTTCTCAACATTTTGAAATGAAAATTCCTGAAGTGAAAGGCCTCCTCAGTATTCATTTCTAATCTCTTTATCCCTGAGAATATACATTACTTCAGAAAATAGAATGAAAATTAGGCAGTTGAACTTGCTTCTTTGTCTCTTATGGAAAAGAAGACTACATAATTGTACTGCCTAAGCTTCCCTCAGTAAGTTTTGAACTTATTAATTCACTTCAAAATAGAAATTAGTAGAAATCTCTGATATAAGTATATCCCTTTCAACGTTTTGAAAAATTAGTAGGAACATAGATAAAAGAGATGCAGAACCGCAGCTCCCAGGAAAGAAAGGAGGTAAAACTGTCACTTGTTTCATTGATGGAGGCTAATGTGGGTATCAACCTTTGTTTAGTGTCCTGGCTCTGAGACACTAAACATCCCAGGCAATTGAAACTCCAGTATTTCCGCATACAGTATTTCTCTTTCAGTGTCTGCTAAGGATAAGAAGCATGGACAGAAGGTAGCAAGATTGGTTTAGAGGGAAAAGGGAAGATGTGCATTTAGGGATAAACAATAATAAGTAATCAAGCTTCACCAATTCCACTGCTCATGGAAAAACTGGTTACTTGTTTGTATTTTTTTAAACAGTAAACAAACAAACAAACAAACAATTGACAAACTGTACATAACACCTATTTGGGTTGGTTGTCTGATAGACCCTATTTGGGTTGGTAGGCTTGTAAATGTGGGCAGACCCCACATATAAAGTGAGAGAAAATCCCACTGAAGAGTCTAGAAAAAAGGCAACAAAATCAGCAGAGCTGCAGAAAAATACAAGATACTAAAAAAAA
>VXAA01001518.1:370785-417025 GCA_013399115.1 Anseranas semipalmata | reverse complement strand
AAACTAGAATCATAGCATAACCCGAGTTGGAAAGAATCCACAAGGATCATTGAGTCCACCTCCTGGCTCCACACAGAACTACCCAAAAATCAGACCACATGTCTGAGAGCATTGTTCAAACACCCCTTGAACTCTGGCAGGTTCAGTGCCGTGACCACTTCCCTGGGGAGGCTGTGCCAGGGCCCGACCACCCTCTCGGTGAAGAACCTTTTCCTGACACCCAGCCTGACCCTCCCCTGTCACAGCTCCATGCTGTTCCCTTGGGTCCTGTCGCTGTCACCAGAGAGCAGAGATCAGCGCCTGCCCCTCCGCTCCCCTCGTGAGGAAGCTGCAGGCCGCCATGAGGCCTCCCCTCAGTCTCCTCTGCTCTGGGCTGAACGAACCAAGTGATCTCATCTGCTCCTCGTACGTCTTCCCCTCTAGACCTTTCCCCTCCTTTGGACACTCTCTAATAGTTTTATGTCCTTCTTATACTGTGGTGCTCAAAACTGCACACAGTATGGGACACTTGTTTTTTTAATTTTTTAATTTTCTAGTATATTAGACAAGATTCAGCCTCTCCAGTTTTCTTAAAGGAGAAGATAAAAATGTAGTAATGTTTAAAACTAACTATAGAACACTCACTCTGTATTTATTGTATTCTTGAGACAGCTCAGGGACGATTAACCCTAAGCTAAAGTACTGAATTTTAGAATAGTATTAGAAGAACTAATATTTAGATTATTGGCTGAGACAGTCAGAGTCTTCCTATGTGCAACAATATAGCTAATAGCTATATTCTGGCTATTATACACTTAATAGCTGATAGAAATAAGGATGCTTTGAGTTATGCAGAGTTATGGAACACTTCAGCATTTGCAGAAGAGTAATAATCTCTTTCACGGAGAGCTCAAACTAGGATTAAAAACAATCTTTCCCCATTAAGATTTTTTTATATTTGGCTACCATTTTGCTGAAGATGCGTTGTCTCAGTAAGCTTCTTTGATCCATTTTAGAATAGCTCATCTGGTTCAACCCCAATCCGTTCACAATCACATTAAGCACAACAGGATTATTCCACTGGTCTTGTTTGCTCATGCGAGTGCATGTGCACACATGCACACGCACACACATGCACTTCTCTCCTCTGAGGTTCTCCATGAGTGCATGACGTCGCATCACTCATAACAGGACACAGAGCTGCTAATTACAGTGCTCTAAAAGTTACACAGCACCATTAATCCACTGTAAAATGATCAACGGCAACTATTTGACCTTCTTTCCCATGAGCACTGCTCTATAGCAAAGAGACATTGGTAGTCAGGTATGTCTTGAACAAAGTTCTGAACCTAAACGGGTATGAATCTTACTTCCTACATGCACAAAAAAAAACAACAAACAAACAAAAAGATAAAAAAATAAGGTCCTTATTCTCACAAAATTTATTTATTTATTCACAAAAAGTGAATAAATAGGAGCCAGTCCTATAGACAGGANAAAAAAATAAGGTCCTTATTCTCAGCTCCCAGGCTCTTTACCAGACTGCATCACAAAAATCCTCTCCCTGCCTTTTCTCCAAAATACTCACTGTCTCCCCATCACAGGGAACCTCCAAATTTCCAGTCTGGAATGGCTCCATTCTTGTGCATCTTTCACTGGAGATAGGTACTTGGGTTTGTACCTGCCATTATTTCAGCTACAAACTTATTCCTGTTATTCCTGTATGGTGTTTTTTAAGCTAATCTAATTTACACCGTGGTTTTAACGAGTGGTTTTGGTAAGATTTCACCCAACATATCACAATAATTGCAATTAGAAGAAATAAATCTCAGCTTGTGCATTGACCAACTCTCCAACACTATCTTTTAGGCCTAATAACACTTGACTTAACAGGTGACTTATCCCCCTATCATACAGCTCTACAACCAGTTGTGTGGCACAGGTGAGAGAAGGCAAAAGTAAGTATTCTTCAAAGTTAGCATTGCTGCCAAAATGTTACCTGGAGCTGTAGCCTAACACACACAAATTTGTGCAAAAGAAAAGATTTTTCTTGCAACCACGGAGAAAGGGAACAGTCTATCATGCACCAGATTCCCAGGATCTCGCACGAGTCTTCACTGCAGCGGCTGCTTTATTCACCACAGTGAAAGGATCTAGACCATGTAGCCTGCCCAGCCTCCAGCCAGGGGCAGTGATTGAGGAACTCTATCACTCAGTTTGACATGAGGATGGCCCAGCTGAGGCCACAAGCTGAGTTGTTCAATGGCAGCTATATTTGTATGTGATGTTTCTGAGTCTTTCTGTTTGCTGGGTGCTCTTTGGGCACAGTGCACAAGAAAAAACATGAATTCTTGGCTGTTTAGCAGAATCACTTGAAGAGGACAGAACGAGTGAATGCACAATAGGGGAAAAGGAAAAGAGATGAAGAACAGACAGAAACAGCAGTAGCAGATGGATGAAAAAAAAAAAAAGAAAGGTATTCAAAACAGTAAGAAGCAAGAGAGGAAAGTTTTGAAGTAAGTTGAGTCTGAAGGTGAAAAAATCGATGAAGTAAAAAAAAAAAGAAGAGTTTCTGCAAATAAATTGTCTTTCATTTAACTGCATGTTCTGTGTTTCCACAAACTCCAGCAGTCCCTTTAATATTCTGGGATCAGGACACCCTTCCTTTTCACTTTGCCATGTAATCCCCTCTTCAGTTCCCAGCTCAGTGTTGTTCATCACTCACCTTTTTTCCTTTCATCCCACTCGTTCCCAGGCACTGCTGCCTCCCTGTGCATGTCATACATTTTAGTCTTTGGACCATGGTCTCCTCATCTCCCCTGTTACTCAAGTGTCAGGCTGCAATCTATTTACTATGCTATATTTACTTTCAGAGAAAGAAAAACAAGGAGCCATGAAGTGTTTTGGAGACTGTTCCACCTGTTCTAGGTTACCCTCACCATGGCCACCCAACACAAACTGCACCAAAATGTCTCCGCCAAAGTGTGGTCTAGCATAGACAGCAGACTGGAAACACCTTCATCAAAAGTAAACCCACTTTTTCTCTTACTATTTTGCACCTTTACAAAATGTGTGAGATCCCATAGCAGTTTGCTGAGGCTCACCCTTCGATGACATCTCTGTCGTGTTGACTGTCTCCAGTGTGCCAGGACTTTTCGACCGATTCTACAATACCAGTACCAAAAAGTGAATAAATGGGAGCCAGTCCTATAGACAGGCATGCTGACCCAGCCCCCTGATGGCATCTGCCGTGCCTAGGCATGCCACTGAAGGAGAGAAACAGGTGAAGACAACATTATCAGCTCTGCAAGATGACTGTCCAGGAGATGCCACCACCACCACCACCAAGCATGAAACTGAGGTCCATCCTGGCAATAGCATTTCTGCACTCGTGTCAGCTGCTGCAAAAACCACCAAGCAGAAAATACCAGCAAAGACTTCTCAGGATCAATTTCCTGCTCTTCTACCTGTATTTTTGTTTGCTCCCAAAACAGAGCTACTGTCCTAAACCAGCTCATGAACGTAAATTAGGCATTTTCCCCTGCTAATGCAAGGCTATAATTCTCTTGATCCTAAATGCTTGTTCTTTCTTCAAGTCATTCATACTGTGTGGATGGATTATTAAAGCTATTATAACAACTGCTATTTTCTAAACTATAATCACTGAGTACTAAAACACTCTGTGATAAACTAATTTCTTGCTGGTAAAAGGTAGGGAAAAAGGAGGAAGGAGCTGTCTGTAGAAGAGTTTGTCTGACCCGCACGAATTCACCTAGAATTAAAGTGTCCAATCACTGAGCACTGTCTATGGACACACTGGCACTTCTCTAAAGCAATTTGCCCCATTGTGTGTTTACCTGTCTCAGATGAAAGAGTGCATCTTCTTTATATATATAAAATAAACATGCAAACATTTATATAAGATGTATATATTAAGATCATATACGGAGATTAATTTAAATGTATTTAATATGTGATTTATAGAGCTATATAAATATCCAGATAAAGAGGGAACACAGCATTAGAGAGAGAAAGTTTGGAGCTAGGCAATCTCATCACTCAGCACTGCAAGCAACCAGTATGCAAACTGATTGTAGCCCTTTTCCTTTTTTGTTTTACGGCTTCTATATTTGTTCCTTTTGCTTTTATCATGTCTTTACCTGATTCTCATTCAGTGATGAATAGAAATCTTTCTCTAATGTCCAGCCTGAGCATAGACCTATTACCTATTTGTTATTAAGTTGAATCTGTCCTGTAGCTCAGATACCTCTTTCTCCATTCACTGCATTTCCCAGCATTTATTTCCCCAGAGTATTACAGGATCCAATACCATTTCAGCCTTCATTTTGCCTTACAAATAAACAAAGTACCTTCTGTTTCTTTATGAAGAAAGTCACAGTTCATCACTCTCAGGATCAGCTTTAGTTTATCCATCTTGTTTCACTGTGAGACACTATATGTGAGATGAGTTGCTACACACACCACGTACCTAGGGGATTCGTGTTCCCTGTGATTTTTGAAAGACTTCTCTAGTAAAATTTGGGAGCACATTCAGCTTTTTGACAGCAGGGGAATGAGGGTCCTTGTCCAGCTTGTAACGGGTCAGTCCTTTGTCCAAGATAAGCTGGGCTCAGGAAACAACATAATAGCAGTTCCTGGTGTTATTTCCTAAGGGCCTACCTTGCACTTCAGACTTATCTACCTCCATCCATTCCCATCTTTTCAGACTTCATGGTGACTGTTTCCATCAGCTACATTCCTACTAGGAAATTCTTCCCCTACACTTAAGCTGACTGTGTAGACCCTGGAACGTTTTTGACCAGGGCAAACTAACACCCCACCACCAAGTCCCAACCATGGGCCAGGAACCATTCCCAGAAGGTAGCTTGGATGTGGCCATGCTGTTCTGGAGGCCAGAGGAGCTTTGTAGCACCCAGTACTGGATGGCATCAGGAGAGCCAAAGAGCCATCTGCAATCCTGCAGATTTTCCTAGTGCCGATGCACCCAATTTGTGCTGTTCCAGCCTCCTCCACAAGAAAAACAATCACTGAGGATAGATATAACCCTGGCTTATTGCTGGTGGCTTAAATCAGCTGAAAGCAACATATTTGTCTTTGGACTATGGCCAATTTTTGTCTCTATCAGGGATGGACGTGAAGAACTATGACATTCTGTCAGTCCTGAGAAAATATTGACATCTAGTTTTAATTTCCCAGTCTATGTGGTTTATGAGATATGGCTTCATGTTAGATGACTGAATACAAATTATTGTAGCATGGCACTGTAGAAGAAAAGTAGTGATTTTTATTTACATTTAGAAGCTACTGACAAAATGATTGCACATAACATCTAGCTAGAAATAACTACAGCAGAAGAACTGAGGCATTGCAATTATGAATGGCAAACATGCAAAGTGTTTGACACTGTCCTGCACAACATCCTTGTCTCTAAATTAGAGAGACATGGATTTGGCAGATGGACCACTCAGTGGATAAGAAATTAACTGGATGGCTGCACTCAAAGTGTTGCGGTCAACAGCTCGATTCCAGGTGGAGAACAGTGACGAGTGGCATTCCTCGGGGTTGGTACTGGGACTGGTGTTAACATCTTTGTCGGTGACATGGACAGTGGGCCTGAGTATATCCTCACCAAGTGTGCTGACAACACCAAGCTGTGTGGTGCATTTGAGACGCTGGAGGGAAGGGATGCCATCCAGAGGGACATGGACAGGCTTGAGAGGTGGACCCGTGCCACAGGGCCAAGTCCAAGGTCCTGCACACGAGTCAGGGCAAGCCCAAGCACAAATACAGGCTCGGCAGAGAATGGATTGAGAGCAGCCCTGAAGAGAACTTGGAGGCGTTGGTTGACAAGAAGCTCAACATGAGCCAGCAATATGCGCTTGCTGCCCAGAAAGCCATTCGTATGCTGGGTTGCATCAAAGGAAGCATGGCCAGCAGGTCGACAGAGGTGATTCTCCCTCTCCACTCCACTCCTGTGAGACCCCACCTGGAGTACTGTGCTCAGCCCCAACATAAGAAGGACATGGCCCTGTTGGAACAAAGCCTTGAGGATGATCACAGGGCTGGAATACTTCTCCTGTGAAGACAGGATGAGAGAGTTGGGGTTGTTCAGCCTGGAGAAGAGAAGGCTCCAAGGAGACCTTATAGTGGCCTTCCAGGACTTAAAGAGGGCCTACAAGGAGAAGGAAGAAAGGAAGAAATTCTTCTCTGTGAGGGTGGTGAGGCACTGGAACAGGCTGCCCAGAGAAGCTCTGGATGCACCATCCCTGGGAGTGTTCAAGGCCAGGTTGGATGGGGCTTTAGGCAGCCTGATCTAGTGAGAGATGTTCCTGCCCATGGCAGGGGGTTGGAACTAAGTGGTCTTTAAGGTCCCTTCCAACCCAAACCATTCTATGATTCTAGGAAGGACACTCACAATAGATCATATTCACTAACAGATGTAGACCAAAGAAGGGCACTGAGTGACTGCAACACAAACAGATGAAGATGCAACCAGAAATAATGGTCATGATAAGTAGCTACGCCTAGCTTTATCTTTTGAAAGTCAACAAGAACAGAGCCAATGTTCTTTTATCCAAGTCCTTCTTTTATGAGGTTCTCAACGCAGTATAAGTTATAGTACCAGACAGATGGAGAAAACTTCTGTGCAAATAAGAGGGCCCTCTACACTCACTGGATTAATTTTACAGTCTTCACACTATGGTAGCCTAATGTCCCACATCACAACTGAGTAGAGCTCCAGTAAAAATGTGTAACCTAAAGTGTTATCCGCTAAAAATATTTTCTTCCTAAAGGAATAAAAGATCTGGAAACACGCAAACCCATGATGGTGGATAAACCTTCATCTTAACGATTCCCTGTGTTCAGAAGGGGTCTATTTATGTATTTGAAATCCCTTGTTGTTCACATTCTCTCTCTCTAAATGGTGACACATTCATGTTATGATCTCTACTGGGGTATGGGCAGCTCCCAGACAGAGGCCTGGACCTTATAACGCAAACAAGAACTCAAAATAAAATCTATCCAAGAAGCAGAAAATGATTTAACAGAGAAACTCTTTGCAATGGCAAACACACCATTTCAAGATAGTATCCTCTGGAAGGCACAGAAGGAAGAATGACAATTACTGGAAGTTTAGCTGGAGCTTTCCCAACTTTGAGAACAAATCCCTTAAGACTAACATCTTCATATTGAAGTAAAGAGAGTATGGAAAGACTCAGGTTGTTAACCAGCCATTGCTGAACTTGCTTAGATTATTTCAAGGGCATGAACATGAATTATACATACACTGCATTTCTGCACAAAAATATGCTGGTGGGAGCTAATGTGATCTATATTTCCAAGGTCACTGAACTCTTCTCTAGGAAAAGGTGTTTTGCCATTAAAGTTTGGAGTGAAAAAGAAAGAAACCATGAGCAAATTCCCTCTGTTATATCAAACCCAGTAAAAATGTGAAATGCATATCAAAATGACTGGAATGGCATGTTGGGAATTTCTTTTAGAAACAAGAACAAAAAAGTTTTCTAATTCTACCAAGCAAGACTTTTTTCCCCAAGTGTTCATAGCAAAAGTGAAGCATAGAGCTAGAATCGTAAAACTACTGGAAAGAGACAAAACCGTGTTCGAATCACGCATTCAGGAGTAGAGTAAATAGAGTATTTTCCTCCACTCCTGAGAAGTGGAGATGCAGAATATGAACTCAGCTTAGTGGTTCAGAGCTGGGATGAGAAGCAATGCCACCAAGGAGGAAACTGAGCAGTGCGCAAATCCCATACAAAAAGCAATAGCAAGACCAAGTGTCCATGTTATATTGCCTCAAGGGAGGGAAGAGATACTCAAATGTCCTTTGGGAGAGGCAGGGTCCTCCATATCTTGAATTCAGTGGCAGCACTAATGCTTTTCAGCTGTTGAGGAACTCAAGAGCAAACTTTGTAGTAGACTTCTGAATGCATACACGTGCATGAATGCATAGAAACCACAATGCAGATTTAGAGCAATATTGCACAGAACATGGACAGTATAAGTTATTCTTTATTGAGATAATACTAACAAGACTAGAATATTTAGCTGTTCTATTTTGGAAAATGGTTGAAATGGCCATTACATTATGAAGAACGTTGCAATTTTCTCTGCACACCCCTTTGGTCCTCAGCCTGAGCTGCCAGCTTGGGGACAAACAATAAAATTCCCCCGGGGTCTGTGGTGTTCAGACTGATATAAAAGCAATCAAACACAACTCAGGGGGAGGCACCTCTACCACCCCTGCCTCTGCATACTAGCATGTGCCATAATATGCAAAAACAAGTGAAGGGCAAGGAAGTAGACCCATTTCCCTCAAATCTAGTGCTCCAGAAGTTAGGCATCCCATCCAAGATAGTGCATAGGCTCCATAGATAAGATTGACACAAAGGTACCTCCAGACTCAGGTTTAATCCCAACTCAACACAGAACTACACCAAGATATCCAAGGAGAGCGGTTCTCCCAAGATTACAGTTCATAAATAAGATACCATGACACAAGGGTCTTTTGGATGAGCTTATAAGGAATTCAAATAATTTAAAATATGGAAATATTTTACTTTTCATACAAATGCAATTCCTGCTTCACAAACTCATTGTCTAGGGGGTAGGAACTCATGCAAAAATGTATATTTATAGGTACTTCACTGATCTATTTTTAAATGTGCCTTGATGTGCTTTCTTAATTGTGATTTAATTAAAAACTCACAGACATTGAAGAGAAATGTTATCTCCTTACACCCCAAATTAATTTTAAAATTATTTAAATAACAATTTTCTATACCGAAGATAGCATCCACTTAATTACAGGCTGCCTGCTTCCCATTTCAATCTCCTCAAGTTTTCTGGAGTCCTGAAATATAGCTGAAATATTTCTACATTTCCAAGTCATTGTAGAGAATGCTACAGAAGTTGGTACTTTGTCTACACACTTGTGATTACACTTGGGTTTTCATAGTTTTGCTAAACATAATTAAGGTTTGTTTAATTAACAATTTGCCAGCAAAATTAGTACATGCCAAATTTATGCTAAAGTTCAAGATGATCAGTACGTATGGATGATTTTTCTGAGAAAAGTTCACAGTCAGAAATGTTGCCTCAAGAATGTTAATTTAATCAAGTCACACTGACATTTTCCCCTAAAGAGAAATCAGATAATAATAGGAAAAGTCACATCACCTCATATTTCAAAAGAAAACAAATAAAACACTTCTAATAAAACACTTCTAATACTTCTCAGTATAAATGACATGGCTGTGCAATTACACCAGCATAAAATGTTTAGCTGATGCAGCCATTTTACACAACTGTAAAAGTGAAATCATGCATTAACTTGCTAAGACAAAAAGATGTTTCCATTATTCTCCCTGAATAATTTTTTAAACATTTTTCCATAATATATGATGACATCTTACACCAGAACAGACACCCCAGTGAAAAAGGATTTCATAAAATCCCAAATAGCACAGAAAACCTAGGAAAAGAATTTAAGATGGGTGATTATCTGAGAGTATGTTTAATCCCAAAGGCAAATCAGCAAAATCACATTTTGATATAGAAAGAGAGAAGAATGTGTCAACTCTGGAGGTGAGGAAGGCTGAGGATTAATCAGAAAGTATGCAAATTTGTTCAGCTTAGACAAACTTTGACTAAATTTGAGCTAAGCCTTCATTCAGGTACCAAATTTCATGTGGGAAGGGTCTGGAACTAATACAGGTGTCAAGTAAAAGAAAATGGAACAAGAGAGGAACAACCAGCCTTCTAAACATCTGCTCATAATTGTCGATAACACAGGGAACAGAACTAGGGGTGACATTTGTTATTTATGCTACATTTACAAACTTTGGCAAAATTGTACTGCTCAATTTACAAAATTCCCTTTGGGCGTTTATCAAGAGCAGCCCTACTGACATCAGTAAGGAGCTCAGCAGAACATGGATCAGAATGTTGCGTTTTGGTATCAAGTAAACCTGAAAAAGAGTGCTTTCATAGAATCATCATAGGATGGGCTTGGGTTGGAAGTGACCTTAAAGATCTATCATCATCATTTATCATTTATCATCTGGGCAACCTCTTCCAGTGCCTCACCACACTCTGGGTAAAGAATTTCCTCCTAATATCTGATCTAAATCTCCCCTCCTTTTATTTAAAGCCTTTCCTCCTTGTCCTATCACTATCTGCCTGTGTAAAAAGTCACTTTCCATCTTTTTTATAAACCCCCTTTAAGTACTGAAACACCACAATGAGGTCTCCCCAGAGCCTTCTCTTCTCCATGCTGAACATCCCCAGCCTTTCTTCACAGGGGAGGTGTTCCAGCCCTCTGGTCATCCTCATGGCCCTACTCTGGACTTGTTTTCATATTAACGTTTTATAAAGCATTTATGAAAATGTTCACAAATTGAAAAAAGTATTTTTTTCCACAAAAGATTGGTTACATGAAACTCAAGGGAGTTTCAGTTTCATTCAATCAACCTTTTGGTTCTGTCATATTTTGAAATTTTAATCATCAATAAACATATAGAAAGAAGACTCATGAGTCTGATATTGCACAACACCCACACCAAAAACTAATGAAGCCATATGTACCAGCAATATACATTCTTATGTAAATGACCCAGGACTTCCTTCCACTTCCCTCTCCCTGTCTGTCACCCACACTGAGGTACCATCAGAGGCACACAGTGAGTATGAACACCCATGGGAGCAAAGCGCAGCTACAGCCTGGATCAAGACCAGGCTCATCCCCGCAGTAGGACAAGACAAACACACAGGTTTTTTTCCAGGGCAACTGCATCTGACCTGTATAATACTGCACAACCAGTCATACAACTGAGGAAGGGCAGGAAGGGACCTTACCAAAAGAGGAGAGGAAAGCACTTAGCTGCAAATTCCTCCATTTCCTCCAAATTTCCCCCTGGAAAAAGGCAATAGACTTTATGTGAGAGTCCCAGGGAAGAGGATGGCAAGGTGCAGGTTGGAGGCCAAGTGAATTTTTTTTTCTGAGCTGGGTGTGGCTTGGGGTTTCACCTCGCCGTCCTTGCTCTAAGCAGTTAGGAAAATATTTATATAAATATTTAAATAAAAAGCCAATTGTAGACATCAGAAGTTTCTGAAAGTTCCCAGTAAAACACACATAAATTTACAAAACATACATTTCATACCAACAGTATCAAAACACTATATATGAAATTAAAAGTGATCATCTGTACCTTTGGATAAGTTGTTTTGTTTGTTTGCTTTTTGTTTTGTTGTTGTTGTTGTTTAAATAAATGAATTGGAAATAGTTATGCTGGAGGGGTGACTATTAAAGGCTTTGCAGAAATGAAAATCCTGCTATTTTGGTTGAGGATTTGTTCAATAAAGAGGAGAAGTTTGGGGAGGAAAGTGGTGTTATCCCTTCAAATATGTATTTCTGTAGTTTAGAAGAAGTACCTTTTGGATTTCCTCGATACAGATGATAACTGAGGTGGGGGAGCTGCTCCACGGGAGGGAGATCTCAGAGCTCACACTACAGATTCCCCACGGGCCTGTGCTAACACTGATGAAAAAGGGGTAAAATCTATGACATTAAGATGACAGATTCCATTATATTTGCACCTTCAGTGGCTGTCTGGTCAGGAAGAAGAAAGTGTGAATGTGCTGAGCAAGATGACTTTGACTTTTAAAAATCGCTTTTATCAAGGTCATGCAAGCAGCCCAAACTTTTAATTACCATGGGGAAGGTTTCCACGCCTGTAGCTCACCTTTGGTTTTACATGGGAACGACACCACAGCATTAACAAGGTGTTCTCAATGTGATGGAGAGGCTGGCCATTTCCAGAGGTGCTCAGCTCACAGCCCATCAGGGAAATCATAGAATCAGAAGACAGTTGGACTGGAAGGGACCTTAAAGCACACCTAATTCCAATCCCCTGCCATGGGCAGGGTCACCTTCCACAAAATCAGGTTGCCTGAAGCCCCATCCAACCTGGCCTTGAACACCTCCAGGGATGGGGCATGAAAGATATTTCAGAGGTGGTTGTAAATGCTGTACTGAGCACACTTGCATAAACAAGTAAAGAACTGAGAAAAACTGAAAACACGGCATGTCTGAAAGTGTATCTAGAAGTTCACATGGTGCCAAAAGTTGGAAGCAAAGGGTAAGAAAAACCATTACTGGTTCACACTACAGAAACATAAGCTATTGAACTATTTGCATCTCTAATTCATATCTGTCACAGATTATGAAAGAATAGTTTTCACTAACTTTTTCTTATAATGCAGTTATGTTCAATTCTTTTGTTGAACTTCTTCAGAGAGGGTGGGGGATCCTTCCGCTCCCCCCAGATAATTGCTTTTTTGTTATTAATAAAACAGCAAACTTATAAAACACTCAGTGTGTTTTATCAACAGAAGGTTGTAATTATTTTTTTTTTTTAAGGAAAATGTTTTTGATATTTGTTTTCTGTATTGTTTCCATATTTTCATTCTTCCACTTGGTTTCCATTTTAAAAATTCTTCAGTCAACCTTTTGGGAAAACATTCTTGTCTTCACCTCAGCCCCTCTGAGAAGCTTCTGTCTGTATCTTTGATGATGAAAAAAATAGAACAAGGTAATTCATCTGCATATTTCCTCATCTGTCTCTTAGATGAGTGCAGGAAACAAACAAGCTCATTAGTCTGAAGCCCCAGCCATGCACGCTTTAACAGATATCACAAATTTGGCACTGGCCACAAATTGGTAAATTTTAATTCTATTGGAGATATTTCACTTCATTGCTTTGGTTGTTTATTTTTAATAGCTCTATATACCTAAAGCCCTATAAAGCTGATAAACGGTAGAACTCATTCTATGCACAGCCTCTATTGATATTGCATGGACAGATTTACTTTTTCCTGCACATAGAAAGGTTATATAATGTATTTTGATACATGCACATACATACACTCACCCTTAAGTCTGGTGATAAAGCCAACTAAATATCTTTCATCCATAAATAAATCTAACACGTACTATCTTTACAGCATCTTTGCAAAAAGATTTAAAGTTAATGCATTGAGAAGTGTGTTTGAGAAAATGAAATCATATACTTTACCTGAAAGATGTTACAAAGGTATGCAGCCAGGGACGACATTAAAGGCTTTGTATTTAAGGTTACTCTATTTGGGGGAAAAACATAGAGCAGCACTCAGTGAGCCTCTGAGTACCTAACCGAGTACCCCTGCTATGTTGGCTCAGAAGTGAATGTCAATGTGCAGTCAGACCAGCCCTGCCCAGGGTCCTCTGTGGGACAAAACTTCCTCAAAACTAGCAGAACTGATGTCTCTCAGTTATCTTTCAAAGGCAAAGCAACACCACAGGAACAATGCAAAATCGTTACATGGACAATGATTCCGCAAGAAAGGCAGGTTCACTGCGTAGCCCAGGAAAAGACCAGAAGACAGTTGAAATTCGGATGGAACTTGCTTCAAATATTATTTTCCAAATCAATATTTTGTTACACTGAAATTTTCTTTATTTTTAACTTGCACAGAAATGGGATGAATACATGCCAAGACGATCTCAATAATAAAAGCAAGACAACTGAAGTTTCAGACTTCTCTACAGCAGAAAATTTTCCACAAGTGCTCAAGTTGTTCTTTCAAATTTAGAGTTTTTATTCACTTATTAGCATGATTGCACAGTCTACATATAAGAGAACTGAGCAAAGCCCATTATATTTTTTTTCTATTTTTGATGTATATATGGTTTATATTCACTGCACCAATAACATAACCTTGTTTTAAAAACTGCAGTCAAGGTTAATTGAGCTCAATTTGAGATTTGTAGACACACTGATGAAACTGTGCTTCTTTTCAAGATGTTCACCAAAACATACCTCTAGCAGTGCCACTTTTAGAAAGTCCTAGCAGTTCAGCCTTCTGGAGTCAGCTCTCCAGACAATAATTAAAAACAAAGTGACTTGCAGACGCTAGTTATATTTCAAATGTCTCCCTTTATGTTCCTCTTTTGCTGTTAACATTTTGATTAGATTTTTTTTTTTTCTAAATACATAGGAATTTAGTTGAATGGAGAATCTTGGAAAAGTATTTCTGCTGTAAAATGTGGTAAGGATATTGATTTACAACACATCTTCCAATGATGATAGGAAAGTATTGTGGAAATCATGGGTTTATCCTTAAGAATTAATCCAAGAATTTGTTTCATACTATTTGCTTTTATTTACATTGTGGTAAGATCTGTCTCTGAGCCACATGACTGGTTTTTATATCCTGGAAACACTGGTTTAGTTATGTCAAATCTTATCAAGTTAATTTGAGTTCAAGCCTAGAGTTCACCAACTGAAAATAATACAATTCTAACAAAGTTTCTTTCATAAAAACGCATGACTTCAGAGGTAACAAATTGCCTGTAGGTTATCCTCTTCCCCTTGCATCGGCAAAAATAACACCTTCCTAAGAATGAAGAATTTTGGTAAGTGATTGTTAATCACCTTCTTTCCTGCAGTGAGGGGTGACTACCTTATGGTACTAAACCACATCACTTCTACTTAGAACTCCACAGGGCAATGACTTTTTATTAGCAGGTACATATTTACAAATATGTTTGTCTTACCTGTCACTAATGTATTTCAGAGTGTAATTTCATAAACACATGCATAACAAAAAATATTCAAGAGAAGTCCTAAGTGTCACTGGCATTACTATTATTCACCTATTTTGTGGCACCATGCAGGATCTTGAGCCATGGCCTAGGACTCCAGCATGCTGAGCTCTGTGCAATCACAGGATGAAAGAATAAAGAATAGATCATATTCTCAATATTCGTATTTGGTACTTAGGTCACGTTCGTGTTGCACCATTTCACCAAGGGAGAATTTAACCAAGGTCAGAAATTATGGTTACCAGTGTTGAGACCTTCAGGAAAGAAAAGGCAATGTTAGAGACCTCATGCCTCAAGTAATCATCTACACAAATGATTGGACTGACCAACTTTTATGAAAATCAAGTTATCACCAACTTTCATTAACGTAAATAGCATGTGTGGATTTTATTTTATTTTCAACAGAAGAAAAGAATTCAATCATATGTAAATGCCTGTAAAAAAAAAAAACATTTAGGTAGATACACATTTGAAAGCATCAACGTCTTGCTACAAGAACATCTAGGTTAATTAAAACATTAAGAGTCCGAATGGAGTTAGTATGAGCTGGGGATTGTCCCAGCCTGGTTATACAGTCTGATGTGACCAGCCACACAGTCAATAAAATGTTTTGTCTTCGTTCTGAACTGCCTCCTGACCAGGGAGCTACGCAGCAGGACTGGACTTGCAAACCAGCACTGGACCTTTCCCATGGCAGTCTGTGGGGTGTTTGTTTTGCCCCCTGTCTCCAAAAAACAGACCCTGAGTTTTCAGCAGCTCTACCTCTGACCATTTCTGCTTCAGGGCTGGTGTCTATAGCACATATGTCCAGGATTATATTATGCACTCAGACTCTCCTTGCCTCTTCTCCACAAAGGATACCAACCTTGGAGCTATTCTTGGCTAAAAATTATCTGTACTGATTTTAGAAAAGGAGGATTCAGGTTGACATCCCACTCGCTTCTTGAGGTGGCCCAAGAGAATTTACACACTGGGAGAAATTAGGACTGACTGACAGCAGTTAAACTAATCTCTGGAGAGAGGGGACTATTCTGTCACTGGATCAATTATATTTTGGGCATATTTCAGCTGAAAGTCATGCTAATTGTACTCACACAGCTTTCTTTTATATTTTTCACTTCCCTACAAACTAGTACTCATAGAAGAGCTAGAAGCAACAGCAGTGCTTCTCACTCAGCACATCTCCTTCCTCCCCCTCTGGCTCTTAACTTCCATTTCCATAAAGCACATTATTTTTAAGAATCTTGCAGTAGCTCACGTGATCAGGAACACATGCCAGCTATTTATTCAGCTTTACAATTTACATAATCCAGGACTGTGACCAGCAAAAAGGGCAACTAACGTTCCGTTAGAAGGAAGCAATCATGCATTCATCAGGTGCATCCTATCTTGCATACACAAATGATACTTAATTGCAAAAATGCCCTCAAGGAAATAAATTTCATAATTCCTTGTAAACCCTTTGTATAGTAAAGTGTCCTACAAACAGACTGCCCTCTGCTGCTGCTAAACAACTGCAGAGCTCCAAATTACTGAGAGAGCAACCTTTGGACATCTCATCAACTTCTGCTTTGAGTTTCTGGCAGCTATAATCACCCATCGCCACATAGCGAACCCTAGATATCCCAAACGCCTCGGGACAAAGCTCCTCCATATGAAGGTCTCCATGGCAGTACCTGCTAATGGACTTCCCACCTCTGCCCCACATCATGCTCCCACTTCTTAGCACCATCACAACCACTGTGGGTCTCACCACGAGATGGGTCTGGTGCAGCAAGAGCTGCAACAACCCAGGAGGAACCAAACAACACGAGGGTCAGAACAACCCGGCGGGGAACTGCACAATGGCATGTACTCACTTGAAGCAGCCTGATGGCCAAACCCTGCGTCCAGCTAAAATCTGGCTATTAGCAAGTCCCAGATGGGGCTTCAAGGTCTGGTTGCTGAAGCACAAAGTCTCCAATGAGATAGTCAAAAAAAAAAAAAAACCCTAAAGATTTGCAGCTTTTTTCTTTGTCAACATTGCAATTAAATTGTCTTGTATCTGTTTCAGATGTCAACCACTAATTTTATGAATTTCATTTCTGTATTTGCAGCTTAAGTCTCAGTAACCAAAAATTTTGTCTCAACTCTTTATTCTTGTGGGTTTTCACACACGTTCATTAAAGGAAGAAGACCCAAATAACTATTAGTTCAACACAGCTTGTAACCTGAAGGATGCATCTGCGTACTAAATTAATTCTTCTTCCTGCTAGTAAAAAAGGAAATCGATACAAATTCAATACTAAGACTCCTCTTCTGAAAGAAAAAAGACAGGTCAATCTATCTAGTTTGCCCAAAAGAAGGTTGAAAGCTTATTTGACCACATCTGAGAGAAGACTGTAGTTAATCTCAACAGTTTCTTCTGGCCTAAAGAAAAATAAAAACTTAATATATATATATATATCAGTGAAACTTTTCTCCAGACCAGACACTTCCAAGATTTTACTGCTTGGCAGTTCATTTTAAAGTCAGTGAGAATTTTACTACTAATGAGCACACTGCCTAGTCAGCCTTCAAATCTTGTCTTCAACAGATCTTTGGGCAGATCCTGACACGTTATGCTCAAGTAGCTTGACAGCTTTTTGATAAAAGGTCAAAATCATCTGTTCTACTGTCCTATTCCTGTTATGTACAGCAGCATTTAGCTTGCTGTACAGGAGATAAAGGGAGATTTTCTGCTGTATCTCTCCAACTGCCAGAGATTAATGTAACATTTTGTAATAACACAGAAGCTAAGCAGGAAATCCAGGCTGCGCCAGAACTCCCAAGCCAACCATCCCAGTAATGTGAGAGATTTCAGCCACTCCATGACAGAAGAAAAGACTGCATGAGTAAGCGTCATTAACTAGAAGACATGAATCCTCTGTGGTTGAAACAACAATCACTCAGAGACACACACCAGTGTCATGGATCTAATGTGATTTAAACTGGCGAGTGGTACCCCAAGTCCACTTCTGCTCTCTTGTTCCACAAGAAGTTGGGATTAACTACTGACGTCAGTGGGTATTTCTGGAAGAAAAACACTCCAAGAGCAGGGATGCAGACCAAATATACTACTAATGAATAGCAGGGTTTGTTAAGAAGGTTGGCACTGATATGAGTACATTGATGCAATTACCCCACCTTATTTTTCTTACAACTGCCATCAAAGAGCCAACTAAAGCGGAGAGCTCTGCCTGGGGATAGCCACCTACAATGCTAGGTATTCACATTTGGCTACTGATAATAATGCAATGGAAAGAAAGTTCTGGTGCGATTACCAAGCATTAATGCCAGAAAAAAATGTTTTACAGGCTGGAGAACTGCTTTTCACACCAGTGTACAGAACCCAATAATTAGAGTTTACCAAAAACCTGATTTAGCTACAGAGAAAGGAAAATCCACTGCTTCTCAAAATACTTTGCTCCACTACTAACTTACCCTTCTTACAGAAGGGTATTTGAAACTGGACAAATTCGTGCTAAATATAGCTTGATCTTCCAATAGCCCACTAATTGGAACAGTCTGCCTGTTCCCTGACCAGGGACGCTGCAGCATGAATAAGAAGTAAATTATAAACCTCAACTTGCATTTCCAAGGGTCGCGATGTTCTTTCTGATCAATCCATTGTTCAACACAATCTTCAAACAGCCCAAATGGATGATTTATTATTGGTCTCAGCCTGAAACAAAAGTATCCAAAGCATACATGCACATCTTTTACATGGGTTGAAGAACTATAATTAAACACTGATGCTTAAGCAAACAGGAGAGTAATGGGCTTTTCAAGTTTAGCACTGCAGAAAAACAAAAGTGAAAATCTATTTACCAGCTGTAGTTAAGTGAATAAATTGATGAAAGATGACTTTTTCCAGTTGTGAAACAGAATGACCTTGGAGGAGATGCCTGTGTTGGACAGAAAAAGAAGAAAATTTCCTGGCTATGGAGAGAAAATGTAAAATGTGGTATTTGAAGAAGAAAAGGTAAATTAAGGTTCTGCCCAAGAACCTCTTTTGGCTTCAAGCTTGACACAAGAGAATTTAATTTTATCCATCTGGCCAAGGAGCTCTGATATCTGTCTACATCTGGCCACGCAACCAACACTGTAAGTCCATGGAAAAAAAAAAAAAAAAAAAAAAAAGGTTGTCCTATTAATTGCAACACCTGCTGAAGAGCACTTTGGGTTTTCAAGTCTGACCACATTGGCAGGCATGGTGGAACAGCTCCAAAACAAACTCCTGCACATTAATGGGTCTATCTGATATAACAGACACTGGCATTAATATGTTACAACAGAATTTCAACTCTAGTGACTTTTTTCCCCCTCTAGCTAGGATTAGAACTTAGCCATCAGCTCATGACACTTTAGAATATTTACCATTTCACAATGCTTAGAGGACAGCAACAGCTTTCACTTCTCACAAACATTCATGAAACTCCCTTGGTCAGTTTAATTTTGGGGTATTAAAAATAAATCCTCAGTCCATACCCTCAACCTGTACCATTAACTGGTTCTCTGTAAAACCCCAGTTATTCTTAGTTAGCTAAATGATCATAAAACATAGGGTAAAATACTGTGGTTCATGCCAGCTTCTGAAAATAAGTGCCATACTTCAAACGCCCTTTGATAAATGGCTTGGATACTTTTCTCAGCAAACTGCAGATCAAACAGATTCATTCTGTTACCAAGCTGCTGCTTGGTAAGATTTCTGCTGAATTCCCTGGCATTTTGGAGTGGGTGCATACAACATAGAAAGCCTCATCTGAGACAGTCTGCAAATCCACAGCTATAATGAAGTGTGGTCTATGCATTCCTGTGTGCACATGTGAGGGAAAGGCAAGGTGTTCAGTTGAGGCAAGTTCTGTTGTATTTTCAGGTACTATCGAAAAATCCCAATGTTTCATTAATAAAATTTCACCGCTGACAGGAAAACATACAAGAAGAAAAAAAGCCATCTGAAAGGTGGCAGGAAATAGAGGTGTTTTTAAACATGTTGCACAACTCTATGATACATGCAACTTGGAGAGGTGGGGAGAAGGAAAAAAAAAGAAAACTGTAATCACTTCAAAAAGAGAAATGTTAAGCACAGAAGATGCTGCTTGACACTAAGAAGTGGACTTTGGGGGCAATAGTCTTTTTAAATTTATGTTACACATGCACAGGAGTGCAATTTTACCTCCATTTAATCAAAGCTGTCCAGTGTGCAAATATGCTGTACAAAAGCAGCAGGGATAGCCTCTCATAATGAGCCTGAAGTCTATGTAGAAACAAGACAGGAGTAGAAATTCAAGGCAGCAACTGAGTCCTGGGGACAAGAACAACTGTCTCATGACCCAGACCAGAGCTCTGTCCTCCAGATCACCATCTCCACTGTCCCAGCTTCTCTCCGTGACACTGGCTGTGGGTTTTTCATAGTATGTTATCACGTGCCCCACATCCCACAGTTCATCTGCAGGGATATTTTTCTCCCTCTTCAGTAAAAGGGTGCTGATGACATAGGCCAGTGTTACACTGATTAAATCATCTATATTTCAAACATACATGAAGAACATATAAGTAGAAGCCAGAGTGGTAAGAGAGACTTCAGATTTGATTAATGTTAGCTAATTAGAAAGGGTGTTTGTCTGCATTGTTTGGTAGAGGAGGATAAGAATAAGGACCACTTACTAGAAACAATGACAAAATTTCAACTTTATTTCCATTTGAAACCATCAATTTCTCCTGACAAGAGACAACAACATTTCTATCAAAATCTTCATTACAAATGGTTTCTCAGACCAAGGACAGACTTTCTAATAAAACCAGATTTACCGCCATCCATGGACGAACTGTTTCCTTGGTTAGTACATTGCATGTCATATTGGAGATCTCTGTCTACCTGATTCAACTTTGAAGCATATTCAAAGCTTGCTTTCTCACATCTGAAGAGGGAAGCTAATTATTTGCAGAGTGCTCCTCCTCCTTTATCTGTCAGTGTTTTGCAGGATTAGAAAAAGAATGAAAATTCTGTCCTGAAAGACCAAAAAAGGGTTTCCTATAATTCCTCTGACATACAAGTATTGAGATGGAGAACACAGCTGTAATGCATAGAGTTATTCTCTCCCTCAGTTTGAGAGCAAGGACATATCTGTTGAATACAGTGCCACCTAATAGAATTACTTGTGGTCAAGGACAGCAAAAAATAGCTAGATAACACTCAACATTTGTATATCACATTAAAAATGAAATAATTTTAGAACAGTCCCATATGCTGTACAGTTCCTTATTGCACTGATGTGGAAAAAACAAACAAACAAACAGGAAGAACATGAAGCGCTGAAATGGCAAATGAGGATAAACTCTCCTCACAGCAGTTTTCACAAAGGTGAGAAACAACTTTTACATGTTACTTTGCTTCCTCCGAGGGTTGCAGCAACACTGATGGTTTCTTGCTCCTGACAGCAGGTTCAGGACCTTTTCTCTTCTGGTTTTCACGATGCTTCCCGTGGTTATGCTCCAAGACAGTGCTGTCCACACTCTGAACTGGTCACCACTAAGGCTCATCTCAAACCAGAATTTCTGTACAAGTGTTGCTCCTTGTCCTCTCCCTGGCCACAGATCCACTGAAGACAACTGTCCACTGCTAGGACTAGGGGAAAAGAAATCAGCAGGTCAGATTAGATACAATATCTGTATAGGTGGAGGTTCCACTTCAAAAAGGAGGTGCCTCAAAATCCTGTGAGAAACACCACAGTCATCTTAAAATCTGAACCAAAAGAAAGGAGAAGCTAGGAGACCTGAAGCAAGTCTGGGGTGCATCAAGCACAGCATTGCTAGCTGGCTGAGGGAAGCGATTATCTTGCTTCACACTGGCACGGCCTCACCTCGAATACCACATGTGGTTTTGGGCACCACAATATAAGGAGGACATAAAACTTTTAAAGAGCATCCAAAGGAGGGCTACAAAGATGGTGAAGGGTCTAGAGGGCAAGATGTATGAGGAGCAGATGAGGTCACTTGGTTTGTTCAGCCCAGAGCAGAGGAGACTGAGGGGAGGCCTCATGGCGGCCTGCAGCTTCCTCACGAGGGGAGCGGAGGGGCAGGCGCTGATCTCTGCTCTCTGGTGACAGCGACAGGACCCGAGGGAACAGCAAAATGTACTGTGACAAACTTTTCCAGCTCTGGTGAGTCAAGCTCCATATTCACAAACAACTTTACAAGTGAGTAACTAACATTTTCTACCCCTCTCTGTTATGCAATGGTAAATATTTACATGTGGTCTCTTACACCAAGGTGAGTGACAGCATCAAACCAAGTGCTAGGCCACATGAGGTCATGGCTTCCACATCTAGTTTTGTTCAGTGAGATCACTCAATACTTTTAGCAAGTGTTGCTTAGTCATGGGATTAGTGATATTTCAACCTCTTTTTTCCAGAATATTATGTCGGTGGTAACTTGAGTGGAATTTTAACTTTCAAACTTTCAAACCTGACCTAAAGCCTCATATGAGGATTCACATCCTCACTGTTATTTGGATTCTGGAACTGTAAAAGCAGGGGTTGCAATCTCAGTTTATTAAATAAGGAGCAATCAAGCACTTCCCTTCTCTTTTCCTTCTGTTAGGCAGGAAAATAGTTAACTTTAGCAGAGCTGTTTTATTTTTTCTTTTTAAAAGAGGACCTTCTGCACTGCATTTAAACTTAGCACATAAAAGCAAAGCTGAATGCAATGAGGACTACTTTGGGGAAGAAGAATGAAGAGAAGTCAGAAGTTGCACAATCAGCTTATCTCACAGCAAATGACCCAAAGTACACCAGCAATGCTAGTAGCATAAAGGAAATACTATCTTTAGTCACTTTATTTTTTCCTCATTATCCAAGTACATTTGGACACACCATCACTGAAAGACACTGCAGCTTTCAGTGCTAGAATCAGGACTGATTAATAAATAGACTGGAGAAACCTTTATTTTTCAAAGTCCAAACTGAACTGACACGGTTTGTTTTGGTGGATAGCAGGAGCACTGCAGACAACAGTTGGGAGAGAGCTAAAGGGGATTCCCTTCTATAAATACAGCGGAAAACCATCAAAGCCTTCATAACAGAAGATATTTATTTAACAACAGACAAAGGTTCTCCAGCAGAGGTAGGAAATACTAACTCAATGATATCAACATATCCATTCTGCCAACATTTTCTTAGGAAGCTGATGAAACACAGTTGTTTCCTCTGGGTTTAAACATTTCCTTTAAATTGCCTTGATATTAACAACATTAATTAGCACCAAATATACTGGCTGAGCTCTGAGTGGTTTCCATCCTGAGCTGACATTCAGCTGGAAGCAGAACAACCCTCTTAACATGATAGATCTGCTGTCATAGAGACATTTTTGTGAAGAAGGCAAACAGGTCATTACATCAGGATTTTGGACTCTTAATTCTGTATCTTACTTAGTCAGTTACCTCAAAATAGATCCATTTTACTGAAGGGAAAAGTCATATTCATTCTCTTTCTAAAGGACTTTGGTATCTACTGGTGAAGAGATAAGACCAAAATACTATTTTTAATTTTGTAAAAATAACAGTAGGTTATGTAGAAGTCACAGATTGCCACTTCTACTGCTTAGTATCTTTATCTGCAAAATACCTTCCATGTACAAATGAGCAGGTGATATAAATTCTACTTATAGAATTGTTATAAATTCTAAATTAAGCCACTAAGGGGAAAGAAAAAAAAATTACCTTTGCTAGACTACACTTCCGCTTTGATGAAAGGCAGTTTTTCCTTAAGGCTTCTCTGGTCTGTAGATTAAAAACAACCCCCCAGAATTAGAGGTAACAGTTTCTAAGTGTAGAAGATATTCATATAATCCATGATAAGAGTTGAAATGACCCAAGTACCTTTCTGTCCAGAAGCGTCCCAAACAACAGGATGAAGAATCCCTAAAAAATTGCAAAAAACAGTTAACAAAACCAGCATAACCACATGAAGTTTCTTAAATGCTTCTATTTCCTCTAGCATAGATAAAATAATGCTTTTGTCAGTGTAAAAGATCTCATCACCTATGACATAGATAACAGCAATGCCCAAAATGAGTTTATCCACCCAGGTCACATGGACTATCCAGGAATGCCAAGAATGGATATATAATCCACGCTAATTCTCATTACAAACTGGACTGATGGGTTACATACCAGAACTTTTTCAACATACTTAATAGCAGCATTAGCCAAGAAGAACTAAAACAGTATAGATATACAATGGTATGTCAGATAACATTGGACTTTGACAGTGGTAAGTTAAAATGAAACCATCTTTAATGCAAAGTGAGATTTTCTGTGCATTTGTTAGGTAATAAGGATTAGATATCTTTGCAGTTACTGGACATTAACTAGTGTATTTTATAAAAAATGTAAATTCTTCCTCTTAATTCTTCATTAGACCTTATATCAACTGGTTTGTTCTATTACCCATCTGCACCCATATCAACACAGAATACCTAGTGCAACTAGTGCATTAAATAGTTAAGCTGAAAGGAAAGCCTGTTTTTCATGCACAGCACATGCTGCCAGTCCCTCTTCCATCTGCTACCTTTTCCCAAGGTCAACGTTTGAGAGGGCACTATTGCCCAGACTTGCTCAATTTACCTGGAAGGCGTTAAGTAGCGCAAATGTAACATGGAAGGCCAGGGAGCGACTATCAACAATTGTTGCTAATCCAAACCCCCAGGTGAGGCCCAGAAGAGGTGTCAAAAGGGCAACATTTTTGCTAATTCGGATCATGTTGCTCAAATCTGGTGACTTGCAGCCTTCTCCAATAGAGGGTCTTCCCATCTTCACCACAACCACCACCACCACTGCCAAATTCACAAGAATGATGCCCAGAGCAGGTACAACAAAGGCCAAAAGGGCTTTCGTCTCATACCAATTAAGCCAGCAGGCTCCACTCCTTAAATACCCATTTTTTGGTTCAGTAATAGCAACAGTGAGGATAGATATGAGTAATGGACATCCATATCCAATAGAGAATGCTGTAGCTATGAATGCAGATCTTGTTATCTTAAAAAAAACTAATAATAATCCATAAAGAATCAAGAGACCCAAGGTAAACATCCAAAAAAACAAGGCAAGATAGAAAAAGTGGAGGAAAAAAGTGGCTGCTACACACAACCGGTAGTTTAGCGCTGTGTTGTGCACAATAGCTGCTACGATGAATAAAATATCAGCAACGAGAAGCGATGTAGCTATGTTCACCAAACAAAAATGGCGCATGTAGGTTATTTCAGTTTTTGTAACGTGATGCCAGACAACAGTCTCGATGGTAAGGCACAGAACCAAGCTGAAAATAGAAAGGCCTAGCCCCACACACGTAATGTAATCCAACACGGCATTTCGCAGCATGGTGGGGGACATCAAAATGGAGAAGGATTTGAACATCCGATGGTGGTGCTTGCACATACAAACAACACTGCTGACGTTGTCTGACTTGATTTTGCATGCCTTGTTATCCCATCTCCTTTCAGTAGAGTGCCATCCAACACACTGAGCCTTGACGTTCTCCAGTTTATTCACCTTTTCAAAGGTAAGCAAAATATGACGAAGCTCTTCTGGAAGAGACACAGATAAAACCATTCCGTTCACAAAAGCAGGGTCCAAACGGCTGGTTTCTATAATGGCTCCAAGTGTGGGAAATGCAATGCTGATTGCTTTGGAAGTCTTAGGTAACTTCAAAAATTCTTCATCGGGAATGACCACATTCCCAGTGATATTGCGTGTCTTATTCAACTCCATAGAAAAATCAAAGTTCTTCCCTGAAGTATTTTTATGTATGCTGTAGCCTTTTGTAGAGATGAAGTGTTCCTGTATACTTTCTGACCCATTCCTTAGAAGAAGTTTCCCAGCAAATAAGTTCACTGAGTCCAGTAACATCAAACTGGCATTTTTGTCCCTTACAAAAGCCCAATTGGAAATGATGGAGCTGTTCAGAATGTGGTTTGCTATCCTGCTGTAGCTCTGAAACAAAGAAAAATAAGTTACTTTTTAAATAAGTTACTTTTTTTTTTTTTTAAAGAAACAAATTCTATTATTCCATTGGCACAGTCTCCAAAAAAGGCTAATTTAAATTCAAGACTAATTTCTATAAAGTGAATATACTTCTTTGACAATAAACAGGCTCACATGACCAGTCTCAGCCAAGCCCAAACATCTCATTGGCATGAGTCACCAGCAGCATTGTCCTATCCTTTTCACATCATAGCTCAAAAGGTGCTGGGAGGAAAAGCAAAAAAAAATTGGACACCGAAGTTCTGTTTCAGACACTGACCAGCTATGTGGCTCTGTTTACATCTCCCTTCCCACAATTCTACCCCCACCTCTCTGATTTCTGAGTTCATCAAGGAAAGATTTCAGTTTTCATTATGCAACACATGAAAACACAGCTGTGGTCAACATCTCCAATGCTACCTTTTCTGTGGTGTCATTCTTTAAAAATGAAGTCTTCCTTGTGCTGCTCTCCCATGTCTATAACAGCAGTTCCTGCAAACATTTGCTTTTAAGGGAAACAAATTCCACCAATGGGTGAAATGGAGGATTTCTGCCACACGTGAATAAGTCAAACAGTTTCTCTGACAGAAAAATACATCCTTCTTTGGAAACTTTCCAGGTGATCTTCGTGTAATTTGCAGCTACCACTACATTGGAGAGTGCCTATAAAGCAAGAATCACTGCATGGCTGCTCTGGCAAGCTCAGATCCACCTCTTCAAGCCCATAAAAGTAAATACCTGCATTTTTTCTCTATTGATGTTCTCTGATAACATTAGGGAAATCTTCTTTAGCAATTCCACTATGTCAGCAATATTTCCTGGAATTGCTGGTGAAGACAGGATATCTGGGATGATGCATGAAAAATCATCTTGGCAGTTACTATTCCCATGGTCATCAGCACCAAAATATTTTGCTCCATCTCCTGGCTTCCCGTGCACTGGCTTTCCTGCCCCTACAAAGGGAAGGTGTCCTCCAGCAACACTAACATGTCCTCCAGAACTTGGAAGGGGTTCACGTTCAGAAATCCTCTGGAGGAAGATAAATTTGGGAGAATTAATGAACAGAATCAAAAGGAGGGTACTGCTACAACCTGGCAAATTGTACATTGCTGGGGTGTGCAATTAATGTACTGGAAGGCCTGAAACTGAGGACCAAAGTTCCACTGAAAAAATGTCTTGCTTGCACAACATGCTTGAAGAAAGAGGCAAGAACTAAATACAGTGCCTTATTCTTCAAGTGACTTGGAAAAAAAAAAAAAGTTCTTTATTTTGTAGTTGGGGAAGAATTCACCAAGAATCATCTAATTATTACAGACTTTTGTGTTGCTCTTCTTTCAGGTTCATCCTAGTATATCATTGTCTTGGTTTAGATCTGTGTGAAGAACATTAGCCAAGTGAAGAAGGGAACCTCATTTCTGAATTATGTTTCAACACAGGAATTTCCCAAATTCATTTCCCGTTACTTAATTTAAGATGAAGGCAAAGCTTCACAGTAATCTCTCTTCTAGGATCCCATCTTCTTCCCCTTGCTCAAGATTTAAAGGTTGGGCAGGAGGAGAATGTGTCTTCACAACAAATTATGACCACAGGTGAACGTAGATGAGTAACAGTTACATTACCTGAAAAAGTGACTGAACATCCAGATTTGCACAGGCATCTGTGAACATTTGCCACTTTCTGTCTTTGCAGACAAAACTTGTCTCCCCGTGGAAGGAGGGAGAACAAGGCTGAACACAGATAGCTCCACTATCTTCACAGGGGATCAGATTTATACACCCATCTGGAAAACAAATCAAGCAGATACTGTTCTAATGTGCAAGACAGCATACCATGGTCCACGAGGTGAGTATCTGGGTTGTAAATACTGATAATGGGTAACATTTCAAAAAATCAAAAAGACTCATAGCTATTCACTGTACCTTGCAGATTACCAGTCTTTGATTCCCTGCTGAGGACCTGAAAAATAAGGTAAAGTGGAATGTAGATTGAATGCAAAAATAAATAAAAGATGACTACCTGGAGCAAACTAGAAAGGTGACTTCAAGGGCAGAATAGTCCTTCTGAGGTCTAGAAAACATTTAAAGGTACAGAATAGAGTGTTTATGGCCCACCACTCATATAGAGCAATTCAGAACTCTCTACTAATGTTTGGTCTCTATGTTAAGCCTTCACAGTTTTACCCTTCTACTAAAGTGACAATACTGAGTTAGTGGACAGGATAATATGTGCCTCCAGTAGTTATCTCTGAGTCAAAAAGCCTATATTAGTCTGAAGGTCTCCAGTATTCTCATGTCGATGTACAAGGATCTATGTGACTTTTGCCATAAGATACAGCTACAGCTGTACAGAACCCTAACAACAAAGCCATTTTTTTCCTCTCCTGATTGGGAAGCACCCCGAGGTAGGTGTACCATGCTCAACTCAAGGACAACTTGTTGGGACTGCATGTTGTACAGGCAGACTCAGTCCAGGGCAGCTGATCAGACCTGGCTTTCACTTCTTGGTCAAATGGCCTATCATCTGCAATCAGCCGAACGCTGTCTGGAGACAAGGCTTGGCTACGTGATGCCTTAGAAATCACATTGCTATTGCTGGGTAGAGTAGGCTGAATAGCAGGTTTCTAACAGACCCAGAGTTGTGCTAGGGGTTGCTTGGCACATCGAATGTATCGAACACTTCAAAGTATTTCTTCCCAGACCTATTGATCTGCCTAATTGTCTCGCTGCAGGCACTTCTGCTTTGCTACCCTGAAAGCCAGCTGGGGACTTTTACCAGGAGAGCTCTCCAAGCCATTGCAGCCTCTAGCCCTTAGGGAAAGATACCTCTTGTCATCTCATGCTTTGATGTCCCAAAGCAACAACTGTGTTCCTTGCCTACAGGTGTCTGTATGGAAAGAACAACCCATAAAAAAATCGGAGAGGAATGCATTTTATGTTTCCATCAGCCATCATAAATCCTTGGAAAAGATTTGTATCTCACTGGCTCAGATCTACTTTGCATAAGCACAGTACAACCAGACCAGAACAATTCTGGATGCATTATCCAGAATGCTTAGTAGATCCATGGGTATTCTGGTGATAAATCAAAATACAAAGACAGCAGCCAGAAGAGAGAACTGATACAAAAAAAAAAAAAAATTGTTTTTGTTCCAAGAAAATAAATATATTTCACATAAGAGCAATGTTAACCCACATATACCCAGTCTGAGAAACTGTACCAGTCCTGATACAAAAGAAGAGATTTTTTTCCTTCCACTCGTAGGTAAAATTCAATTCTGAATGAACTCAAGTGAATTGGTGACCCCACCACCCCCGTCAATTAAAATTAAGTGCTGCAGATTTCCGTGCCAGAGAGCTCCGGAGTCCACAGCCCCTCATAGATGCAAGGCTCGGCTCCACTCACCAACTCACCCTGGGAGCAGTGCGTGGTGCAGCTGGGAAGAAGTGCACAGCCCAAAGGAGCAGGCAGTGGGCCACCCTTACATCCATCACCTCGCATTCGCTGCTTTTCTCCTGGAAGAAAGATACGTTGAAGAAGTGAACAGCTCTGTTTTCACTTTTGAACGTTTTCTGGTTGCTGGTAAGTGAGCAGCTAAAGCCATTCCAAACACTGTCCTCACTGGGCATGCAAGGTGATTTTCAGACATTTATCAGCTTTTTAGTGAAAATGATTTGTGCACTTTTCTTTAAAACAAACAAACAAAAACCTGTTCAATATTAGAAGTTACTGCATCAATAATTCACTGTAAACTGTGAGGTGAAGAGCTTAAAGCACTTCAGCCTGTGGGTCCCTTCTGAAGCAATTTCACACAGCCTTGTCTCTTCTGGGTTTAACTTTTGCTACTCTCCTTGGACAGTCCCTGATGAGAACTGCCATGTGAGATGGAAAACTCCAGCCCGTGGGGCTCATATCAAATCATAACAGCTGAGAGCAGATGCTGCCTTCAGCAGGCACTACCTTTGTATCAGCACATGGCAAACTCTTCAGAGGTGGCAGCCAGCCTTGGCAGAGCACCCAGCCTTTATTGTCAACATCATAGGACACAAACATATATTGAACAGTTTTAAAGCTGGGTTTAAAGTTAGTGAGCATTAGCTCTTCTAAGGAACCAAAATTGATAAAGACCAGTGAACCAGAAGACTCAGATCAACGCTGCTGAAGAACAGAAGGTGGCCAAGAAACACCTACAGGTATTAGGTAAAGGATTGTATCAACTTCTTTTCCAGTTTCTGCAGTCATTAAATATTTACTTCATGCTCTTAGCCCTAATTCCATTTCACATTTGGGAATCCTTGACCTCATCATGTTTCATTATTAATTCATATTCACTTTGTATTTATTCACTGATGTAACTCCACCTAGGGCTGTTACCTTTAAGTGAGGTATAAATCTGGGACAGCTCCAAGTATCTGAGGCTCATTGAGATAATGACCCACATTACCAGTGAAATACTGATCTCGTTCAGTTGCATTGCTTGACTCATCATGGAAACTACACAGCCTCAGAGCTGCAAGAACATGCCGAGACAACTACTATGCATCAATAGAAACTTAAAGCAAAGCAAGTAACACAGCAAAAAGTCAGTCATTTTAGGGAAAGAACATGGATACACTTATAGAAGCTCATGTTAAAGTATATATGCTTGCAGACATCTCCCACCCAACTCAGGAGATTGTCACCAGCTGCTGATTCCCCTCCTCCAAGTAATTTCATTTGGTCACAGCACCCCGGGGAGGGGGAAGATCCAAACAGGAGGAAAAGAGGAGTGAGGAATGAATGGCTGGAAAATGGTTAAGGGAGAGGAAAGAACCTCTTAAAATAGTAAAAAAGGTAAACTGATCATGTATTTAAAGAAGTAACTCATGAACTGCTTACCATATAACCCATGAACTGGTTACCTTAAATTTGAAGTCCTTAACTCTGATTTCTGCTAGTTTACGATGGAAGTGTTTTGTAGAGCCCTACAAAACTGTCCCTCCTTACTCTATACCCAAGGACGCATTGCAAGGCAGTCTGACCCTTATGCTCACAGCTACCAGAGGACCCTGCTCAAGAAGTGACAACTGTGGGAACTACACCCTCAGACTGGTGGAGCCAAGGTCTATGGCCAAAGGGTTCTCCATCACCTTAGGTTACAGCTTTCCCTTCTCCACTACCCCAGAAGTGGAACTAGCGTGAGTCTTATAGGAAAAGGTATCCAGCACAGAAATTCTAAGCATGTATTGTGCAAAATGAAAGTTTACATTGGGCTTGCCTATTCAGCTCTACGATTTTATTTCCCCTAATGTCCACTGCAGACTTGCACTATGTGTATTTAACATCTAAAAAGAAACTATTAAATCCTTAGCTACTGAACTGGATTCTTTATTTAGGGCTTGAATGGCTACATGGTTATCTTAAAATCCAAACAGTTCACAAACCACCACAATGTGATCACTCACATTGCTAACTGCTACATAGTATGTTAAAAAGGCTGCAGCAGGAGTCCTCAACATGGTCATTTAAGGCTCTTAATTATACAGAGGCTTGATTGGTATTAATTACTTTTTTAAAGGGACACAGTTGGAAAATGTGAATTTAAGTAAAGCAAGAGAAGAGTGATCTTTACAATAACTTTACTTAGAAGTGACAACATTGTGATTAGAGACCAATTATAAAGCTACAAGCAAAAAGCAGAGGTTAATTAAGATGTCTAATTACTTCCACAGACAAAAGGAGCAAATATAAAACTGAGGAAACAAGCACAAAGTAAATGTAGCCTAAAGCAGTTAGATTTAGTGTAGGTTGTGAATGAACTGATGTCACAGATGACTTCAATTCCCTCACTGATAATTTTCAAACAGTTCTGGAAAAATGTTTCATGATGGTACTCACCGTTTTCAGAAGTCTGGGTTAAATTGTAGGGAAAATTAACAGAGCCAGAGATCCTCAAGATATCACAGGTGAGCGTCCAACCACTCATCTGCTGCCATCTTGCCCCAGTCTCACTATTATGGCCTTACCCAGTGTTGCTTCTGTGCTCTGATTCATTCAGTTTTCCCATGAGGAAATAACCCTGGGCATCAGCCTGCTTTTTTTCTTGTCTGACTGGATTAACACTGAGGAACCTGCAGATGACGGTAAAGATATTGCACTGCCAAATGCCAAAACAAGTTACAAACACGCCCACAAAACTGCTAGATTGCCACCTTTGCCAGGAGTCCTCACAAGTGAATCATACCTGTGTGGTTTGTGCCTTCCCTCCTGGTGGAGGAGGTATCGTCTGCTCTTCTGTATTTAGCAGAGCTTTAGACCTTAAGTCTCTAAAGACAAAAAGAATTCACGATCAAAACTTAGTCAAGCTAATGCATTACACTTCATAAATCAAAGATGACACCACCGATAGCGTCTTGTGTAGCTAAAAAGCTCAGTGAACAAGTGATGGTCTTTTCCTCATGGACTGCACCCACAGAAAGGGGGCTAGAGCTGTCTGCTGAACCTTGTGCCACGTTCAGTGTCGGCTCTCTTAATATTGACTCACCATCACCCTTGCTTTTCTGAGGATTGCCAATAGCCAGCAATTTACAGCATGCAGTTTCTCATAACAGAAGACCAATTCCTACTGCTCTGCCCACAGAACTGTTTCAGATGAGGTTTGGTCACAAAAAAAAAAAAGTTCTACAATCCTGCAACATGTTTGTCATGAGTTTATAGGGTTTCCTGAAGCAATGTCGTTTTGTTTGCTACCACAATTTAAGTCAATCATCAGCCACACGATAGGTCTCCAGTTTTAGCCTCAAGGTATGCTTTATTTACTGTGCTGTTTTGATATAGACAGCCTTGCATCTCACATCGGTATCAAGCAGGAATCAAGCCAAGCAATTAAACAGCCAACATAACCGACCTGGGAAGGTTACATGATTTGCGCTTGATACGCTATCAGGTAGAGAAGAATTAAAAGGTGGCACCTTAGCACCCCTTTAAGTCAGAAGTAAAGGGGTGAATACCAGATCATGTCAAAGTATGGGAAACTGTTTTAAAAGACTTTTTGCCTTGGTACCTGGAGTTGTGCTTCTATGCACACCCAGAACCTTTGCTATGACAGCTGAATATCCCCTCGATTCTCAAACACCTCCTCAACCTAAGCAACAGTCCTCTGAAGGACACAAAGGCTGACATATTTCAGCACAGACACGTGTGCACTTCTCCCAGAAATGAACGGGTATAAATCTGTGCTCCATGGGGCTTAGAAAGATACTTAAATCATGACTTCCCACAACCCAGGCAAGTGCTCCAAACACTGAGTGAGCAGCATCGGTCTCACTCTTTACAAGTTGGTGGAGGCTGTTTGGATTTTTCCAGATGGGAGGTATGTGCCTAGGCATCCAAAAGGGAGTGGCTTATCTTTTCAGCTCTTGCAAAATCCAATTTCCCAAGATACGTGAGCAGCTGTTTTGACACTGCTCTGAGAAAGCAATCGGGAACATCTTAGAGAACTTTAGTAACAGCCAAAAGTAAGGCAGCTACAAAAACCTGTTTTATCATTTCCTTTGGAAGGAATTAAGAGACCTCTGCTAAATTATGACTGTAATGAATACAAGGCATTTATTTAAAGTTCAACATGTGCTTTGCTAAACAATTCAAAATCAAACCTCACAATACATTAAAGCCTTTCATCGGAAAATTCACTCCCCTAAAGCAATGTTAATGAAAAATGTTATCTCCCTGGTGATTGTTTGAATAAAAAAAGCATGAATAGACCTGTAAATTTTATTTTTCCAAAACCGTACTTTGGATGCAAAAAAGTTTTTTTTTGTAAACAGAATATGAAAATTGAATAAGAACATTTCATTTTTAAAATGCTCTTCTGTTGTTCTGTTCTTCATTTGCCTTTTTCCCCCTCATCCATACGCCTTTTAAACATGTCACATTCTTAGTCTTCAGTTCTTCACTATGTATTTAAGAAGTGATTCAAACAGGCATTTATCTGTTACCAAGTGGCAACAGGGATCTTAAAAATAAGCTCTGAAGATGCACAGAAAGGTCAGTTCAATTTGGACCAACAAAAAAAAAAAAACAAAAAACAAACAAAAAAAAGGAACAGGAGTTACTAAGAAGTTAAGGCTTCCAGTCACACTTGTAAGATTAGAGGAAAAAAAAAAAAAAACACACTAACAGTAAGCCTTCCAACTGTTGGGATAACTATCCTGTAAGTCAGGAACCAGAGTATCCTTTTGAGTAAATTCAAATATGAAAGCCTCCAGGGGTGAGCTATATGAATAATACTGCACTTGTTTTCCATCCAATCTCCTTCTGCAAAGACTTTTTAGCAGCATATGCAACATAACTGAACATAACTGAACAGACATTTCAACAGTTTTTTTTTTTTTTTAACTTATTTTATTTACCGAGTTTGGATAGCATGCATCATTTTACAGCACCGGTAAACAAGTCAGAGAAGCATACTGCTTTTAGGAACTTGTACTGTGGAATGTCTTCAAAACCATTACCCTCTTCCCCTCCACTCTAGTACATAACACTAGCTGAAGACAAGACAGACATATATTAGGGCAACTTCCTTATGGCTAAAAATACTCATAGCAGCGACTTTTAAAACAGGGTTTTATTAAATCAAGTCATTGCACTTGGGTCATTTATTGCTATAGCTAACAAAGGCCATTAAATAATTAACACCTTTCATTTGTGGTTTTAACTGATTGTCTTGTTCTGTTTGTCTGCTACAAGCTTATATGCAGACATAATTTCTGTAGAGCAATCCGTTACAAGGTTTGTTTCATGTTCTAATCACAGTGAAGAGCTTGTATAATGAAATCCGCTATTCCATTAGGCTCAATTCTTGCTTTTCATCATCTGACTTAGAGGTATGAATTCTAAGTAGGAGCTTAGTGTCTGACAAGAAGCACTTAGGCTGCACATTATTCCTCAGTATAAAGATCTGGCTCAAGTCTTCATTTGTGATGCATCTAGGCAATTAAAAGTTAAAAGCATTAATATTGAATCAGCTTATTAGCAATGTGATTAGCAAATATTACCTAACACCTGCATAGTATATTAATCAAATTTTACAAAGAAATTTCTATCAGCAACTGAGAAACATTCTCCAATTGATTTTTTGATGTTTATGTTTTATGATGCATCAACTGTGGAAAAAGCATATTCTCAAGAAGTAATACTTCCACATCATTTGCTCCCATGGCATACTAAATAATTACTGTATTTATGGCTATTCTCATGAATAGAAACAATTATTTCTCTTACTGGTGAAGCTGTCAAACTAATGTGGCATATTTTTGTCATTTAAATTCTAGTAGACCAAAAGGAGGTAAGGTTGTTACTAACAGAAGTAACACATTTGACTGGCTTTTTCAAACTGTATGTTTTTAATTCTTTTATCAAGTGAACAGAGCAATAAGTATAACTCTCTCCCACAACTTTGCATATTATTTGTATATTATTCTGGTGCACGGTGTTGAGCTCAGGGGTTAAAGATAATGGCAGTCCACAAGATTTCAACTGTTTTCCATAAAAAAATGTGAAAGATGCTTTCTTGGACACCAGCACAGTGCTGTCAAAGCAGTTGTTCCAATCGCTCATTCAATACAAAGATGTAATTAAATTTAGAGGTACACAATATACTGAAAGTTTATGGCATAAATATATAAATATTGAGACCTTTTGAGAATATCAAAGTTCCAAAGTGATTTATTTTGAGCCATATTATAAACAAAAACTGACTACTGTAAAAACAGATCAAAATGCATACTTAACCACTAGAAAGACTGATGACTTCAGTTTAGATACACACAAGCACAAACATAGTGAGTTAAGGTGTACTTTTTCATGTTGTGTGCTGTAATATTTTAGGCACAACAGGTTCAGTTAAGACCGGATTCTAGCCTTGTTTCTGTATTTCTTGCATTTTGTGGTATTAAAAGTTACTTTTATTTTAACTTCATGACTCGGTCCTAAATCCCTTTTTAATCCAATAGTGCAAGTGACAAAATGTTCTGCTAAACTACTCTGACTAGGTCACTCGTTGTTACTACAATGCATAGGTGTGTCATCTGATTCATTGCATTAACAAATTCCTATCTCATTACTCGACTTATAAACAGCATATTATTAATATTCTCACTGCAGACAGGCACAACAGCATAACCCTGGGTAAGACTGCCAAAATTAAAAAATATACAAATATCATAAATTCCCTTTTGCATGTAGGGGAAAAATAGTGACTACAATTACAATACAGCTATTCTGTCCCACCCAATAGATTATTTTTACAGATTACTTGTAAAGATAGATCACCCTATTTATAGTATAGATCTCTTTAAAAATTAAGCTACAGGTAATTCAATAAAAATCTATTAAGAATTCCCTCTCCTTTTTATACAGAATCAGTAGTATTTTCAAGCAAACCAAAAAAATAAAGGTCTGCAATTCCAGCACAGTAAGAAATAAGGCCTCTTTTATATTGGCAAAAAAATTACACCATTATTCTTTTTTGTTTTCTTATCTCTGAATAAAAGACTATATTCCTTTGTTACTATATTTTTTCTTTAAGACTGTAGAACACCAGCATCCATTATTACAAAATAAGAGAGTCAGTTCTACTTGTGTTCAGTTTTGAATTCCTGGCAACTTAAAGACATTGAGTCCACAGGTGTCTCATGTAGACATCACCGCTTTCTTCAATTTTTCTATTTCAAGCTGGAAAACAGACATTTTGAAAAAGAAAAGTCAGTATTAGAGTAGCAATAATCTAAAGTCTTCAGAGCTTTCACTAAAATTATAATCTTGAAATCTCAAAGACATTTAAGCAAATAAAATGGAAGCATTTGACAGCTCAATATTTACAGCTGATTCTATACTGTATTGCTTAATAAGATAGAATTTAAAAATCACTAAAAATTTGCCTATCATTCCGGTACATATTATTGCATAAATTCACTCTTAATAAAGTAGTCAATTAACAAAACTGGGCTGTGGAATCACCTAACATGTCTCTGCATAACAATGCATCATCTCAGACTAACTTCCTGAGGCAGCCTTCATGCGAAGTATCAAGCCACGATTAATCTTTATTTCTTCAAATGGATTTAGAAGATACAAGGAAGTTGCTTCCTCTTCATTCCCAGCGCATATTACAGGCAACTTCACCAATTGCTTTCGAGATGTGTTAAAAAGAGAACTTGCCAGAAGTTCTTCTCAAGTTTTGAAAGCAGCTTTGAAGTCAATAAAAAGTAACTATTTCACAAATATAATGCCCTTTTATAACTGGCATATTTATCTATAATGAGCTCATCCTATTAACCACTATACATCATTATACAATAAAACAGGTAGCCTTCATCAAGAAATTGAAGGGGGTGGAGCCCCCTTACGAAGGACATTTTTTCAGATGCATTCTATTCTTTTTGGCTTTATTTAGACAGATGATCAAGAATTAAAGAAAGTTGACTTTTTTCCTATTTTTCTTTTGATTACACAAACTAAATTTGTCCTTTAAATCATACAAAAGCAAAACATTCATCATCTCTCCTGGAGTATGTCCAGTTGTGACATATTTCTAGCACACTGAAGAATCTAGCAACAGTAAACTGACATCTCAACACACTTATAGCTAAAAATAATTATTTTCCAGGTAAACAAAGCTGAACTAAGATGAACTGTGAATCTTCTACAAACATGCACCTGTCTCATGAGGAATTCCTTCAACTACACACGAGCAAAGCAGTCAAAAAGGCTAAGTACGTCCATTAAGACTTTCCTTTGGCATCAAATTCCTGAACACCACATATACGCTTCTAAACTTTTTTTTCTCTTCTTAAATTGCTAATATTACCTCCAAATTACTTCGCATCAGCTTCTCTTCTTCCAAATCCTTCTTTAGTTTTTCCAGTTCTCTCCTGATAGTTGTTAAGATATCAGAAATCCAAGTTAGAGGAGAAACAGGAAGCACAGGCCTTCTTTAAATTTTACAAGAGGGATTCACATAAGTCTGAAGCTACCTCTTATAAATAAAACATATATAATTGCAGGCCCACTAGTGGACTGGTATTCAAATTTGTTGGTCCAGAAGCTTCCAACAAAACTCTCAACACTTCTTACCAATCACCATGCAGCTACCCCTAACTTTTAATCACAATTTTAAGTAAGTTACTTAAGAAATATTTTTGCAGTTATTCTACTTGGAGAGATGAATTTAAAGTAACCTGGCTTCTACAGAGAGAACAGAAATTCTTTAGAATAGAAAGTTCCTAAAATATGTTTTATTTCATAACTGGGGTCAGATAAGAAAGTGCTAAGAATGATCATCATGTCACTGAAAAATTAATTCATTAATCTCCTGAACTCATTATTTACTCGTTTGCTTTGGAGATCAACTGATCCATATGCTTTACAGCCTCTCAAAAGTTCACTCTAAAAGCTCTCCTCATCTGGACTGGTTTAGTTAGCACCAGTCATCACTGAAATAGTACCAGAATGAATGCCTGTGCTCTAAAACTAAAGACAGAAAAATACAATTTCTGCAGGTTGGTCTTTACTGTGTTTACTCAAATACCAATAACATTTTTCTCCTACATCTTCCTCTGAACCCAATCCTGCCCACATGCACACATGATGGGGCCACCATGATCAAATTTAAAAGGCTCAGAATCTTTTCCCTATTATGTCAGTGATGCAATTATTTGTATGCAGTTATTACACAATGCCAGCACATGTACTTACACTAAATACCATAAAAATTATCTACTTTTCCTTACAGTGAAAGCACTAACTGTTTAAGAAATATTTTCAAAAAGGCATAATGAATGAAGGAGCACAAGGTAGGGTAGAAAAAGTGTTTACAAATTCCAAAAACACTCTGACATCAAATCAGTATGTATTTAAGACATCCAGTTGGATCAACTTCTGAAGGAAGAAGTTCTGAATATTAGTATTGATACACAATAGCTTTATCTTTAAGATAAAGACATTATCATTGGCATTAAAGACATTTAGAAGATGTTAGCATATATCCACTTGCAGATTGAGAAGGAAAATATTTACCCATGTTCTTTCTTCAGTGCGTCTACTAAACTCATCAAATCATGAATCTGAGTCCTGAGCTCTTCCACAGAAGTTTGTACATTATCTGCTTCTCCTTTAAGTTGTATTTCTCCAGGAAAAAAGTTGAGTATAACAGAACTTGGTCTCTGAGATGAAGATGGAACTGGTGGACTCAACACAGATGGCTGAAAAAATAAATCAGTAGAAGGCTAAGAAACGCAATCTTTACGAAATGACCACTTACAGTATACAAGTTGTACTGGTATGGGATCTTCTTCTATATACATTTTAGCTGCAGTCCTCTACAGCTTATAAAAATGATTTAATCAAAAACCTTAGTTCACTATAAACAATTATTCATGCACCCTTCTGATCTACTCAGTTGTTTTACGTCAGAAGATTAAAGATCAGATGTGAAGTGTACGTGAGAAATGATGCCATAGTTTCATACTACCTGATACAATAATCCTTATCAGAACTGAAAAACAAAACTTTATACTGAAGTATAAATGAACTTTATACTACAAGTTCTAATATGAACTCTATACCAAATGATGTGGCTCACTTGTGTTTAAATACAACCATTTGTATTAAGATGGTTGCATCAATCTAAACTGGAAATACAAGCAAAACGAACCGAACAACTAGTTGTCTGGTACCCAGCTCCCTGGTATCATACCTTTTTCATTTCAACTGGCTTTGGTTTGGCACTTTCTTCTTCTTCCTTCTGCACCTTCAAAATTTTTTCTGGATTCTCATTTTGACTTGCCTGGTAAATAAACAATTCATATCAAAAACAACAACAAAAAAGTTTTCAGAACAAGGAAAAAGTCATGTGTTTCTAAAAATGTGATAGATAAAAACTTGAACTGCTAGACTACTATGGGTCTCTTTCCTTGCTACTCAGAACTTTCCTTCCCCACAACATTCATTTATCTGAATTTAAATCAAATAGGAATTTTGGGCAGGATTTGCAAGCATCTCTCCAGTCTTTAATAGAACAAGTCTGTGACGCTTTTGGTAACTTGTAGTTACTTCCATAATACAAAGACATTAAACAGGCAGTAACAGTATATAGTAACTGACATGACTGAACTATAGAACATATGATTATGTATGTATTTATATACATATAGCATATATATGTAAAATGATACAAAAATCAAGGATTCTGCACTACCTTGTTCTCACTGTCTCATGCCTTGGCACACATGCTCATATCTCCAACATAACAACATTAAATTACAACTTTGTTGAAGCTAAAGACTATATATTGTTGGTACATCATCGGTGCTACTGGAAGATCTGGGGATTTATCACCGTAATACCCTACAGAACAGGAAGGCTCCTTCAGGTGCAATACACGGTTGTGTTGTTTTTCTTACGTACATTTTCTTCCATTTGCTAATGGATATCCCTATAGACAATCTACACAAACAGAACCTCTGGCATTTTGCATTTCACCCCCTAATAAATGGTTCATAAGACTGATTCCCAGTGCAACTCTTGTTTCCTTGGAATTTAGTTCTTAGTTCACTTCTGGAAAAAACACACCAATATACTCACAGAATTACCGCTATTGAAACGGGTAGGCAGCCTCCTGCCAGGCATCTTGGGTCGACTTGCAGTAGGGTGTGATAGATTATCTGAGGTAGCTATTACATCATCAAAGCTTAATAGATCTAGAGAAAGATGAAAACACAGACTACCATCAAGACCAGAAGGTTTTGCTGTGCTCCTTTTTATCACTTTTTTTTCCATAAAACAAACAAAAATAATAATTTTCAGAATTCTTATCGTTTCAAAGATTTTTCAACATACACAACACATGAGCTGTGTAGAACAACATGATTTTGGCCTATCTGGGAAGTCACATTTTCCCCCTTGAAAACACTAAGAGTTGATTCAACTAGCATTTACATTCAAGTTCTCAACAGAAGTAGCATCATAGTAACGTGGTAGCATAAAACAGACCTAGCGTATTTGGAGAAAAAATACAGTTTTAACTGTTCTCCGAGAAGACTTAAAACCAATTTTGAGACATGCTCTCTTAAATAGTTGCAAGCGGCACTTTTTTTTTTTTTACTGCTCAACTCATATGAAAAACATGAAAATCCAAGTTTACCAACTGAGAAAAAAAAATAAAAGGAATATGGTAAAGTGTGTGTCTAGAGGTTCGTGTATGGTAACAAGACATTAACTGCAAATATTTCTGTACAGTATAGTTTGTAATATGCAGTACTTTGCAGAAAATACATGACTCCATCAAGTCTGTGATAAAGCATTTTAGAGTTTAAAACCCCAATTGCATATTTTATTAAGGCACACAGATCTCTTTGCTGATAGTCTCTTTATGCTTGTAGCTCTAGGTAAACCCTCTTAGATGAAATCTTGCTTTATTCCACAATCTACTTCCTCCTTATGATCCCTGATCAGTAGAAATTCTTTACACCCTATGGGAAGATACAACATTATGAAATATCTATTAATTTGTAAAACAGAACGTAAGTAATTCACCTTGTTAACAACTGGGTTTCTTACCGCTTCCCCACAAAAAAACAAATTAATACTTACCTGCCAAAAGATATACAATAAGATAGTTCTTTTCTATTTAAGCATTGACATATGATTATAGATATTACACGTGGTTTTACAACACAAATTCATTAACTTGTTCTAGAGACTCTAAATGTTTAACTAAAATGCCACACAGCGTTTACTATGGGCACCAGAAGTAACATCCAAGTTTTGGGGTTTTGTTTGTTTTGCAACCTCTTATATTTACATGGCATCATGATTTATCAAACAGAAGCTATGACACTTCTTCCCCTTCTTTCTCACTCATTTTGAAGCTATAGTAAGAGGCCAGATTAGAAGAAAGCCATAGGAACACTGGGCCAGACCCTTCATACCACTTCAATGTTAAGATGACTTAAAATCACCTGATTAATACAAGTTTTACTCATTCATTGTCAAAGCTAATTTATACCTGTAGGAAAGAAGGTTTCTACTGAATGTTTTAACTTATTTTAATGTCTACTACTGTGCATTACTGTCCTTTAAGTCCTTAAAATAGTCGCATTTTTCAGACATATCTGGACATACCTACTCCATTATATGTTGCCTTGTTGAAATACAAGCATTTGTAACACTTCCGGTTACCAATCAGTTTTGCTGCTTTTAAATTTTATTAAAGAAAATGTAGAGACAGTCTGATGTAAATATGCAACCATATTTGCAATTAAAAAAAAAAAAGCAGGGAAGAACAACAAAGTAGGAAGAAACAGAAGACTGATGAATGGCAAGGGGCTGACAGAAGAGAGGATGAGGGAGAAATGACTATTAAGGTATTTCTCTTATAATCTGTGCCAATAAAGCATTTAGCTTGTTCGAAATCAAGCAACAACAACCTAGGAGTGTATCTTAATGTTTTTTACTCAATCTTCAGCAAGCTCAGAGCATTAACCTAAGTCCTGATTCACATTTTGACATATGTTGGTTAGGTATTTAATAAAAAGGTAACAAGAAAGCAGGAAAAACATACACACACACACACACACACTTTCCCATCATCTCAATCATTTTTGCTATTAAATGAATCTCCTTCTGCATGAATAACAAATAAATTTAAATAACAATCATAAATTGAATTACTATTACAATTACAATGCCAGCCCTGTCTCCATGAGCAAAGTAACCATCAGGTAACGGACATATTGAGAATAACATGTACCTCCAGAAAAAAAAAACAGTACTTCACAAAGCTTGAGCACAGCTACAACTCACGACTGTAGCAGTCTATGATTTGAAATACAGATGGTGGGATGACACAAAAGACAGGTTTTTCTGGCCCCTTAAGTAGCTCTTACCAATAGAAACTGGTACACCTGACTCAACAGCTCTGCCCTAAAATATTACCAGTACAGCCATAATAGTTAGAAGTGGGTGTTATTATTATTATTATTATTATTTTGTTATTATTATTTTTTAAACAACTTTCCTAGGCATCTTAGGAGAAACCTTGGCCCCACTGAAACCAATAGGCATACTGGTGAAGCACGTGGCAATCTCACAATTTATGCCCACTTCAGTGAATGAAGTGATTTATCAGCCAACTTTCTTGAAGACACAGCCTGTGAGTAATCATCACAGGGAACCCCACCATTGTGCCAAAAGAGCTCATACATCTGGAGGTAATTGGAGTCCAAAAATTATTTTAAGGCTGAGCACCCTTCTCACTAGAAAGATGAGCTAACCTTAAACAGTTACTTAGGACAGACTATTAGAAACATCTCTTCTGCAAGCTTAACCTGGATGCATACATTATAGAACTGTTAGGAGCTTTAAGAGAGAGAGTTAGGTGGGAGGCTTTGTTAAAATTCATGAATGATTTAGTGTATTCATATCAGTTTGTCTTAAAAAGCCTTCACAAAAAGAAGCAAAGCTGAAGGGGTTCATATATCTCATCTTGCTGGGATTTAAAAACCTCTGGTACAAGTGAAACGTACCCAGTATTTTAGAAGACAAAACCTCATGTTAGTCTGCAGAGTGAAGAAGCTGGCAGCCCTTTTTCCTATTACACATCTTGCAGAGATAGAACCCCCAGAATTTAGGGGAAAGATGTAAGCTTTACAATATTTAAGTTTGAAGTCAAGCAATAATAATGTATTTGCTATAATTAAGCATTTGCCCAATATGTAACTTTCATAAATACTATTTTACAAAACTCGTAATAATAAATAGTCAACACTAGAGAATTCAGTGCCAAAAAACTTCACAGTAAAGTAATTTTTGTGTACAGAAAGATAAAGCCATTCAACCCAAATCACCGTAAGTGCTATAAATATTAAACACATTGCACTATAAATACTGTGCTTGGCTTATCAGTAGCTGGACTGAGAAAGTCTTTTTTTTCTTCTTCACCTGTACAAGCTCCTAACTGTAAAATATATTTAAAGTAATTTCTTGTTTAACAGATAAGGAAAACAAGCATTCAAATAAATAAAAAAGCATTTTAAATTGAAACCCAAATAACTGCAACTGAAAATTATGCTTATGAAGTTAAGAAGAGGCTATGTGTATGGCATAAAGCATTTGGATTTCCTTATAGATTGTTATCTTACCAAAATGGAGAAGGGTAGGGTAATTTCCTGACACGTAAGAAGGGAAACATGGCAAACAGGATAGGAAACAAAATCTGGAAAGAAAAGTCAAGGAGAGGAATGTCTAGAAAAAGATTCTGAACAAAAAAATTATTTTACAAAGCAGGAAAAAGAAACATTTGTAGAAGAAACAGAATCGCTTTAAATGTTCAGCATGCTAGTATTACAGCTTTAGGTCTTTTACAGTACTTTAATTCTAATCAAACAGAGAAACATCTATGCAATTTTTCAAATTAAGTTTCAAGAGAAGGAATTGCAACATGATCAATATTTCTGAATATTTTTGAGTATTTGTCCTTCCTTATCTGATGGCTGGACCTAGTTTTGGTGTTTTGTTTTGTTTGTTTGTTTTTTGCACGTTCCCCACCCTCCTCTAAATATACCAAATATTTACTGCTACTCCTTAAGCTAAATTGAAAGTGACCAAGCACCACACTTCATTGTCAAACCAAGCTGCAAAAACCCATACTTAAAGAAATTGGTTTACTAAAAATTCATCCACTTCAGAAGAAGAAGGAAAAAAAAAAAACAACTGTTGGTAACTTCTGTCTTCAAGAATATCCATACGTTTTTCTCCATATTTTAATATCTATGTTTAATCTTACGAGAACTAAAAATCTTAAACTTTAATATCCCAGTATCTTCAGAGCTTTACATAGCATTAGCTGCTGCATTAAGTATTAGGTCTTTAGCAGCAGAATGCATGCGGAGACGAAGCATGAGACTCATTACATTTTACCGGCAGGAGTCTGGACTTGTCCCTTTTCACAAGAGCAGTAAAACCAAAACCAACTTAAGCAGATTATTTTAAACAAGGGCAGTTTTACACAGTTTTTGAAAACTTTCCCCAAATAGCAGCTCCTTGGCTTTCAGTGCTGCATTCCCAGGTGGGCTGCCTGAACCTCCAGTGCTTACTCTGCACTAAGCAAGGAGTGCACCGAACCTCACCCATCTGCTTCAAAGTTGAACATATTTGTAGGTCTTTCCTAGAACATATAAATTGTAGGGATTATCACTACTTCAGATAAGCCTCGCCAATAATCACACATCAGGCCCTGCTATTTGCTGATCTGCAAGTAATCCCTTGTAGCCCGAGGAATATCAGAGGCTGCACGGAGGCTGCTGCAGGACTGGTGCTGCACTCTCCCCAGTATCTCTGGGTTTTGAATGTTTCTGTCCTCCGTCCTCGTTAACTGCTGCACATTAGACTGGCATTCTGAGAGTAGAGCCTTTAATATTCACTGTAACTTATCCCAGATCAACAATTAACCTGCTTTGATTTAACCTTCTCGGATTATTAGAAGCACAATGCTGATGAATTACCAGGCTGCAAATCACAGATCATGTTCTGTCAGCCACTGGATGCTTTGTTTTTTCTTTTTCCTTCTATCTAGGTATTAAAATCTTAAATTTCTCTTTGAGCTTGGAAAATCTTATGTCAGCAAATAAGAATGAACAGTTTTGTTCTGCTTTTTTTTTTTTTAATCTGTATAATATTAACTTTAATATATATGAATACCTAATATGACAGCTACTACATTGCCACTGTGGTTATTAAAGATGTCAAGATAATTGCACCTGAAAAAGAGACATTCCATCTTTTTTCACAGACTTCAGGGCATCAATTTCATCTCGAAGCTTACTGTGGCCTGAAAGTGTTTATTCTGTACCCTCGCTTAAACCCCACGTTTGAGTGACAGAGGCAGTAACTAAACTGCCAATTAAAACCCTTTAAAACAAGGCATACCGCAGCGTTTATATGTTTTACTGGGGAATACATAAAGGACCTTATAAACGTTTTAGGGAACATTCAATAGTAATACTGACATATATACTGAAATCCAACTTTCCGTGGCTCAAGAAAATGCAGCTTTAATTACTGAAATATGTTTTAATAAATTATTAGTCATGTGGGGTTAACCCATAGTAATTAAAAACATAGTTGAATTAGCCTTTCCTCATATAGAGCACTTAAGCTTAGAAGAATATTTTAAATGCCATGTGTCTTAATGAAAAAGTCAGAAATACTCCTTCCTATTCATAAATTGCTTCTTTTTTAATGAATTATTTTTTATTTCATGGGTGAACTTTATTATCTTTTAGGTCCAACTATTCTACACCCTGGATATTGTAATTGGCCTTAAAAATAAAATAAAATAGTTACACTACAATTTCAAAATGTATTATTATTAAAACTTTTCTTGAGAAGAAACGTTGTATTTGAGATATGTAAGCCAAACACTGCAGGTACAATACACTAAAGCTTTTTCTGCAGTGGTTAGTCACAAAATAAAAACAATTTAGAGCTTAAAAAAAAAAAAA
>VXAA01001518.1:355190-370732 GCA_013399115.1 Anseranas semipalmata | reverse complement strand
CCACAGCAGACACTCTCTGCACAAGATGGACAGAGATGACTGAAATCAGTTGCACTGTCAGTAAAAGACAAAATACAGCTATACAATAATTCCTAATAAATAGCCTGTAAATGTGGTTGCTTTAACCAGCATCAAGATTTTTACCAGATAACTTTAAATATAAAGAGATACCAGATTTAGTTCAAAGTGCATTATGCAAAGCCATGAATATGAAATTCAAATGTAGAATATACCACTCTAGACCAAACTTAAGGTATGATAAAATCATAATCTATAGTAGCTATGAATTTAATCACAGAATGCTGAAGTTAATGGCATTACTGAAAATAGGCAAGTTAGCTAGAAATGCAAAAGTTACCTAAAATGCAAGAGCAGAAGAACAAACAGAACCAGTCAGTAAAGAAAACAATTTCATAAAAACGCAAGGTAAAAGTGATAGCAAAAAACCATGCTTTCAATTTGGAAGAACAAGCCATTACAGATGTTCCTTCCTTCCTATCACCTGTTATAACACAGAGTTCAACTACCTCCAAATAGCCTACTGACACCATCATTTGTTAACTCTCACCATGAACTACCTACAGCTACTCTGAAAAAAAGATAGATTTTCTATTGAACACGCATAATTACACTTCGTGGCATTGAGTAAATTACTTAAGACCTTATTTTAACCCTGTAAAATACTGCAATCCAAACAGAAAGACCCAAAAGAACTTTTTGTTCTTTTCTTACCTGATTCTCGAGAGCTCTTTACCACAAGTGAATCTACCTCTACTGATTTTGGTCTAAGTGGTAATTGTTCGGAGTCTAACTTTGGTTTTGCTACTGGCTCAATTTCAGATTTCGGTCGAAGAGGAACAACTTCTCCATTAGATCTGTAAGAAGAAAAATGACAAAAAGATACCTAATCATGACATTAAATAATTTACAACCAAAACACACCGAGAATAAGTATTAAAAGGAAAAAAAAGAAAACAGATTTTACTGTTTTTTAAATCCTTGCTTAAAACAAAGTTTTTCAGAGAGCAATTCTAGTACTATAAAAGCCAGCTCATTTGTTCCAGCTCTTGTAGACTTGTCAGACATGTACAATCCCCTTGGAAAATTATCCAAAACTTTTAGTGCATTTACTACAGGGCATTTTTTGGCACTTTAACTAAAATATCACACTTCAGTGCAACAGAAAACAAGACAGCTGAATAGCACCTTCAGAAACCTCTCCTGAAATATTCAGAAACAAATACTCAAATTCTTTCACATCAAAATTTTCCTGTAAAGGAAAAAGCTATCAAGAATAAGTTATTTCTTTCTGGGTACAAGATAAAGTGTCTTATACATCTGGCTCTTCTACCATGTATCCTTTGCAGACCTAGTCACATCATCCAAGGACCAAAAATAATGAAGAGATGACCTTTTCCTTTACAATTCTTGCCATCATTTATGCCACCGTATAAAAACAAAGTATATAGACAGACCAGTTGTCAGCTTCAATGTGTCCCTTTCATTAACGCATCTCCCTTACCTTTTATCTGGAAATTCTATTACAGCAGAGAAAGCAATACCAGCCTAATCTCCCTAGAGCAATGTTAAACTTTCAGGTATTTAAACATATTTAAAAACCCCTAATTTTTTTAAAGCTTGCAATTATTAAAGGACTACACTTTACTACAACCTCTCTTTTAGCTGCGCACATTTGTATCCTTTGTATCCTTCAGCTGCACACTTTGTATCCTTAATTAAAATGTAGAGAACTGAAACTAAGAGTGGGCAACTATTTGCTATTCCGTTCCCTACTGAGCCAGTAAACTCAACTGAGAATACTCAAGACAGATCTGAGAACCACCTTCAGTCTCTATAAAAGTGCTTTCTTCCCCAGAAGAGAACATGAGCCACACTGAGAACCACACTGAGAACCTTTAGCATGGTACTAACTGTGCTCAGCTCTTGCCTTTTCTTCTTGTTTACTCTGAAGTGCTGAAACACTGAACTTTGACTCTACTCAAATCATTTTTTTTTCCAAGACAATAACATTTTTCTCAAGTGCAATATCCAGAGATTCTTTTATACCATATTGCTACTTTAAACTACAACTTCTTCATTTTGGGGCAGGTTTAAAGCAAAGCAGCCTACAGACTTGCAACTTAATCTGCTTTATGGTTATCCTGTAATATTTTCTCTGAGATGGATTCAGCGTCTTAAAGAATTAGGAGGTTTTAAGTTCACATTGATAAGACTTGGAGAAGACTTTGGAGAAACAAGAAACTGGTAGATACAGGGCAAAACTTATCCTTACGTTCTCTTTGCCTTTAAAGCATACATCTTTTCCCACCTCAGCCATGAAGGAAGACAGAACAACGAACCATATAAAACACATTTGTTAAATACAATTGAAGTTATACTGACTTGGATACAGATGATGATGGCAAAGCAGGTTTTTCTGGACGTTTTGGGTGCAGAAGCCCTGCTCTCAGTAAGCTGTTAGTCTTGCTTGGAGGAATAGGCTTCTTGGGTGGTACTTGAGGAGCTTGTGGCTTCAAAGGCTTCTGATCCAAAGCTCCTTTTTCATCTGACATTAAAAACATTAAAAAACATGTTGTCTAGGTTTCCTTCAATGCTAATCAATTAGAAAGCAACTGCTGTCAGAAATACTTTCTCTGAAGTTCAGATAATAGTGAAAAATAGATATGTAAGTGTCTAAAAGTGATACATTGTCAAAACACACAAGCTACTTAACTGAACTTAAAAAACATTACATTAAAGCAAACAGAGGTTTTTTCTACTGACATTAAATAGTAGTAAGAAATTCTGGGTTCATGTTATTGCACTGCAAATAACAGCTAAGAAACAAGAACCTCTGCGTACTGCTACTGCTTTCTCCTTACTATGAATTCATCATATCTCCTCTTAAAAAGGCGGGGGGCTTTTGCTTTAACTAGACTTTTTTCATGCACACAAACATCAGAAGTGATCTATGGAAAAATGGAAAAAGATGATTATACAAAATAACTTCAGTCTCATAAAAATACAGTCATCTTGCCACAAGTTCAAGGTACAAATTAAGTATGGATAATGAAACAAAACCACCTTATTGTTTGAAGACTACATAACTACTTGAACACTGTCCGGAGGAGATGGCTAAAATATTACGTATAAGGTGCTGAAAATTTCAAGCTGCTTCACGAGTGTTAGTTGAATAGTCCTCATCCCATGTTCCCTAAGCACACCCTGTGGGATATCCTGAATGTACTTTCTGCTTTCCTTGTAAAACTATGCCACAGTTCATTCAGGCATGCATCAGGCATTGAGGATTTAAAAGATTACTGTTAGGTTACAGTTAAAGATTAGAGTTCTTTACAGGTAGGGCAGTAAATCAGTAAATTAGGGTGGAGAGACCAACCTTCAAGTTTTGTTTTCCCCCTTCCTCCCCACTAGTACTTTGATTTTAACCAAGTATTGGCCTACATACTCTATGGATTTGGGGGCTAGGGCTGGAAATTTGGTTCTGCTCCACCATAACTAAGTGCCTTAACTGCCAGGTATATGACTAACTCCCTTTGGAGAAGTTCTGCAACCATTGTGTCACCTCTCCAAGCGCAAAATGGGGAAAAACTGTTTTTCTTTCCAATGAATACTTTGAAAAACAGATCAGAGAGGTACTCATCCAGGACTCAATCATTTTCTTGCTTTGGGACCTTTCAACACTAGGACATGCAAACAAAAAAAATAAACTAGCTGGCATTCCCTTGCAGTCTTTCTTAGTATAGTGTTAAAAAATAAAGCACTGAAGTAGCAGGACAGTACATGAATTTGCCACTTGGTGGTGCTGACCGTCCTGCGTAAAACACCCTATTCATGAGGCTTGCTTTTTCTGTCTACTGTTCCTACACACAAGATTTAAATTCTTAAATGCCCAGTGGCAGTTAGTATTACTGAAGATCAGTCATCTATATTTCAGCAGAAAAGAACTTAAGAATTATGCATTTTGTTTAAAAGAACATGTGAGTTCATAAGTAGGGCAGAAAAAATTCTGCCATCAAACTGTATTCCTGAATTATCATCAGTCAGCTTTCCCTTCAATTACACCCACTCAAAATCTGAACATAAAAAACTGTCCACAGTTAAGTGGAAGAAGTTAATACCAAAGGTCAAGATTCCTCATAAGCACAGAAATCAGCCAATTCTGCTGTACAAAACGGCGTGCCACTTTTTTGGATTTTACTACACAATGAAGTAAGGGTTGACGAAAAATAAGCACCGAGTAATGTAAGCACTAAGTAATGGTAATAAAAATACCAGTCTTAGCCATTGATATTGAACAAAATCATTATATGATACCACTAACTGCCCTTCACTATAAATACAGAAATAGTTGTAGGAGTATTGCTTTTAACTTTTGTTCAGTCAATTTTTGATTGCAATTAAAGGCAAGACCAATATGCACAAAAAATTACATGGTTGGATAGGCTGAGATTAGAGCTGCTCAATTAATAATTTTAAAAGAATAATTATAGTAAAAGCTCTTATTAATGAGTTTGATTACTAGTATCAACATTGTTATTTTTCACCAGTAAAACACTGCACTGATAAATGGGCATTTTTTTCTAGTAAAACACTACCGCTATCTGAATAAGTAACTGTTAAGGCCAGAAGGGACCACATATAATTATTCAGCCCGACCTTCAACAGAATACAAGAGAAAGTTTTCCTGCATCATTTCTTCCACCACAGAAAAGGACTGTTCTTTATCACACTTAATTTTTCAGAAGCTTTCATGTTCCTAAGCATTTCGGATGGTGTCACTCAATATTTTTTCCGTAATCCTCCATGAGCAGTTGAACTCAACTATGTAAAGGTTAAAACCACATTACAAACAGAACCAGTCTAAAACCAAACTTATTACTGTTTAAATAAACTTAAACGGCCAAGTGATCAAAAATTCTAGCATCATTAAACTGCTCTCAATTCCCATCTGAAGATACTATTCCAACAGATAAAAGTAATTTGTTTGCTAACGCGCAGAGGAAACAGCTAATTGTTGACAAATTTGCCTCCTATAAAACAACTGAAACTGTGCCTTGTTTAAAATGTGGGTTATAAACACTGCCCAAGGAAGCAAAGAAACTCATCAAGCAAGCTTACTTGTGAAAACACATGCTAGCCATGGTCAGCCACCACATTTCACTACTCACAGAATACAGTTTCTTTTTGTAATATTCTGAAGCTGCAACAACATCAGAATTTCTTCTTTTAAGACCCAACCAGCACATTTGTTTCAGCTTTTGGCTTTTAAGACAATCAAAACAGTTAAACAGCTTCACTTGCCAAGGTTTTCAAACATGAAAAGAAGCATTTTAGAAACATCTTTGGATAACAAAAGCGGGGTTTTTTGGTCTGCTCACTTCTGAAAAAAGGTGTCCTTTAAATTTTAGGAATAAATTAAGTAAACATCTCAAGTTTCTGTGGAACTGGAAATACTGAATATAACAAGAATTAACAGCAAAAGAAATCTCATTTTCTAAGCATTGTGATTGTAACATCTGTCTGGAGCATTGTAACTGTCCTGTGTATTTCACCCCAAAATATTTTCAGTCAGACTGCGGCCAGAACATTCAGAAGCAGGAGCAAACATTTCCATTTCTAATAACTTACTATTTCTATTCAAAATTTCAGTTATTATCACAGAACTACACATAAATGAATTAAACGGTAACTATTTTATTATGCATTGCAGTAAAATGTTTAGGATGTCGTGCAACAACAAGAAATACATATTTCATAGAAGTGTGGTTCTTCCTCTAATCACTCTAAAGGCAATTCCATAACATCACAGACATGACGTCATCATTATCTAGTATTGAGAATCTGTATGATGTCTTCTAAACAGGTACCTATTACATAGAGCAGCTAAACTAAAGTTTTTCAACTCATTTTTAAGAATATATTCTGAAATTCAATATAAAGAAAACTGGTCTCACCTTTTTCTTCAGACTTCGAGGGGAATTTCTTCTCTCCAGTTGGCAATTCAGGTTTGGGAGCTGCATGTAAAACCAAACCATAGGCATTTCTGAAAGAGCTTTAATTATCTTAGTCACTAACTAAAAATATGATATACACCAATTTGTGTTTATATATATATTTTTTTTTCCTTCACAAGGAGTGTGATACTATTTATAAACACTCATTTGAGCCCAGCAAACCGTAGGCCTGTATTAAAATGTTTCCAAAGTAGTCTCCATCATAATTTGGAAAAATATATAGCAGCAGCAAAATACATAAGGCATAAAAAGTAACCTCTAGCTGACTAAGGGTGGCTGCAATACTAGGAAATACAAAGCTACTTTGGAATTTTCTTTTGAAGTCATGCACTGTTTCTGAAATTTAATACTTTCTCAGACACCTACCAGCATACATATCTTACATACCTGGACTTTTAACTGGAGGTGGAGGTTTCTTTGGCTTCTGTAAAATAAGTACATAAACAAAACAGATATCCTCTATCAAAAGACAGACACATTCACTTTTTGTTTTGCATACTGTAATGTCCAGCTTATTTACTAGCTCATTTCAAAGCATTTCAAAAAGGAGACAATCAATTGAGACAGGAAACAAAGAGAGACAAAGAGAGAACTGGAGTAACTCATCTGATATCTCCCAGCCAACCAGTTACAAAAAACATGAACAAAATGCAAGGTTTCTTCAAATCTCAGCTCAGCATTTCAGCAGCATGCATAAGCAGTAGAGGTACAAACAAATAAAAAATAAGAATTACTTCTTTCCTAGCCCAAAGAATTGCTCCAATCACACCTATTTTAATTTCAGTTTCAATAAGTAAACCTCAATCTTTGTTAGTACAATGCAAGTTTCAAAAAGTAACCAGGTAAATTTTTGAACCCAAAAAAAGTCACTTTCACTGAACAAGGGTTCTAAACTAAATATCGGGAAAACTATTGAATTTTGCAACAAACACTTCACTTACATGAAAAACATTGGTCCGAGTTTCTTTATCTTATATTGGAGAAATATGTATGAACTACTCTAGCCATTAAAAATTTACATAATATTAAGGTGGCACAGTTTGTACACTGAAAATAACCCTGTTGCACAAGACAGCCACTCATTACTTCCCTTGAACTGATAAAAATGAGTTTCAATCTCTCTCCTGTCCAGGAGTACTGCCTTACCTCAAGCCAGACATCTCAAACCACCTCATCCTCAGGGCCAAGTAATGAAAATGCTCTAGAACACCCATCTTCGTGGTTGTGCCAAGGACAATGCTCACTGATAAAATGGTCACAAAAGCCTGCTAAACCACCGTTGTTTATATAAACCTTGCTGAAGTTGTATGGGCTCAGTCCAATGCACTCCCACTAGAAATTCCTAGTAGTGTTTTTGAAACAGTTGCTATGGATGGATTTCACTTCTGTGTCCCTACAGCTACTGAATAAGCTCTCCTTAATGCAGGAAGATTCTATTCTGCCAAATGAACTGTGATTAAGCAAATAAAAACCCATATTAAATTTCTTTCTCTAGTTCCAGAGAACACACATGCTAGTGAACTTCAGTTAACAAGACCATATTTTCTTTCTTTCCTGAAAAAAAAGAAATACATTATCCAGCTGTGCAGCATTGCTGCCTGTATCAAACACAATTATGCTGAGAGTTCAGCATCAGCTTGCAGTTATATGATTCTGAGCTCCATTTTTATTGTCAGTATCAAATAGCTGATTACAATTATCAGCCATCCAATGCCCTGAACTTCAAAGCTGCTCAGTGCAAGGTGAATCCCTGTATGGAGGCATACTTCACGTGGCAGAATAAAGGATCAAAGCAAGATCTGCCTATAAAAATATTGCTTATGGTAAAAGAACAGTTTTTCCTCTCTCTCAGTGCAGCAATTCTGTATTGCAAAACAATAATGCTACCCACCCTCCCCTCAACTGAAGTCAGCCCTGTGCGACAGCATTTATACTGTCCTGGCAAAGCTGAGAATCAATTTGGAAAGAAAATGGTGGCTTGGACTACCTAGACTATGTTTATATTAGGTAATGGAGGTTAAATGCTAAGTTAATAATGATCTGTTGGGTCATATCTAACGAATCACTGTAACAGTCTCAAATTCCAGACCAAATGGCACTAAATGACTGTGTTCTGAAGCTCTGTTCAGCTGATATACAGGCATCAACATTTAGATGTCCTCATCTGGAGCTGAATTCACCCCACCTTGGGTGGAGGTACATGAGTTAACTTGACCATCTTTGCTACACAAACTTGTCAGAACCAAAGCATCATACTAATCTCAATGAAAAAAATGGACTAAGAACCAAAATTACCAGACCAAGGAGTACCACATGAAAACATGGATTTCTGTAAGTCAACAAAAGAGACAGTGGAGGGAAAAAAAAAAAAAAAATCTATTTCTAAATCCCACCCAAAGATTATCCTCCACACACTGCAACCTACTGTCAAGTCTTAACATAGAAAAATCCCAGTCAGTCCCACAGGGGTCACAGAACTGAGTGCTTACCTCCTTTCAAAACAAGGTTTAATTCAGCCATCAGTTACACATATTACCACAATATCAGAACTGTACCTTTTTCTATATGATCTAATCGTCCCCATTAATGACAGTTAATGTGAAAAAGCAGGTTTCAATTAAGTATTTAAAAAGAAGTTTAACCTTTAGATCTTTCTTCTTTGATAAAGCTAATTCAAGATAAAGTTCAAAACTGCCACAATTGTTATTAATATTTTAAGGAGCAGGGCGTGCTGAAGTCTTTTATTCTTTGCATTTCTGTCGATATATTTTTGTGACACTAAATGAAATACATAGGAACTTACGGGGAAGTCTTTATCAAATTCTTGTATTTGAACAGCAAAATTATCAGGGAAAACTCCTTCTTTACCATTGAGTTCTCCTTTCCACCAGCCTGGCTCTCCAGTATCCTAAAACAAATAGTAGGATATTTCAGTTAATATTTACCTTCTCCCCAGTGCAGGAACAGCACTTTCACTCTTTCTCAAAATATAAAATAATTGCTTTTACAAAATATTGCATTCATTATAAGAATACTTCAGCTACTTTAGCAAGGGGAAACAGCTAAAGATCAGACTAGCTTTGGTCACTTTGTTTTCTAAAATGCAGGACATGAAATTATATTTCCTCATTTATACAAGGATAACATCTGCAAATGGAAGAAAAGTACATAAAACCAGCTATGACCCAAGGCATAGTTTTAGTTTGTCCATAACGGAAGTATGTACATTAACATACGAAGTTATTCAAGTATTTTAGCAAATATTTTGTTCAACTCAGTAGACTCTCCTGTCTCAGATTTTATACTTTACTTACCCGTGCAAAACTTACAAAAGCTATAAATGGTTAAAGCAGACTGAACATCTTACCTTAGTGATAATTTGAATAATCTCGCCTTCTTTAAAACTCAGTTCATCATTTGAGCCTTCGTAGGGAAATATTGTCCTGCAATATTCCTTGGCTGAAACAAAGCAGCATAATTATTACACTTGCATACCATGGGTAGTAAAGTACATTAAAGCTTACTTGTGCTGTCCAAAAGGAGAACTCAGAAATTAACGCTATAATCATCCTTCCCTTCTAAACCAGCCATCTGGTGCTGCCTTACAAGTGTTCACGATGTCATTCACAACACGAGAAAAACAAAATCATAGCAATATTTACAGAGCAAGAGAGAAGTCTTCATGGAGTCAGGGGATAATACCCTAAAATATTTTTATCCACAAACAGACTGCTCACTTAAAACTGTAAATGCCTATCTAACATATCTAGTCCCAGCTGTATTACACATTCAATTCTGTTGCTTTGGCAAAAAAAAAAAAACAAAAAACAAAAAACAAAAACAAAACAAAAAAAAACCCCACCACTTTTCAAGCTTTTTATTGCAAGTTTATAAGAGATTTTTATAATAAGCCTAATTAAATACATGCAATTGTTTCACGGTGACTTATAATTACAGAAATTTCAGATACCCAAGCTTCATGTTTGCTGAAATTCTGCAGTGAAAACACATAATTGAAGCAAAGGAATTCCTTGGCTATAACCACCTGAAACCAAAGCTCAGCTGAATGACCATCTCTGACAGTCACAGCCTCCTCCATAAAAGTAGAAAGAATAAGTCCTTTCTTTCTCTTTGGTACAGTGCAATAACTAATCCATTTAAAATTGAGATAATTATTTCAGTTGAAAAAGATGGAGGATTTGTTTCCCTTTCCCACACTAGAATAAAAACAACACGAGCAAGGACAAAATATGTCAGTGTAGAAGTCTTAATCGGAAAGCATTTTTTGCATCTTTTTTAAGTGCAGCACATCTAAGATTTATTTAGCTGCTAAAAAGCCTGGATTTCTGTGTCTGACAGATTAAGGAAGCCAAAGCAAATAGACAGGACTCCACCGTGCTGCCACAACGTATCAGGTCTTTGACAGGGACAACATACACAGGTGAGCAGCTGCATAAACCCCTGCTTAGGGAGCTGCACAACATTAAGTCACCTTTTGTATACGTCCGATTCTGTACCAACACATGCATTTCCTCACTGCTGGGAGATTTGGTCCTTCGCTTCTTTATTTTTTCCCCCATGCACTTTTCCTCCTGCCCCGGATACCCCAAGTCCCACAACACACAGAAAACCACATCAGAAAACCTTCCACGCTGGACCAGCTGCTAGAAAGGCTGGAGACAGCAAGTGCTGAACCCTGCAGACTGCATCCCTATGCACATCCTGACAGTCAGCTCCACCCAAAAAATCCATCCACCTAAGTTAAATGTGTACANTGGTCTATTTCAGTGATATCCAGATGAGGAACTTACTTTGTGAGCCTGATGATCTCTACGTAGTTAAGATGAAGAAAGAGTCCAGTTTCACTTTCTCACACTTAAATCTAATATGGTGCTTACAAAATAATAAATCTGAACTTTGAACTACCTCTGAATTATAAATAATTACTAAATTTTATCCTTTCCAAAGACTCAGGACTAACCACACAGTAGCAGGAATCACAGATGATGTACTTTAACACATTGGGGGAAGGGGAGGCCAAACAGTGATTTCTATTTTATTTTTTAAACGTAACATTTTTACATACTTGCACCAGAGGCCAAAACAAGCTTCCCAGAAATAGCTGAGGCACACCAAAATAAGGCACACCAGTCTAAACATTTTAAGAGCTCTCTGTTCATTTGTTAACATACTGAACACAGATTGTTTTAAACTCTCTCAAAATTGAGGATGATGTACTTAAATATAATATAGTCTATATTAAAATAAAAACATCAGGAAAGAAAATCAAGCTCTCTTTCAAAAGTTACAAGATAATCTTAAATGGTGTCTATAGGTGTTATCTATTAATGTTCTCCTTTAACATTTATTACTTCCATACTTAAGTTCCTTTCAGATGTACTTATTTCTCTGGGGAGCAGAAACTCAGCAAGGCTACTGGATTAGTCCATTTTCTGTGCTTTTAGCATGAAATGCACTTGAAATTATGAAAGGAGCTAAATACTGAATGCTTTAAATGTCCGGTACTGAATACTCAGATTTTTCAGTCAGACTTGGGTTAATCCGTATGCAAAGTTTAAGACAAGCCAAATTTCGCAACGCTTAGGGCTGCACATTGTCTTGCTGGCTCTGCAAGAAAAGCACTTCCAGCAATATCACCAGAATGGTTTAAAAGCAAGATCCCAAGACTTAAACATTTAGTAAACTTCAAAATCAGAATAGAGTTCAAATAAGCATCAATTTCCATCAAATGCACCGTTCACAAACTTATTCTGACACATGCTTTACAATGGCAAATCTTAAGTGTTAACTACTCTTACCCCATTACATCAAACACTCCTAGACTGCAATCAGCTCTTTATAAACAAGGCCATGTCTATACGTATCCAATGCAACAAAGCAACATATGGCCAAAGGGGCACGGATGCCTTATCTGCTGTTCCAACTACAGATAAACCTGCCATTTCAAGGGCTCTGTCCTGCTGGATCACACAACCCCTAAACAGGCAAAAAGCCAATCGGTTGGTGGAGTTTTCGTAATTCTGCAAATTATGCATTCCATGTAAAATAACCCAATTATGCCAAAATAAGCGATTTCTGCATAAAATAAAAACACACTAGCAATTCCAATACTGAAGTTGAAAAAACATCTTTTCTGGAACTAGGCAAAATGAGCTGTCCACACATCGCGTAATTGAAGGTAATTTTTTATATGGGGGTTGGCACTCCCAATAGAAGTTTTGAGTTGGCTTAAAAAAGTCTCTCTCTAGATAAAACTATGCAATTTAGCAGTTAAATGAAGTCATAAATTTGTAGAGACCTTTTTAATTATTATTTTTATTTGTTATTATTATAAACAGAACCTCAATGGAATGGGGCTACCTGGAGAACAGACTTCAAGACAACATAAACATCAACCTTCTGATGCAAGAAACTCAGCAAACAACTATGGACTGACACGCACCAGCAACTCCACAATAAATCCAGAGTCATTCCTACAACCTAAGGACAGGAATTGAGTTGGGGGGCTGCTCTGCAGCAACAGATTTCCAGCATCCCAGCTGACCACTAAAAGCTAGGCAGAATGAAAGCCAGGTTAAGTATGTCAACACAACAAATTAAAGCAAACTTAATACCCTAGCCTTATTTTCTTCTGGGAGACAACCGTACAAATATTTTCAATTGATTTTCCACCAAAATGCAAAGAAAACCTCCTTCAGACACTTCTGCATTTGTGTAACTCCTCAAAGATACAGAACGCTATGCACAAAAAACAGTATACACAGAAGTATAAGACTAACAAGGGGAAAACAAATCTGTTTTGACAACCAAATACTTCTCCACAGAGGACTTTCAAGTAATAGATGCATATTTCCATTAACCTTACCTTTGGGTTTACTTTCAGCTTCTGTTTTTGTTACTTCTGACGAGTTTTCCACTTTTGTTATGCTAGGAAAATGAATTAGCTTTGTTCCAGGAGGATGGTTAGGTGAGGACTGTAGGAAAGAAAGAGAACTTTGTTAACAGAACTCACGTCTTCATCAGTTGAGATGATGTGAATTATCATCTCCAAGAGATTTGCTGAGTTTTTCTATTAATTATTTAAGTGTAGTTACTTCATTATGGCCACTGCAACAAGAATTTGGCTACTGATTGACGACAAAGCACATAGATTTCAAGCTGGACATTGCCAGATATATTTTTGCAGTCGTATTTCAGCTTTCCCAAGCATTACTGTTCCACTACCCTGAAATTGCCTTCTCTGGCACAGAAGTGGTTATTTAACAGCTCTGCTGAAAGTAACTCACTGACCATATTTACTTGGCACCAGAATAATGCAGGAACATTCAGTAACCATAAACCTTCTCAGCTGAAGACATAATCAGGTTTTAACTACTCACACAAACGTAAAAGCACATGAAAGCCCATCCCAGCTTCCCTTCCCTCCTGGTGATTCACACAGAACAGAACCCAAACAGATACTTGGTCACTAGACATTTTCTCCTGCACCAAAAAACCATGTAGACATCACAACTGGTATGAAGTTTCTGAGTCAACCTCTAGTCAAAATAATTGCTCCAGTTTTCATTTCAAGACGTTCACTGAGCTGTCAGGATGATTGAGACAGCTTCAGTTGCATTCATTTCGTCACAGTCAGAAGAGCTACAACCAGACTATCTTACAGTCAGCGCTTACCTGAGCAACCCTAGCAGTGCTACTGATGTGAAAAATCCCATTGCCTTTAATCACTCTGTTCATTCTATTTACAATTAAACTTCGCAGACCTACTACTGCCAGAGAAACTAGACTTACTCTCCTTAAAAACAGATGATGTCTGTGGGCTGGTGTTTGATACCTCTGACATACCATAGAGGAAGCTATGGTCATTTGGGACGTTCTCAAAGCATATATGCAATTTAATTCATTCGAGAACGCTACATAAAGCAAGCACTGAAATAACCCACCTATGAGATTAAAGAAGTCCAGTATGGAAAGTTTTCTACATTCTCCCCTTCCAAAACAAGAAGCAATTAGAAGTGCGAGAGGAAGTTTAGACAGGCAGGGTATAAATAACCTGAGCCCATGCAGGATGCTGGAGCTAATTGAAACCTATCTTACTGTCTCTTCCAAAAGCACATAAACATTTGAAGTGCTCACAAGTCCAAGTGCTCAGTCTTCCTGCGCTGAGCAGTCCTTGATTTCCCAGAGGAAAAAAAAAAAAAAAAAAGCCCTCCTGGCTCTAAAGTTTCCCAAGGACAGCTTTTTTTTTTTTCCCCCCCTTATGGGCTTAAAGATGGAAAATGCCCTTCCAGCATCCGTCCATTTAAATCCAAAGTGAGTTGAGCACAAATCTCAAGAAGCTATCTGCTTTAGCAAAACCTTCATGAGAATTTTCTCCATAGGGCTCTTCATGCTGTTCTCTAAGCCCGTCTGCCTTTGGGATGACTTTGGCAATAAGCGTAAGTGGAATATTAAATGCAAAACTTAACTGTTTATTTCATTGTCTTTAAACTATGACAAACTGTTTTCTCACTTCATTTCCCATCTTGCTGAGAAACAGCCTATGACAACTTAGCAGACAAGCCAAGGAACAAAATAAAGGGCCAGCATATTTTAGCATTTATGCACAAATAACCCGGTTCAAGATGGCTGAGCAGGCTTCACATCAACTGAACATATTTCAGATAGGATCTTACCACTCCCAAGTTTTAAGCTAGAAAGTAGGGAAGCATGCCTTTGAACAAGCAATCTCGTGACAAGAAGGCAAATTGAAAGCTAGCTCCTGAAAGCCTCCTCTAGCAGCATTTACACAAAGATGTAGTGCCTCCCATGGACTCCTGCTTTGAGGGACAAAGCCTGGAGAGAATGAAGGAACATGAATGTGCCTTCACTAGGACCTTACCATTAATCCCCCAACTACAAATGACAACACATTGGTAACTTTGGTTTTCTGAATCATCTGAAGTTTTGACTGAATCAGAAAAAAAGAGGATGCACACAGTGTCTAGAGGTGGATAAGGGTCTCTCTCAGCATTAAAAGAAGTGTCTGTCCCTGCCCCCTTCCTGAGGGCTCACTCCTTCCTGCCCTCATGTCACCTTTTGCCCTGCACCATCACAATAATTTCTGAGCAGGCAGAGGAAAGCAAATCAGTCAGGACTGCCTTTTCCAAAAACAGCATTAATGATCATAACCCACAGACAAAAAATTGAATTTGGACAAAGATTTTTAAAGGCTTTCTTGAATTGATCACTTGAATAAGAACTGAAACACTGAATTACCTCAGCTGTCAAAAGCTGAAAAACTGTACAAAACTTCTTGGTATACGCTATGCATAATTTCAAGATAAGTGAATAAGCATTGCTGTTGCACTTGTAAGGGGAAAGAGCTTCCCTGGGTACACATCATACCAGAACTCAAACTAAAAGCAAGTAAATGATGTGATAATAGTGTAATATCTTCTAAGTTTTAAGTCAGATGTGGAGAACAAGACTACCGCTTTCAGCATT
>VXAA01001518.1:339923-355166 GCA_013399115.1 Anseranas semipalmata | reverse complement strand
GGGGGGGAGAAAATGAAAGAGGATGCAAAATTGTTACATGGTACTTTCAAGGCTTGCACAATCTGCAGGTTATGGAGATACAACTGAAGCCAAAAGCTTGGCAGCATTCACTGAAGGACATTTCCATTGGCAATGATCTATGACACCCAGTACAGAGATCTCAACATCCACCAAAACATGAAAGAAAAACAAAACCAAAAATATTCCTTGAGTTAAAGGCTATACTCAACTTGTACAGAAAGACTCAGTCCTGCCCCAGATTATATACAAAGTCTGCTACAGAGAAAAGAAAGAACTACAAGAGACTACAGTAGATGTGTTAGAAAGCCTATTATATCCTAAACCACTTGGCTTCTGAAATGACAATTTTCAGATCAGCTTGATTTTCCCTCTTAAAAAAAAAAAAAAATCAAAGCATTTGACTAGACCTTTTGGAATCCACGGTAGATATAACTTACTATGAAAGAGGTATTGAGGTTTTTTATTTTGTTTTATAGGCAAGACCCCGTTCTTGCCTTTTCTTTGTTATCCCATGAGATGATTAGTCTGATTATTGAACAACACTGACAAATTTTAAAATGGCCAGTGTATTCAACATCTACAAGATATTATGTCAGATTCCACTTTTTTTTTTTTTTTTTTTAATACAGGAAACCCCAAAATAACAATACATACCTTATCTTGCTTTTTATCTTCTGATTCATTACTGGGTAATCTTGTCTTAAGTTTAACTGAGCCTTCTTTAAAGATATCTCCAAACCCAACACCTCGGATTTTCTTTGGTTGTGCTGGTCCAGATCCAGGTTCACTTCCATTCCCTGGAGAAGTCACAGGTGAGGTAGGACCACTGAAAACAAACTCTGAAAGTAAAAAGAAAAAAAAAAAGTAGTTTTAATAGCTGAAATTATTTCTTTGCTCTTCAGAGGAAAAAAAAAATAGAGAGACACAGCTGTGTGCATTGCTCTTGCAAACAGCTTACTGCAGCTATGATACCTCACATTTTGTTCTAGCTGTATGTTTAACATAAGATCATTTGAAACGACACACATTGAATACTCTGGCAACTAAGTCATTAGACCGTTAATATTTCTTGCCATTTCAAATATCATCAAGGTTCCACAGTCCATTATCATCAACATTATGTTTTGCATTAGTTTTTATGAAACATTGCTTATGCATTCTCCAAAGACATGTTTTCAGTCCAGCACTTAAAAGCTTGTCACGTGCAGCACAACTATAGCTGCCAAAAGCTATAATCAATAAAGGGCCATAATGACCCCAAAATGAGCGCACGTTTCAACAGCCACAACAAAGAAAACTGTGGTGCAGTAGTAGAGAGTGATGTCTCTCAAGGCACCAAGCGAAGTTCTCCTGTTGCTCAAAGTACCAAAAAATACCTGAAAACAATTTCTTGTGAATTTATACAAATAGTTTTTAAATGTTATCATGTTATCAAAAAGCTATTTTAATGTGCTAAACATTTAAATCAGCTAGAGCTGTTTGAGATTATTCACTAGTAGATAACACAACTGTTTAAGATTTTTTTTGATCATTCAGATTTAAGGGACAGCATTTATCCATGCCCCCCAGAATTGCAGTTCAGAAAAGAATTTCATTTAGGTGTTAAGAGCTTTTAAGACTTTTTTTTTTTTTTTTTTAAGTTATACTCAAATATGTTAAAACCTACAAACTAGTATTTATAGGCAAACTATTTCCATTTGCAGAATTCCAGAAGGTAGTCTCATCTGAAAATAGAGAGGTCTTATGGTTCAAATTCAAAATAGCCTCCACATCTTTTAGGCTTTCAGTTAAGTTCTTCCCAGCATACGCAAGCCTGAGAATTGCAGCAAAGATTAAAGCCTCTTTGCTCAATCATAAATTTAAGGGGTTTTGGTAAAACTGCGAAGTTAGCCTCTTCACTTCAGTTTCTCACCTTTTCTCAACTACGTTACTCTTCATTTAATTGTTTATCTTTTAGTTATCTAAACAGATAGCTACAAATTTCATTGATGAGAAAATTCCAAAAGACCATAGGTCAGTGAACAGAGAATTTACTTTTTCCTCAGGAGTAAATGATATAGCAGATACTTGAGACTTTGACTGTGAAAGTACTGAGCATTAAATAAAACCCTTGGGCAGGCGGGTGGGTGGTGGTGGTGCTGAAAATTGTGACTTCTTAGACACTGACAGAAAATACAATCACTTCAAATGACTGTTCAGTGCCTCTGACTCTCAGTATTCATGAATTAAGATGGACACATACCCATTTGTAAATTCAACTCACCAGATACCACTAATCTCAGTGAAATTGAACTCCAAATAGCTGTTGAGCTATCTGAGACTGCTCAAATCAAACGACTCTTGGTTTACACTACTGCAATTATTTCCAGGATTTACAAAAAAAGAAAAATCCAAGCAAGATTTTTCTCTCTCATATCTGAGCAATCCCATGTTAGAAACAATTATTACAGAACATCTTGCAAATGTTGATGCACTTTACTGAAAATAAATAAATAAATAGAATCACTTTTTGCCCTCGAGCATTATACAGCCTTCTTTAAGCACTGATTAACTCCCTTTAGGACACTGCTCCAAGGGAATGCTGCCATTTCAGCAATATCATACCAAAATTCCCCAGCCTTCAAACAGGTCTTCAGAAACATAATGCCTCTGAAATACAGTTTCAAGGCAACAGACTAAATAATTGTCTGTAAAGCACACACCTGCACGGCCCCCCTCAGCATCTAAACTACTGTTCAGCTGCAGACAGTCTGCTTCTGTCTTAGCTCTACAGCCATGGCCACAAAGGAATGGCTAAATTTAAAAACTGCCTTAAAAACAATCCAATCAATATATGTTTGATCCAGTGTCCATTTTTGTATTTGTTAGACAGCACATGAAAAATATTTTATTCTTAGAATCAAATATAATAAGATCGTACTCGAACCACAATGTTCCAAATTATATCTGAGATTTAAAATGACTTTGCTAAGCATTTACAACAAAACAGAATACCACCTGCGTCATCCGGAGTGTCCTGTGTTTCTCCATCATCCGTCAATTCCAATTCTTTTACAAAATTAGAAGGAAACAACCCTGACTTGCCATTTAGTGTTCCACTCCACCAGCCTTCTTCTACCTGTACAGAAATATTTTGCACATGACTAATTAAGCAAAAGGAAACTAAAATACAACACCTGTTGCAACATTCAACTAGAGCAATCTAAGCAATTTAAGTAATTCCTATTGATTGAACTCATACTTCACTTTTAGAACTCTATGAACAATTTTGGGAAAGCTCAAATGACTACAGTTTCTCTTTAAAAAAAAAATACCAGAGACGTAGAAACAGTAGGCAAAAAGAAGAACAAGAAAATCATTTACTGTCACTTCCATCTCTACAGCAATGATCCCAAAACATGAGATTAGTCCTATGCTGCTTAATCCAGAAGAGCAGCAAAATGTCCATCAACTTTCTCAAGAGCAGACAGAACAACAAGCATTAGTTATTCAACAGAAGAAAATATTAAACTGTTTATGAAATAAAGATACAGCTTTCAGCCTGGCTCTCTAAGGCAATGTTTATGCAGTCTTGCTGCCCATCTGTCCTGTCCAGTTTCCACCAGCCCCATTTCCATTGGCCTCGTATCTGTTGACTAACTTCAACCAATTTTGAAACTTGTGCCTTTTCCTCAGAGGTAATTTCTAAAGATGATGTTGAGTACAGAAGAGAAAAGTCCTTAAGGACATTATAGAGTAGTGGAAAACTAAGCTGTTATCCATTCTTTCTGGCAGGAAACAGCTGGCTGAAGAGCATATGCCTAGCTTTAGATCAGCTAGGAGATACGGATGCTTTCCCATCTGAGTTGGCCAGCCAACAAAGGTAGCCAAGATGCACGAGGATTTTGTGGTAGCACACAGCAGTCCTAAGGGTACAAGTCCATTGGATGCCAAATTTTGTTGGCTCTGCTATTCACCAAACAACTCATTTTTGTACTAGAAATAAACCTGATCATGTTTATTTTAAGGGCTCTGTGATGCTTTATTATGTGTTTGGATTCTTGGTGTCATTTATTCTAAAATATTTAATGGTAAGTTCATCATAAATACTACACCATTCAAAACACAAGGAGAAGTTGGGCATACATAGATAATGGTGTAAAATACAATGCCAGAGGATGGAGTAATAATTGTGATCTTCAAACTATTTATGAACAGTTTTGAAGATATCTTAAAGAACGTGAAGGTAATTTGCCTAATGAGCAATATTTAAAATTGAGACTTAACATAAATTTCAAAATATTTCATTTCAGTTGTTCCATTTTAGGGCTGGAAAGCTGTTTTTAGAAGAGAAAGAAAAGCAACAGAAGAAAAAAAAAACAGCAGCTGTTTACATAATCTTTTTTTAGCCTTGCTTTGTAGGACACTATGCCTAACACACAGACATAGTTTTTAAACACCAGCTTACCTCCAGGCAGGCAGAACGCATGCAAAGCCTGGCAGCTACAGAGACAGACAGGCAATGGAAAAAACATCTTTCTTTTTAAAGACATCCTGGCTATCAAATATAGCTTTGGTGCGGACTGTTTAAATATGGAGACTGGTCCACCAAATCAAATTTTAAGCATAGATTCCTGACAGATGCTGATCAGGCTCCAGCACCTCATGCTTTACATAATACATAACAGAAAACTAAAATTAAAATGCCCTGAATTGCACATCCTACCAAAGAGCCATGAGAAAGGGTCTTTTCATGCTTATGATACAGAAGAAGACTCAAGCATCCATTTATTTTCTGCCATGAGAAAAGGTCAGCAAAGCACTTGACAAACTTGCAAGGCAAAGCAATGGCAGTTCAGAGACAGTCAGGAATAGATTACAAATTTTCTCAGCATACATAAGTCTCCTCATTATTTTGTCTTTAAAAAAAACTGCCTATATACAAACTGTATTACCAGAGAAGGCATCTGTAATCAACATTAAAGAAGAGATGAAGAAAAAAAAAGTTCTGTGTGCCTTGGTGGAGAGCAACTGCGTATTTCTGGATGCTAACACTAATGATGACAACATCAGGACATCTTCCATTTCAAAATCCCACTACATGATACAATTTCCACAAGAGGGAGTTACAGCTCTGGTATACACATCAGTACTTTTTTTTTTTTTTTTTTTTTTTTGGAATTCCATCAAGTTATTGCTATAAAAAGATGAACACAGACTTCTGAACAAAGGGGGAAAAATGACTGAAACGGTTTTACCAGTCCGAACTTTAAAAAAAAAAAATCTAATAGTGGAGTCTCATGAATTTAGATTTTGCTTGAAACCACAGCGTGCCAATAGTACAGATATGATACTACAAAAAAAATAAGTGTACTATCTAGTTCTGCATCTGACAGGAATGTGGGAAAAGATACGAAGGAGAAACAAAGGGTTTAGAGAAATTATACAGTTATCACGTGCGCTCTGTATGTGTATCTTGCATGCATAACCCATGAGTTCTGTAAACAAGAAGCCCCGCTGATTCAACCACGTGGCACAAAGGCCTTCTTCCCTGCTCCTGAACCTTGTAGCCTGCTCTCCTCGACATTAGCCATTTAACTTCTGAAGCCACAGCCTCCATCAACGTCCGACAGATCTATTCTACACCATCATAAAACTAGTGTGCCAACAGCTCTGTGCTAATAGTTAGCTGCAATCTTTTTCTACCTGGTAGCATTTTAGGGATATGGTTTAGTGGTAGACTTGGCAGTACTAGGTTAAAGGTTGGACTTGATGATCTTGGAGGTCTTTTCCAACCTAAGTGATTCGATGATTTGAGTAAGAGTTTGGTAACTTTTATGAGGAAAAAACATTAAAGTTATACAGCAACTCATCAGAGCAACTCAATATAATGCAATCCCTAAAGAGCCTACTGAAATACAGAAACTGCACTGACTGTGTTTAAACATAAAGCACACGTACTGAAAGGATACAACCAGAAAACACCATAAACAAACATGAAGCTTGTGAAAAAGGGTGAGTACTACAAAGACGTATTTTCAAATCATTATTCTAAGTGGCTTTCCCATCTGTGTTTTTGTTTTTGCTGTTGTTTTTAAACAAACAGATGTGTTCCTTGCATCCATTCTGAGAGAGATTACTATACAAAAATTTTCCTAAGCCAGCTATTTTCAGAAAATTCTGTGGAAGCACACCAACTTTAAGAAATTTACTCTTTGTTGAAAGCAAAGTTGGGTACAGGAAAGGAAGGAGCATGGGCACAGAAACAGACATAAGAACAAAAACAACAGCAAAAAATTCATGCATGCCTAGGAAACCAGATGAATTGCCTTGATTTTTTTCTTCTGATTGGCTACTTGGTCTTCTCTGATACATCATACTGAACACCCCTCCCAAAATAATTCTGAATGTTAACATGGGAGACTCAAAATGGCAGCTCCCGTAACAGTTTACTGGGCATGCTATCTATTGAACATAAGCATTTACGAAGTCATGACTGCTGTATACAGGCACTATCCACAAATTAAACTGGTGAGGTTATCCAGGAGTACTCCTTTACAAAATGCTCACACACAATGGTATTTATGAGACTGATTTTAGTGAGCAGGTTTAACAAGTCACTTGTTAAAACTAACAGTCACTGTTACCTTTATTCAAAGGTAACAGAACAAATTCCAGAAATCATTAGTGCAAATGCACCTAAAAGCATAGTTATTTCCTTGCTATGAGAATGGAAAAGTCATTCATGGCAAGCATCAGAATCCTGGAGAGTTAGCACTCTCTTCAAAAGAAGTCATCCGTGTGAAAAATGCAGTCTCATAAAGTTACTTTAAGAGCACCAACAGACACCCAGCTAGAAAGAAATGTTAAATCTTTTTCCTTTCTCAGACTTTCAGGGAAACAGCAAGGAGAGATGGTACCAGTGGAGGCCAGGGTAGCTGTTCCAACTAGTTCTGAGAGGTTCCTTCCATAATCACTCTGGTCTTTTCTACAGTTTCCCTGACAGATTTAGCTCTTGTCAGAGATATTCTTCCCACATATTCAAGCCTCGCACAACACAAGTTGCTACTGTATGGAACAGGTATCAAGGAGGCATATAGCTAGGAAAAAGAAAATAACTCCCCCACAAAGCCCCTCTCAGCTGCATACGGTCATTGCCATCAAGTTCTGAACATCAGGAGAGATCTTTATTTGTATCCTTACTCAGTAGAAAAGGCAATGGAAATAACACACTGCTAACTGCATTTGTATGTTCCATATTTTTGTGCAAGTGGGTTGAAGTATATTGTACTACAGGCACAGTTTGTGGTACTGAATGCTGTTACTATTAGCTCAAAGCTTCAATGATGAAAGACTTTGCACGAAAGCACAAAACTGGAAAATCAGGTCAAATAGCATTTTTCACCTAAACTGAGTTAGGGCATGTAAAGTTAAAGGCAAATGGTCAAACAGTTTTAGCGTAAGCATCCTAAAAGCAAGAATCATATTGACAGGGCCAAGGAACGGTTGAAGCCTTTTGAAAAAGAAATCGGTGTACTGAATCACTATTTATTGCTGTGAACATCAAACACTTCCCCTAGGCTTCTAGTATTTATTGATTTAGGATAAGAACCTGGCAGAAAAAACTGAACTATTAGCTTTACCCTCCAATATACTACTTCCTTTGCTATTTTCCAACATCTCGTAATTCAAGTATTACAAAAAAAAAAAGAAAAAACACACAAACAAAAAACACCAACAATTTCACTTTTGGCCACATGAAGATACAAGCAGCCCTGTAAAACCGCTTACCTCTTCATTGATGTCAATCACATCCCCCAGCTTGAGTTCCAGCTCATCCTCGTTCTGCGGGATGTACTCGAAGAGCACTTTACACTGCCGCTTCTTGGACTCTGATACAAGGGAAATGGAAAAAAATAAGAACATTTTAAAATGAAAACTCATTTTTCCTCAGCTCACAAGGACCAAATCTGACCAGAACACCTGTAAACCATCCCAAAAAGCTATGTAAGCTTTTGCTTCTGCTTTTCCAGTTTGTTTGTGTCACTTCACGCTAACAAGCTATACCTTAAATGTAGCTTGAAAATCATCAAGTGTCTTACACTGCCAATTACAGATAAGTAAACACTACACAGACTATTACTAACAGACAACTGCTACTTAAAAAAAACATGTTGACACAAGCAAGTCCCCAGTACAATGACTTTCAAGCTATTTCCTGACTGAAATCTGCAAGAATGACAACAGCTGCCAGTTGCAGTGTTAGAACTTGCTTGGAAGAAAATGTGCAAGTTTCAGCCTCCAGTCCTTAAGCAATTCTGAAGGAAATAGCAAATGTTTCGTTCTGCTCAACGCTGAAGTGCCCATAGCCTTTCTGCCCTGTAAAAAAGACCTTGCGAACTACACATCTGACACAATGCTAACTTTTTTAGCTCACACTTAAAAATCTGAATTCTTCACATCTTTAAATACAAAGAACTCTCTTTTCCCAGTGCAAGTACAAAGTCAGGAAATTAAAGCTTCAATTAACAGTGTTTCACAAAGGCAAAATTAAAATAAACAGAGCTCTATACATGTTTGCCACAAATCATTAAAGCTCTGCAGGCATTAAAAAGACAAAATGATATCCTGATAGGGGAAAGTGTTCAAGTGGCTTCCAACAAGCCCTCCAGCCAGAGGTGTGTGAACCTACCATTACCCAACTATTCTGCACATATCCTGGAGTGATGCTGCTGCTGAGCTTGCAGGTTTTCTGCTTTTCTCCTTCAAACAAAAGGCCATGCCTTCAGACCTTGTCCAGAACAGAACAGCCAGCATGCTTTTGAAGGTAACTGTTATCCTGAGCTGTGATCCACACGCAGCTGCTATCCTCCTCTAAAACAGATCTGCCACAGTTTAAGCAAAAATATGAATCCAAGGCTGGATATACATCACACTGTTTTCTTAAAGTGGTAAGGCTTATAGAAGCTATTCTCCTGTAATTTCTGTTCTTCCTCTTACATTTCGCAGTCTGTCCATACTCGAGCCTTAACAGTTAAGATTAGCTGAGTAAAAATAATTCAAACACAGATACTGCCTCCCAGATTGATCCTTGTCTTATTACAGCAGTGCTGAAAGTCCAAAGTCAGAAGTTTAGAAGATTGTCACACTGTGTGTCCTCAGTACAGATCAAGTCAGACATCTGAGTAATATGCAGCATCGAAAATTTCTGAGAGAGGGATCATCCCATTAAGAATTTTCTACATGCTGGTATATGGCATCTGCTCTGGAGAGCTTAAAGTCGTGAAGCAGAAATATGAAGCTCTATGGGTTATTTCTAACAATGTGTAATTGCCCACATGATACACCCATCTTTCAACTCCTCAGAAATGTATACATCGGCCAAGAAGAGCTATTATGTTAACAATAACTGAAATAAACAGTTCACTGGCCTCCACTACCTTCTACGATGCTTTTGGGGTTCCTTCTCTGAATTAGATTAATCTATACCAAAAAGGTAAATTAAAAAGTCACATGGCCATTTGGTATACATCTGATTTCAGCTTTCCTTTTCATATTGTAATTCTATCTAAAATAGGAAGAAAGATGCATTCTGCATCTAGAACTCTCCCTCACCTGTAATCTGTTTTCAGTGATATCTGTTTTAGAAAGTGCTGCCTTCCAGCTTTGACAATCCCCAGATTAACCTGGGAGGCTAACTGATCAGCTCACAAAACAATACTGTAGCCTCACGCAGTACAGCAGGACCATGGGGCTGGCAGCTGCCAGGCAATTCTGTCCATTTCCAAAAAGACTTGTCTCACATTACATTTTGCTTGTTTTGTACAGGGTAAACCAAATTTAGGCCTTTGTTACACAGTTTAGCACACCTTCTATATTTTCATTGTCCTCTATAAATGCAGCGATCTAACTGGTAGGAATATTGCCTGTAGCTTTCCCACCTGATGTAAAATACCTGTGTTCAGTGAGAGCTGCATGAAATGAACACATGGGACTTTCTAGACAGAGAAAACCTACCTTGTCACACGTGGGAAACTTGCTCTTAGTCTTAAAGAAGCTTAACTTCGTTTTTGATGTCGTAAACCTCATTTTGCCAGGTTAGGAGCTAGAAACTGAAAGATGACTAAAAGCTCCAAAAACCTTTTGAAGGGAGTGAGTGATTGCCCAGGCAAAGGCAAAAAAAAAAAAAAATAGCAAACAGGATCTGCAGAAGCTGTTTAAACAGCCTTCCTGGAAAGAGGGAACAGACAGCAAAATGGAAACACAGACACCACCATTATGCCAAGTAAACATTTGTGTGTTTCAAGAAAGGTGCCCGAATGCCATTTTCGTCTAGAAGAATGAGACTAGCCACAGCACTGCTAAGTTTGAGATCAAGTAGATCAAGTTGTATGTACCAAACTGATCATGCCTAAGCAGCAGTCAGCATGAGGAAAAGAGACCTGTTGAAGACAGGATTGTTCCAAGGTTAGGGACACCAGAACAGGTAGCCGATATCTAAACTGGTATTGGATGAAGTTGATTCCCTTTCGGAGCCTGGTTGTGTTGATCTAGGAAAAGAGACTAACCTAGACCAGATTTTCAAAAGCCTGTTGATGCAAGCATCTAATGGGCACACGTGCTGTTGTCAAGAACTGTATTCAGGTGAGAGTCATTAAAAAAAGTGATTTAGAGGATAATATTATTAGTTGCCTAGAAGTTTTCAACAAATTTGTATATCTGGTGGACCCATTTCAGGGCTTTAAAGGAAGACTCTTCTCCTTTTATGGGCAAAAATTTAAGCCATAAACATACCAGAAACAGTAAGTTATGAATTCTTTCTTTCTTAAAAAAAAAAAAGTTTAAATCATAAATGCCTACAATCCCTTATAAGGTTCTCTTCTCTGGATTTTAGTTAATTGAAACTTTTGGCATTAAAAGATAGAAACTACAAATATGGAGGCACCAAGTAGCACTCCTGACCATCCTGGGGGTTCCAGTTACAATCAAAGGAAGATCACTACTTGTTCTTAGACATCACCAACTCCACGTTATTTCATACTAGGAGTAAACTTACCAAACAAGAGGAACATGAACTAGAGTGTTTCTTGTCAAAAAGCTCTGAATTTGTAGCAAAACTTTTCTAGACAGAAGAAGTGACCGCAGGAAAATTTTTGATTACTGTGAATAGTCCTGCAGTTCTCATTCAGGTACTTAACAATACAAGCAGAGCTCACGTGAAATTACACAGCAACAGTCCCTTTCCATTGCCTTCTATGCTGATCAAAAAAGCAAGGCAATATTCTCTGGAATCTGGAAGGGGCCTAAATTCTGCTCCTATCAGAATTCACCCCTGCTGCTGCTAAGAACTATAACATCCAGAAGCACAGTTTGGCTTAGAACACAAAGTTTTGGCTCCTATGTCCCTAGTTTTCTGTACATCCTTAAAACTGTCAGGCGTTAAATAATTAACGTTTATTAAAAATGCTCATCAGCAGCTTATGCAAGTAAAAGAATTGGAAATGCTACGTACTCTTCTTGAAGGTTTTGGGCGGGGGATGAGGCTGAAATCCTCCTGCTGGAAGCCCATAGATGCTCATACGCTGCACAAGGCTTGCTACATTGCCAGATTTCTCCCTCCTGACCGGTAGGGTGTCATCCTTGGGCTCTACATCCTTCTTAACTTCCTGAAACAAGAGATTTAAAAGACTGAGAGGCCATTTAAATTACCCAAGAGGTCAGTGTTTTTAGCAAGGCACTCGATTGACTAATAGATTTCAGATACTTACCATCTGGTTTGTAATGATGTACTATACTCTTAAAATACGGCATTCTGCATCTAGAGGTACTAAAGGCCTTTATAAAGATGATCCTTCCATACAATCACGTTAGGAGTCAGGTAAGCTGATGTGCCAAGAAAATTCAGAAACAAGGGCAGTAATTTAGCCATCTACTCAAACCCTATGAAAAGTAGCTTCGCAACCCGAGAAGTCCCATACCGCAAGTCTTAAGCTCATATTGAAAACCCAAGCAAAATATAAATATGAGACAAATAAACTATGACAGAAGCATAGAGTAGGGCACTAAATAAAATCAATATCCAAGTATAAAGATCTGTATTAGGTGATATCTCAGCCTTAAACTCAAAAGTTGCTTACAGACAAGATGAAATGGTACTGCTGAAAAAACACAAATGGAAAAGAAAGCAAGATACAGAGAGTAACAGAGATCATTTTGACCATAACATTGGAATTGATAGGAGGTGGGAAACAACACCTTAATTTAGGGAGAATGTGCCAATTGAAATAAAGAAACCTATAAATGAGAAAAAGGAATCCGTTCTTGACAGAAAAAGCCATGTATTAAGCAGTTATCCCACTGCATCAGCTCATTTAACGAGACTCTACCTGAGAATGCAGACTCTGAGACAAGAAAACAGTGACTCCACATAAGAAGAAACCCATTAAGTCAGACCAACGGCCCATCTAGCCCAGAACACAGCTCACAACAGCAGCAAGCCAAGATGCTATTTACAGCACACAACCCTGGGCACTTCCTGCTGCCTGCTCTCCCCCGTTCCCTGATCACCCATAAGGGTTTCATTAGGAAGGTACATTCCCCCGATCCCTTTGATGTCTGCAGATGAATTTGTCTAATTCCTTTCCGAATCCACGATCCTGCCTGCCTCCATAGCTTGCTTGGTGATAAACACCAGATACTCTTTGCTAATGTAAAGAAGCCCCTCTCTCTCATCTGCTTTAAACTGACGCCTTCCCTGTCCCAGTACGTGCTCCTACACCTGCATTTAGTTTACTGCTGCCTCCATGGCCATGCAAACCTTCACCATATCCCCTCAGCTCCATCCTCTCAGCTGGAGTTCCAGCCTCGTCAGCCCCAATGTCACAGAGCAGCTGGTCCATCCCCTTGACCACATCTCTGGCTGCCTTTCCCCACCCTGCTCAACAGCCTTCCTGCCGAGACCCCGCATGCTGTTGGTGTTCTGGCTGTCACTGCACCCAGAGGTGAGGATTTTGGAGAACTGGAAGTGACACCTTAAATATTCAAGTGCCGACGCTCATCTCAGCTGGCATTTTCATGCAGCCACAGTACAGATTACTTTTTCTTATATACATGACGTGACATTTACCTACCGTCAAGCTCATTTGCCACCTTTTTCCACTACTCAGCTCCACACCATCAGCGTGGCATTTAAAAGTTTCAACAACACTCACAAAATGGGAGTTTCCACTGTTAGGTCCCCTCTCCACATCACTGGAGATGCTGAATAAAGCTGGTATCGATACCAGCTCCCAGGAGATCCCACTGACACATCACCCTGACAAGTCACCACTAAGTCCTTTGCTTCTTATTCTTTCCTTCAGTATCAGAGCAACTTAATTTCTTCAATAACGTCTTGCAAAATATTGTCAAAGATTCTCTGAAAACCCAAGTATATTACATCCACTGGATCTTATAAGTAATTTGCAGCTTTTTGTGATCCGCTTGTAGCCACTGGTTAGTAACTCCACTAGGTATTTCACTACAACTGCAACAGAGCACTTAATATTTGAAAACAATGGTGGCAATACATACGTACTCATTACTATCATCTGAACACTTAAAAAAGAGCTGTAAGACAGTAAAATCCAAGCATGGATAAAAGAACAAAAGTATGAGGAATGTATTCACCAGGATACACCTGGAGCTTTTTGGAACATTAAAACCCTTAAAGCTACTTACTGCAGCTGTCCAGCTGGAAAACTAAACAGGTCTGGAAGCTGCTGATGCTTTCAAACATGCCATGAACCTCAAGTCGAACAGTTCAAGGCACCTTCCTAATTCCCGAAAGGACACAGGGAGCAGACTAAGCAAGACTACAGACAGCACAATTTTTCCTCCCACTCATTTCCATTACATAAAGAGGCTTTCCAGCAAACAGGCAAGCCATTCCTGCTTTTACTCTCCTTCATCTGCAGGGACTTCTGCATNGCTGCAGAAAAGCAAAGCATCGTGAGCATCTCCTCCCGTTCAACTAAGTGTTCCAAGCAAAGACTTGGTTATTTCCAGTCTATCAATCGTTTTGTGGCTGGTCACTTGCAAGTCTGATAAACCATAAAGAATTCAAGTTGGCTATAACTAAGTACTTTGCCACCCCCCAAAAACCCATTTCTAGTTGCCGTCCCGACAAGGCCATTCTCCTCAATGGGAAAACACAGTGGCACTTGAAAACTTGCCTATAGTGGATATATCCCTGGATTTAAAATAAAAGCCTTTCACTAGCGAACTTATACAACGTCCCAAACTTCCAGCTGCTCCAGAACGAATGCTTCCCCAGGTAAGGTGTTTCCCAGTCCCACCACTCTCCACTGAGGGGTCAGCTGCAGGCTCCCTCTGCAGGCAGCCTGGTCAAAAGCATGACTACCTACTTCTAAGAAATAAAATAAAAACCACACACACAGGACCATTTCCAAATGCTAGAACGGGCTTTAAGGTAAGCACCACCTTTATCAGTAATTGGAGGTAAATAAACAATATGCTTTTAAGTCCAAAGGTAGTATCACAGCAAAGTAATTGATAGGTTACAAACAAGGAGAGAAAATTCGAGACAAAAGCAGCGACCACAACAAAAGACCAAGGACCCTAAAACGAAAGGAGGAACATTTAAGAGACTTTCTTGCCTGGGTTGAGTCAGTAACTGAAATGGTCACAGGCAGGAAATACTCAAAGTCTAACACAAAACCAGCAATGGCAAACTTAACAGAAAATATAGTGGAATGAGATTTTCTTAAAAAATAAGATCTAAAATAATCACGTGAGCAACAGCAAATCTCGAAGCCAATTTCAAAGGCTGCAGATTTACTGAAGATTTCCTTCACTGGAAACCAGAAAGAATGATCGGGCACTGGTACAGACTGGTGTCGTGAGACCTTCCTAATGCAGCCACGCTGTGAAGGTTGAATACTTCAACACGCAGTTAGAACACTTCCTAATCTGAGGCATACAAAAGGAGAGAAGATGCAAGAAAAAGACCAGGAAGATTATGGGGTAAGAACAGGAGCAGAGCGCTACAAAACGATCAGAAGAGATTTGCAGTGAACAGATGGAAGTAAAATACTGATGTCAGCGACACTTGGAAGCAGAGTGGATAGTGACTTCGGGTATCACAAAGCTGCTTTGCATCACGGGGAGGAACAGTAACCACACAAGGGCCTATCACTACAGCAGCTAGTGATAATCTAGTTCAGACAAAAAAAAAAAAAAAAA
>VXAA01001518.1:318467-339891 GCA_013399115.1 Anseranas semipalmata | reverse complement strand
AAAAAAAAAAAGAAAAACAGAAGGACTAGTAAGCAGTGCATGGATAAGCCAGCAACTGCTTTTTCAGTATTTAACCTAATAACATTTAGAATATCCTTGTAAAGCAAGGACTTTGTTGTTGTTGTTGTTGACAAGGTACTGAAGCATTAATTATCCTTCCCCAGGCATTAAAAATTAAAAATCAAACCAAGGTAAAGCAAATTCTGGACTACCCGTTTCAACACCTGCATGCAGTCCACCACACCACAAACCTGTACTTCACATCACTCCTCTAACAGTAGGAAACTGCTCTACATCCCTTTTCAAAAGCACACATCAGGATCCTCTCAACACACAGACCACTCCCCACTTCCAGCAATCTCATCCCGAACATAATCGTTATGACTCTGACCTTTTGGACATACATAGATTTCACAAAGGAAAATTCCTAAACAAGACACATATCAATTTAGATCACTGAAAACTGGCACTAATTGATTCAAACATTAATAGATGTCCCTATGAAGTCTGCAATACCTACATGTCTGCCAGAACAACTGGCCTAAGTTCCAGTGGTCAGAAAACAACACAACACCCAGGTCTGATCTCTGCATCCAAACCAAAATAAAATGTCCCAGTTACTGTTATATCTAATCTGAGCATGCCCAAGACTCCTAATCATCAGCTTCATAACAAGTAAGGGGGCTTTCTTTCTTTGTTTTTGTTGTTTGTTTTGTTTTTTAAGTCAGACCTGTATATCTTAACAGGGTCTGCATTATGACAATACCAACAACGGCTTTCCAGGACACTTCAGCTTGTTCTGAGATGAGGGCACCACTCGGTGCCAGCCAGCAAAAATAAAAATAAAAAATAAAAAAATAAATAAAAGTCTGACATTAACTGCAGCTGGAAATTTTAATATTTTTTATTATGCCAGTCCACCACAGTTTGAGGCTTGTCAGTGTTTCCATTAGCAACACAGATTTTATGCATTTATGTCTTGGCAGTGCAAGTTCAATACAGACTATCTTGGCATAAAACACTCAACTTGGAAGCAACCATCCACTTTTTCTGGTGCAAACTACAGCCCAAGTCATAAAGGTTTTACATTTTTATAATCTCCATTAAACGCATGTGTCACATCACTTACAGGCTGATACGTAAGATTGTGTATAAGTCTAACTCAATAGCAAAAAAGATCATGNATATATAAAATATATATTTAAATATATATATATACACATTTTTATATACATATGTATATATATAATAATCTCAAAATCATCTGGGTACAGCAAGATGTGAACCAAATTATTCTGCTTTATACATGGACAAAAATCTAACATGTCTGAATTTGCCTATAGCCTCACGATGCTCATGCAAATGAGCAAATAACCAGGCAGTCTTGACCTACTTTTAAGCAAGCAATGAGCCTCCCCACTATCAGCTGCTTGTTTGAGCAACCACACGTTGCTCAAACAAGGACAGCAGGATCCTCCCCACTTCCCTCACCAGAAGCAGGGAGCACTGCAGTCACTGGGGCACTGAGGATAGAGAAACCAGGTCAGATCGTCTGAGGGGACACGAGGGATGGACGGTTATAAATTTAAAGTCTATTCCTGAATAACGAGGCACAGGGAAGTTCATTATCCAGCAAACCTAAATCCTTAGCTAAATCCTTCAAGCATAAATTTTAAAACCTTTTAGTTCCCCATCTCTTTCTATATATGCCGTTATACCAAGAACAATTATCTTTTGCATTATTTCCATTGTGAACCAAGAAACATCAGCTCGTGCAAAAGCTGCATGCATTTCTATTAGTGGCTGAGTATATTTTTTAAGTGAGAGCTTAAGCAGCAGCAGATGGTCTCAGTATCTAAAAAGACAGGGATGAAGAGTACACAAACCTAAATGTCTGAGCTTCCACAGATGATTCTCTCAACCCTTTTGTTTCCCATCAGAACAGCAATAATGATATTATCCATCCATGGTCTTGCAAATTAAGTTTCTGATTCATATTTTACTAGGCAGAAAATGAGATGAGAATCAAACCTGCCACTCATTTTATGGAAGAGGGAGGAATTGGAAGCTTATGGTAAACCTACAGGCAACTGTTTTGTTTATACAAGCTTATCTCCTCACCTCACAGCCTGCAAAACCCCTTCACCGAAAAATAGTGCATACATACATGTGTGTCTGTGTATGTATATACACATATATAAAAAATATATAGCTGCATATAGATGTGATAGTCAGCCAAAACTCTCTTCAAGTACAATGAAACCTGATGGTTTCTGGAACACAAAAATCTTCACACACCTATTTAGGACCCCATTACCTCTTGCATTTATGGTCTTAGTTACAGCAGCAGACAGGCAGGCACAGGGCAGCTGGAACACCTTCAGCCTCTTAAACCAAAGATATCCCAAGTCCTTTCATTTGGCCAGCCAATGTCTCCTCCTTGAATAAGAAACATGTTTTCTCATCCTAAATGCAGGTGTCCGCAGAACACCAGAGGTGAAATATTTAATAATGGCAAGGAAAGGAAAGTGCGTTATCCACCCCATTCTTCTATCATACTTGCCACGAACTAAAAGGACAGATCTAGACAATTTATGAACAAAAATAGCCGAGAAGCTGCCTGAACTCTGTCCCTGGAGCAATTTCCATCACCCAGCAGAGGAGCTCAGCTGGCAGATGTCACAAGCAGCCCTGCGACACCCCAGAGAATTAAAAGTTATTCTTGAAAATAAAACCCAATGACTTTAAAGATGAAAGTAGTTACAGTCCCCTGAAGCAGTGAGGAATGTACAAATTTGATAACCTTTGTTTTCTAAGACAAATTACCTCGTGGGCAGTTGAATATATGTCACAGGGGTTGCTTTTTTGCCCTAATTTAAGGCTGAAGCAGGAACTGTTTAACAGTTTAAATACTGACCCAAGATCAGGCTAAACCAACTGTAAGGCAGCGGCACTCCTTGTCCTTGCCTCTTCCAAAATTGAAATTGCTTCACATTCTGACTTGTGTACACCCCAGTCAAATGCATTTCAGTCCAAGACTGTAAAGTTAGAAGCAAAGTTTCTAGCTGGCATCAATCTCCAATGATTTTCGCAGTAGTTGCAGAAACTTTGCGATGTGAGCAACTGTTGCTGTAGGTTCTCAACTCCAGGGCACGCCGATTTCCTAACACAGCAAACTGCTTGCTCCAAGGCCATTATCAGCGAGGCACGGCTCTGGAAAGTCCCGTTTCCTACAGAAGTTTTACAGAGCTATCCATTTAAATCTAAGGCTTTCACGTGCTTCAAACAAGAGAGTACAGAAAGCAAGGATGCAAACTCTTGGTAGATAAACATATCCACTGTCAAGTGATGCCAGAATGTGTTTGCTGACCCTCTCCGTGTAGTAGAATTTCACGAAATTGTTGGAGAAGTATTTTCAGACAGCTGAATTATTAATATTTGTGCTCGCTGCAGATTCAGATTGCAATTTGTAATTTTTTCCCCGAGAATTAAATATAATTAGCTACAGAAGAAGTGACTCAATGAGGACGGGCTCGCACTGCTGCAGTTTTCAGACAGAACCCCAGGATTTCCTTCTATTAAAGACACACCCACATCAAGTCAGTTAACGTGAACTTTAAGAGTTCATCAACATTTTTACACCTGCTATAATCTGTGCTAAATACAGGTCATATAATCATACTGTCTCCCTGTTAGGAAGAAAAGCATCATTAATCAGGAAAGCTATCACTCCTTTCTCACGATACCCAATGTGTAGAACAAGCAGGGTCTCTGGGAAGCATAAAAAATTACTGAGTCTCTGTGGGCAGCTAAGTTCAACATTTGAAACTGAAGAACAGGCAAATATCTGGACTTCCCTAAGTAAGGAAAGCTCATCTCTGCAGAGGGATGTAGAAGTAGGCTTGGAGTTTCATATATAGATTGATCTATATACATGTATCAAAACCTGAACTGTATTGTTTTGGAGAACTGGATGTCTGTAAAGCATGCAGGAAACACGTATCAAAACAGATTCTGATTTGAAGCCTTGCTAATATTTGCAAAGAACAAGAGACCTAAAAGATTGTCATGTCTTCATATCCTGATAAGCTTTTACAGGTATTAAAACGACTCTTTCCATCTGCTTTCAAAGACCAGAGCCCAGACCCAGAAAAGCATGGCAGCCTAATCACCAGCCCTAACAACAGCAGAGTGAAGAACCCCAACTTAACAGGAGTGACTAGAGGAAGTACAGATGTTTGCATTAATATTTCCCAACCATTTAATAAAAAAAAAAAAAAAAAAAAAAAGTTAACCTTAAAATACTTCTAAAAATAATACCTAAATAATATTTAATGGTGCTGCCACATTTGCAGCCAAATAAAAACAACTTAAAATGTTAACTGAATTTCTTTTCTATTCTACTTGCTTATAAATATGAAAATTTAATTATATTTCTGGTAATTGTTTTAACAGACTAACGGTTAATGTACTGTAAACCACCAGCCACGGAACAGTGCTTTAGATCAATGAAACCAGGAATCACACGTGGCAAGACCTGGATCTGGCTTCCGCAGAGCTCAGTGTTTCAGCAAGCTCCCCATGAGGGAAGACAGGAAGACACATTTCTTTTCCTTCTCCGGATTAAGTGCCTATATTGCTGGTCCAGAGCGATGTGTGATCCGTTAAGCACTATAGGACCACTTTGATGTTTAACTCGGAACATCCCTTTTCCCTTCTCACCATCATCCAGGCTTCCTGTATCCGCCATCAGTACAATCGTCTTCTTCCGTGCATCCCTTTTCCAAGGCACCCACCTCTTTCCATTCCCTGTAAAACCTTCAGCACTTCCCTCAGGGCCACTGCCCCAAAGGTTAAAAAAAATTAACGCTCAACACCACAGCTAAGTCCCACCACAACTGTTGCCTAAGACACAAAACTAAACGTTTAAGAGATTTGCTGAATCGGGGCTGAAAATATAAATCCCCAAATTTCAGCAGAGGTTAAAAGATGTTTGAAGATTACATTTTTAACCAAAGTTCCACACATTAACTAAGATTTTTTAATTAAAAATGAGTCTTGCTTTCTGCTCCTTATTTTACAAGCAGCCAGAGATGACAGGGTGCCTAGCCAGCACCATCACCAGTTTCTAGCAGTTTGAAAGCTTCTTACACCAAGTACAAAGCTAACGAGCACATGTATAGACACACCAAAATCAGATTTTTAGGAAGTAAAACGTATCCAAGATGATTGTTAAGCCTAGAAAACACCACATCTAATTTTGAGATCGTTTCATATCATTAGACAGAACTCAGTGCTCAAGAAAGCAAAATGTAGATGCAAAAAATAAATTTAATACTGAAAACACTACAGCAGAGCGCAGCTAACTTCCCACCCAAAACGATGACACATCCAAAAAATTTCACAAGTGGTCCAAACGTTACAAGATGAGAGGCCAGAAGAGGTAGTCTCATGCAAGTTCTCAATTTTCAAGTTTGCAAGTATGTTTACGTCATCCAACCTCATGGAAAAAGCAAAAGAAAAGATTTATTATGGACAGTGTTGGGTGTATATGCATCTTGATTTATTAGACATGTGACAAAGTACTAAAAATATAGTGCTGGGATGCACACCCAGAGACTCCCAGGATATAACAAGCATTACATATATTACCCAGATAACTGACCTCTTTGGTATTATTACACGTGGTAATTACAAAGTACATATTTATGGCAGTACTTTAGATTTCTGTATATAGAAAAGGTCTAAACTTAACCTAAACTTTCTGCACATCTCCTATCCATTATTTCTGAACAAGACACTGGATATATTTTGTGGAGTTTACTTAATTACAGTTGCAAACGCCACCTGATGCAACATACTCCGCAAACTTCCAGTGAGACAACTGTTACCTTTCTCCAGAGCTTGGAAAGGAAGTTACAAAAANAAACTTCCAGTGAGACAACTGTTAGAAAGGAAGTCACAAAATTATGCGCAATGAAGTTTAAAAAGTAAATAAGGAAGGGCAAAAGTGCAGGCTGTTTCACGTGGCTAAAGGAGTAACTATTTGTGTATACCGGCTTTCCTTTCCAGTCTAGGTTGAGCAAGGAAGAGTTGCACCTGAGCAGGGCAGCACTGCAGATATCCAGCAGTGGTTGCACCAGAATACCACCGCAAGCAGGTACACCGTTTGGGAAAGCAAGAGGAGCAGGGACAATCAAGGAATTTGGGTAACTCCAGTCCAAAGAATAATTTTCCAAAATATTTCCAAAATATTTCCAATATTCTCCAAAGAATAATTGGTGTCTTCAGCACTACTCACACAAGACAGTAATTACGTTTTCTCCTGCCATCCCTGGGAAGAGCACCTCAAGATCCTTTCCATAGCAATGCTGCTACTGATGCAAAATCTAGGAGCTCTTTCCATTTCTTACATACTCGCACAGTATTTTAAAATACTAAATATTAAAAAAAGCACTAGAGTTTTACTCATTCTGTGTTCATTCTGTGTTCGTTCAGCCACTGAAAACTTCATGATGTTACAAATTTGCTGTTATAATGGAACACCAATCTGCAAATGTAAACTGAAACCTTACTGAGAGGTGATTTTTTTTTTTTCCTCCAAAATTTTAGAGCATGAGTGCTTGACTAGAAGGGAAAGTCGTCAAATCATTCCACCAAATCTTCTGCATTTAAATAGTGCAGCACGGTTGAGGAAAGCATCTGTGACATTTCAGATCTATAAATTACTTTTATTTATCCTGATGGAGTACTATAGCCACTAACTTTCTCATGCCATATCTTTATAATCAGCTTACCTACGCTCTGTTGCAATATGAAATAACTCTCACAACTGATACCAATAAGGCAATAAAATCCCAGTGTGGACACAGCAATGGCATTAAGAGCCAGCACCTGCTGAGCAGCCCTGGGAGGTGCCCTGCAGGCAGAAAGGCACCCGCAGGCAGTGGTGCTGCCATAGCTGTGCCTGCAGCAGGAGCTCCACAGCGCGGTTTCAGACCATCTGTAAACCCAAAGCAACCTCAAGACCCTGATTTCTCACTCTACATCAGATAGGTTAGTTTACAGAGGGAACTTGTGAGGTCGGGACCTAACGGGTATAAACCCAAGCAGTTAATTCAATGATTCCACTTTAATATATATATTTACAATAGAAACAAGAATAATCCATGATGAGCTCTGAATCCTAGCAAAACCTACTACACAATGACATATGAATGTCATTGGCTATATCTGCCAATGTTTTCAGATTTTTATTCCACTTTATGAAACAAAGGTTCCCTCCCATCATCAGCAAGGCGCACTGAGCCATTTATCCCGACATTTGGGTTGGAAGAAACCTGATTCATTGTTTATTCAGGCAGGACAAAGTAGATGGATAGTTGAGAACTCGCACCCCATAAACATGGGAATCACTATCACCATTCCCATGCTGATTGACGGGATTAATGAGAACAGCTTGGGCAACCACACGTGGGCACTCCCCAGGAACAAATAACAGCACGGCTGACCAGGCTCACTTGTGCAGGGTGCCCTCTGCAGTGGCACCATGTACTCCAAAAGCCAGAAGAAAATCAGCAGGAACGATGGATTGCACCATGGTATGAGCAACACGTCTCAGAATCAGCATGAACTCTCAGCTTCACTCCTTGGCAGAACAAAGAGCCAGCTTATACCCATCATTTTTCCTCATACACTTAGCACTAAACCAAAAAAAAAAAAAAGAAAAACCATGACTTTCAGTTTTACATATTTTCTTCATTTCTGAAAAAAACGAGAAGCACCAGCTTCAAATCAAGAATTGCTTTCCTACCAGAAGGGCTAACTCTCACTGGGAAGCTAAGGAAACCTCCACACTCCCAAGTCTCTCACCCCCTAGCAAACCAAGCTTGTGACAATTTCCTCAAAACAACCGGAAAAGAAAGGAAGAAGCTATATAAATATCCTTTGACCAACAGGATTGATTTATTGCTGATGGCTAATTTCCTCCAAGCATTACTTGAATGCAAAGAATTCAGACAGAACAGGTGTCAAAACACACAGCCTGGTCTAACACCTAGCAGAAGAGCAAATCTGATAACTCTGGAAATAGATACATACTTTATTCCCTTACACAAATGAAGACACCTTTCTGAATTCTATCTAGAAGACACCCATACCTGCTTCCTAACAAACAATATGGTTTATCATATACACATTAAGCAGAAAAGCTTATAGTTAATCTGTTTTTTTCAGTTGTTACTACACTAATCGTAACTAAATTAGAATTGGAAATGGCTCAGCAGAGTGACTTTATCTCGCCTGCAATCCCTGCCGACGCCACGATTCCTGTTTAGAGTTCTGGGCGAGGTCAATTTGCTATTTTTGCAAAGGAATTACAGAAGATGCTACGTTTGAAAGAGCTTTCAGCCAAAGTTTCTCTCATCGGTTCACAGCATGCTCAGGACTTAACAACATCACATGAGCGAGAACATAGGAAGGAGGCAGCAAGGATACAGCTGTGAAGAGCTACGTGAGCTGGGCTTATACTGTAACTTTTTCAATGAAAAAGTTTTGGTCTGGGGTGCTTTTAGGGGAAGGAGAGGGGCTTGGGTTTTTGTCTTCTTTACAAATTTCTTTACGAATGCACAGACCCGGAAGTTGAACAAGAAAGTAACCCCTAAAACCGAATCACCCTGGTTTAAAGAAATCCTTCACGCAAGCACTGTAGCCGACTAAAATTCCTAACTGTCTCTACACACTGAAGAAGAAAAGTTAACCTAAATGAAAACAAAACGATTTCGGTACACAAAGACCAAGAATTTACAAGTACATTAAATAAAATCTAAAAATCATACAGCAACCACAACTTTTTAAATTCATGCTGCTGCCCATGCTCATTACCCTGAAACAAAGTCAGTTTACAATATTTGATTTTAAGAACACACAAAAAATAAAGCAAGCTTACCACTTCCATGGACATATTTGCTTGAACACACCCAGTGTTGTGCTTCTTTTTTTTTCATTTAAGGGGAGGAAGAAAAAAACGTCGTAGCGAGCAAAGTTCACAAGTTAACCTGAAAAGGGTTCTGGCTCGGCGCTAAGCTAAGCAGGAGCAGCTGCACACACCTGTGCAGACAAAAAGTTTTCTCTGAACCAGCTCTATTGCAGATACAGCCTCCGCTGAGCAAGCCACTGAGGTGGTGCATGTCCGAAATGTGCTTTTAGACGTATTCCAGTCTGTTCAGCAGAATGCCCCCGCAGCTTATCCGCAAACCCTTAACTAATGAAAACTACTAATTAATCTATCTGCTGCTCCTCCCTCGTTGGACTTGCCGCCCTAAGTTTATGATCGAACTAGTTTTACTACCATGAAAAGCAGACTCGCAGTCTAGCTAGTTACAAAGCTAAGACAGCAATAACTGAAATAGAATGAGCGACCTTTAAGGTCTTAAAAACCTTTTAGCTATGTATGGACAAAAAACATTGTAAAACAAGCAGAAGAATGAACACCAGATCATCACTTTCAGCTGTCACTATAGTTGGTTGGAGAGTGAATAGTACTACTAAAAAAAAAAAAAAAAAAACCACAAAGCACAACACAAACACACACACCACAAATCTTAACATCTCAAAACACACACACACTCAATTATTCAATTTAGCAGCATTACACATTGCTCTAACCCATACTGGGTATGAATGTCTGTATGTACATTTCACCCTGATGAATTTTAGAAAGGAAAAGGCACTGTTAAAGGAAACAGTAGAAGTCTGCTAGATTTCCACTGCTAATTCCTTTCAGGAATTTATGAAGTTATTTTAAATTGCCCATATAGGAAGAAGGAAGAGAAATGGCACTGATTTCAGGAACAAGACCTCCAATTCAAATATTACAACCTCACTAGAAGTGTATACGCACACAATCCAAGCTGGAATTTTAAATCAGGATTTGTTGATGAAATTTGAAAGCCATGTACCTGCAGGAGAACTACGCAACATCAAGAGAAAAAGGCGGTTTATACTAACAAGGCATGTATAAACCATGAGTAAGAAACAAAACTGAAAACATACATTTTCTTATCAGGCAAGCAGGAAAAACAATGTTCTTTCTCAAAGCACTCTAAAATCCAACACTGCAATACGGACAGAACATTTTTCAAAAGGCCTGTTACCGAAAAGTGAATTCAAGGAAATCAGCTTCACAAGCAGGCAATGGAATTGTTTATACCTTTTATAGCCATTTGTTTGCAACTATACAGTCACTGCAAGCTTCTCCACCCCCTCCGAGTTCCCATTTCAGGACTGCTTTGGACATTCCCCACCTGCCCCCGACTTCCCTCCCAACCTTTACCGTACCTTCCACTTTCGAGTCAAGCACTTGCCAACGCCGCGCCACTGCTGCCCTGTTATCCGAGGATGCTATGGAGGCTTTAGAGACTCGGTTAAAGAGGGGCAGATGCCCTCTCTGTTCTCTTTCTTTTAATGCAAAATACCATGGGTGTAAGTCAGCACTAAGAACTGCATCCTTTAGCACAGCGTTTCAGATTGCTGTTTAACCTGGCTTGCAGAAAATGCCCAGTCCCAGCTGGTACCAGGAACCAGGCACCACCAACCTCCAATCCTTCCTCAGGATGCTACATAAATATGCAAAAAGGGTGGGTAGAAGCAAACAAACAAACAAAAAATCACTATTTGGCAACATTTAGAAGTCTTCATTTTCTCTCAAAGCAAAAAGCTATTTCCTGCAAGACTCTAGTAACTCAAAATGAAGCTGACAGCACTCAGCCATACTTTGAACAGAAAAGGTGCATTTGTCCAATGCCAAAGTCAAAGCATGAGGAGTGGCATAAAATGTCAGTAAATCCTATAAAGCCCAGCAGCAGGGAACAAACCAGGACTGGGATCCGTGTTAGCTGTGACGATAGAGTCTGAATCTGGGGCATCCAACACATCAGGAAGGCATGCAGCCCTAATCCTCCTATTGACATTTTGGTTGTCCTTCAAACAGGCCAGAAGCAGTTGCATGCTGCCTGGCAGCCAAGGACACTTCGCGCTGCCACCTGGCAACAAGCTCTCCTGCAGTCAGACACAATTAGTAAGAGAAATGCAAAACTAGCAAAAACCTAGTGAGCTGGAGTTACTGCCTTCTCCCCTCAATACTCCTGCAGTTGTCTGATGAAAATCCAAGACTTTTTCTAAAGAGCTCACTTATCTTCTTGAAAAATGTCTAGCATTTGAAAACAAAGTGCGTCCACCTTTGTCCAATTTAAACTATCATATACCTATTATGTTTTAAAATATTTTATATAGGAAGAGGCCAGACAAATCTAGTGGATAACACATACACTTTCAACTTGAAATGCTAATCCTACTCAGATGAGCAGAGATCATAATTTACCATCCAAATTCTGCATGGAGAGGAAATACACTGGCTTCAATTCAATTCTTAACAAACCAGAACAGATAGATATAGACATCACCAAAAACAACAATTTAGGCATATGATGAGTTCAGGCCAAATCCCCATCTAATGCATGAAATGATGTTCATAACAGGAGAATATGGAGATCCTTTCAGAAAGGATTAAAAATTCAAGTTCACAGCCCCAGAATCTGACATTAAAATGTGCAAAACTTGATGCAAGTCTTGGTCTTGCCCACACCCATTTGTTCCCTCCAGTCGTGCTTCCCACTGACATGGTGTGGCAGACCTACCCCACGCTCTCTCTTCCCCATACAGAGGACAAAACACTTTGGCACCTGGACCAAGTGCATCCCAGGTCCCCCGATCCTCCTAGCCTCGTTTCCTTCCAGCTGTTTCCTGCTCACTGTATCACTCAGACCTTCAGTCTCCTTTCCCTTTCACATGGGGAATAAGTAGTTAGCAATATTTGTCCCTCTCCAGCATCCTTCTTGTCATTACCCCATCCCACCAACTTGCTACACTCCTCCACTCTCCACCCCAGACCCCCTTGCAGGAGCTGCAGGGTGTTCCTGCTCAGAGCAGCACCACACCCTTTTCCATAGGAAGCCCAGAAGACACGCAAGCCACCGCCTCATTTAGAGTTTGAACAGCTGATGGGTGAGGTAGCAAATGAGCAAACTCATTTCTCAAAGGACCTTCCCTGTTCACGAGGCCAAAGTACAACTCCGCTTCAGTTCGTTTCCACCTCCCTCCTGCAGTTCACCAACCCCTTACGTGTGTCAACACCGCACCTGGCCAAGCTGTCAAGCCGGATCGTTCAAGTCTAGCTTTGAGGCCTGACGTTTGCAGTGGTCCAGTCACGGTAGTGTCTCGCACTATCAGCAACCTACAGCAGCAGCAAATGCAGTCTGGGGGAATGGAGGTGAAGAGGGGAGAGAAGGAAGAGGAAAAAAAAAAAAAAAAAAAAGCCTTTCTGCACCAACAAAACCGTCTCTCAAACTTCCACCACCTGTAATTTAACTTTTAAGAAGGAACTATAATCAGATTGGAAGTGAAGAAAATCATGACTTTTAACACTTTCCCAACATCTAAACACTGCAAGACAGGTTTTTCAGCCTATGCATAAAGTCTTTAAAAAAAATAAATCATGAAACCAACCTCATAACTGAACTCCTGCACCAAGAAGGCAACAAATCCCGTTGGCACTCACCAAACATTAACCCAAAGAGTTTTCTTCTACACAGTTTCCTTTTCAATTCTCCAAATTCTTATGCTTTCTAGAAAATAGGTCCTATAACCCAGAGCATCCAATCACACCATGCACATGCTAAACAGCTGTACAATTAAAAATACCTGGAGCTGAGATGCAAAGAGATTTTTCAGGATGAAAGTAATTTAAATCAAAGTTTGTACAAGTCCTCCTGCAGCTGCACACAGGCAAAACAACATCCAACAAACTTAGTTTTTCTGACCCCTCTGTGTTGTTCAGTAAAAAAGATGATCTTGGTGACCCCAGATCTGGAGAACCGCTGTGTCTAGCACTTTCTTCCTACATGGCACTTAAGTGCTGGTCAAATACATCCTCAATACAATAATCACCAAAACACCACTTAAGGTAAAATTAAGTTACTATTCACACAGGGCTCCAAACCTGAAATGGATTTTTGCACTAAACTACAAACAAGTTAAAAATGTTAGACAAGTGAAAGGCAATCTTACAAACTTTTCCTTGGTAACAGGCCCTCACTGAGGAACAACTGGATTATGTCCATTGGTATTAAGAGGTAGACATTAAATCATTCAGCAATATACAAAAATGAAGTATTTCACTTTTTCATTAAGTCAAACAGAAATATTGTCAAATGTAATGTAAACAAGTGTAAAAAAAGTGTCTGTAACACTGGACAAATTCCCTTTTACAGTTTAACAATATGAAAATATCACAGTAAGAAAGATATATTAGAGAATTCCTGTTTTGCAAAGAATGATTTTACTTCAAAAAGACAGGAACATCTAAATTCTCTTTGGTTATACTTTATGGAAGTTACACCAAGGAATCCCTGGAAGTTACTCAAAAGGAGTAGAAAGCATAAAGAAGCTAAGTATAACACCTCTGTAAGACTTGCATAGTTTAGGTGAGAAAATTCCTGGCAGCTCAGCAATCTCGAAATTTCAGACTTCACACATGGCACAGCACACCTAGATTTTTTGCAGGCTTCTTCATTGTAAGTAACTAATTGTTAGCTGTACACTCAATACTAGATTTAGAAAACTTCCAGAGAAAACAGAAAACACAGCTGCAAACAAGAACTGCGATTAAAACTGGGACACAAACACAGAATAAATACAAAAGTTATATGATTTCACAGTTTCACTGATTTCACAGTTACCCTTTAGCTGGCCCCATCCCCTGCCCTGGCCCTGTGCACAGCCACAGAAAAGGCAGTGCCAGAAGTGGGGAGTTCAGGGTAGCAAGTGCAGGACTGTCCTTCGAACAGAACAGCTGTCATCCAGGCTGAAGCATCCACATAACCACAGCCTGAGGATGCAGGTTTTCATTACAGCTGACTGAGCCATGACCCTATTTTCCCAACTCTCTCTTGACCTGATGTCTTCTGTAGGGGTAGATTTTTGTTTTAAAGTCAATCCATCCCACTAAAGCAGGTCACCGGGACTGCAGACAGCTACTAATGCACTGAAGCAGTAGCAAGGAGACAGGATACACAGCGCAAGGGTACAGACCAATGCTGAAGTGAGCAAGAACGGAAGCAGAATTCACTAAAAAAAAAATAAACTTTCAAAAACATACTAAAAAAATTAATCAGCTAAAAGGTCTTCCAATTAAAAATTCATCCCATTATGGTATGCAACTCTAACGTTCCAGTAATAAGTAGGCTGCTGTATGATCACAGCAAAAACAAGCCAAAGCAGAAAACTCACCTTCACAAAATTGTCAGGGAACATGCCCCTCTTGCCATTTAGCTCCCCTTCTAACCATCCTTCTTCTTCCAGCTTTTTCACATTCTTGATGATTTCCCCAACTCGAATCGTTAACTCATCATCATGCACTGCATCGTAGTCATACTCCACGATATAGTCCACTGAAGAAAAAAACAAAAACAAAACCACAGTGAATGCAACTCAGAAGCGTGGAAATGAAACTTTAAAGCCATGCATGAACAAAAAGGCACCCTCCTTCAGATTCATCTGGTTTTGTACAAAGGTGAATAAGCAAGCTTTACTTTTGCCATAAATAAGTTTACTCAGAGGAGCCTAGCAATATATTTACATACTTGTCCATCTGTTGCACAAGATCCATTGGAGTTGCTTACTGGCAGCTTAAGGCTTGTTTGGCAATAAGGACTCATTTGTTCATCAAGAAATTCCATTTATGTCGGGACTTTCCACAAACCTGCCGTAATCAAATACTTTTCCCTCTCACTCAAATCCAGTTAGGACAGCCAGGTGCTCCAAAACATAACACTATGCTCACCAAAACCTCCCTCTGTTCTGCAGATCACAACGTACACATGCAAAGACAAGACCACAGGAGGGCTAAAAAGATGGAAATCCTGAATAGCTGTAGAGGTTTTTCGCCTTTTTTTTTTCCCCCCCAAATTAGTCCTTTTTTTTAAAATCAATGTCCTCTATTTTGTCAATGAATAACAATACACAACAATTAATGAATCAAATGGGAGAAAGTTGTTTGCTTGTGATACAAACTCTGGAACTCCTCATGTACGCTTTCTCTACTGTACACATTTATTTTTGTCAAACGTATTCTCTAAGCTTGCTTCAAAACATCACGTTTCCCCATTACTGCCTACAGCAAGCATAGTAATTCCGTCTTGCTTCTGCAGTGAATTGTTTTTTCCTGAGTGTCTGACATGAAATATTGCTGAACAGATAGGAAATTCTGTCAGCCACAGATCATACAGACAATAGCTATTCATCACCTGCAGTTTGGAAATAAAAATGTCATCTTCGAACCAACTCAACTCTACTTAACCATTTTGGAAACCAAGATGCATAAAAATTTAAGAAATAGCCACGTTACATATTTTGCTCAAGACAAACTTGATTTTGAAGCACATTAGCAGGTATTATATTTCAATATACACAATATAGGACCAGCTTTGTGAAGTTAAATGTGGAAAATGGATCAGAACACAAAGTCGGTCATTGTAACTGCATACGGCATCACTAGGACTCAAACTGCCAACCACCTGGTCCTTTTTCCACAGGAGAGTCTGAAGTAGGTAATCATAGCCACACTACGTCAGCATGAACTAATTATTTTGAAAGCCTCTTTATTTCCTTGGGCGAATATTTCTATATTTGCTCTTGAAACACAAAACGTGTTTGTTTTGGTCACCTCCCCAAACCGTAAAACATGGATATGGTCATGCCAACAGTTGAAGGAAGATCTTGGGAACCTCCCAGTCATCATCTGGGAATCTCCACGTTCCAAAGACAAATTGCAGCAAACAAATATCAGCTTTTTATTCTTGAAATTTAGGTGCTGAACTTCCTCTTGTACTTGTACATGATACTTAATACCATCCTCTTTCTCGTATGTATACAAATCAGATCTAAACTCTATTCCCTTGCCTGGAAAGCGGGAGTGATCATGGGGAATGTCAAGATAGTTTCATCCCACGTATTTTTCATGTGATGACGCAGAAACAGCACCAAGCTACAAACCTCTCTACTGCTTATCCCTCGTGAGGAACATTTACCAATTTTGCTTTTCAACATTAGCAGGTAGCACTAGATGAACTGTTCAGGTAATTCAGACTGCAGCACAACGGGCAGGAAATCTTTCTGCTGCCAGAAGAGTCCAGTAACTGGAAGACACAAGTTGCTGAAAGCTCTTCAAATTGTTAATTTTTCCCAAGCAAAACACTGCTCACTGCTGACAGAAAATGTTTTAAGAAATCACAGTTCCTTAGAATAATTAGCAGTCGTGTCAGTCCATGGAACATACTTCTAAATATTTCAAACACGCTGTTCTCATTTAAAAGCCTTACTCAAGAACAGACCCAATACTGAAAGCGTCAGCAACAAGTCAGACTGCAGCAATATAAGCTGATCAAAGCTTTCAAAAAAAAAAATAAATAAATCAGAAAGTGCCAATTAATAGAAGGTGCAGCAGAATATCTCGGCAACACAAGCTATCAAAAAATACCCATCCTGCCTCCCTTTTGCTTTTTACACAGCTTTCTCAATTTCAAACTCAACTCAAATTGAGAATCTATAGCTTAAGAGTCCACAGAGACCAACTCTTGGATTCAGAATAGTCTTCTCAAGCTTTAGCATGAGCACTGTGAGGTTAAACGTGCTTTCCTTGTACAGCCAGCAGGACCAAAGCTCACCAAAAAGGGAGACAACATTCTGCTGAAGGAATCAGGGACAACGGGCACCAACTGAAGCCAAGCAAATTCCACTTAAACACATGCATACACACACAGCTCCCGCTGTGAGGGTGATCAACCACTCTGGGGAGTGGCAGAGTCTCCTTGGAGGCACTCAGGACCCAGCTGGACATGGCCCTGGGCAACCTGCTGCGAGCAGGCGAGTTGGCCCAGACAACCAGAGGTGCCTTCCAGCCTCAGCAGTTCTGTGACTGATTCAAGCCAAAGCGTTACCTTCGGTGGCAGCTTTCTGTCATCCAACCATGGCAGCTTTCAGCCAGAGCATTCGATGTCACTGCAGAATTTTCCCAGAGGGTTTGTTTTGAGGGTCTTGACCTAATTTCGGGCCAAAATTAAATCAACAGTGCTAAGTAAAAAAAAGAATTGGTTGGACATCTTTTGGGGAAATTTGGTTAAAGTGGGCTTTGTGGGAGTGGTCTGTTCAGCTCTTGGTTTCCAGTAAGATAGTGGCTTACTAATAAAATAGACCACATACATCAAAGCAGCCAGCCCTGTCAACAGCCACCAACTACATTGTTTCCCCATGGCAGAGGAGAAAAGTGTCCTGTTTAACAACACTGCCTCTGATAAAACAGCCAACACAGCTACATTAGCCAAAACAGGCATCCCATTTCTGCTGGCACAGGTGAACTCTCCGCTTCTCCAAAACTTACACAACCAGCTCTGCTGTGTTGGCACCGGGACGTGGCAGAAGGCAAGCCTCCTGATAAGCACAACCGCCTAACGCCCATCTTCACTGATTTTAAACAAAGGAAGCCTTCAGCTACACAGACTCTTCCTGAAGTCACCTGTTATAGGTTCCTCTTGGAGCCCTACAAAAATAAATAGTATTGGAAAAGACTGGAAAATATACTGAAATTCCAGCCAGCCTGTGTCTTGAGTAGAAATAGCCAAGTATCAGCCACTCATCCAGCAAAGAGCACATTTTCATATTCCTGGTACTTTGTTTAGGATATTACAGTACTGTCAGAATTTGGTGACCTTTCTGTAGTAGCCAGAAGAAGACAGAAACCAGACAAAGTAAATGCCTTGCAAAACATATTTAATAGCTTATAAAACAAAACAGAAAAAAAGCCATCGGTGGGATAACTGACATCCCTGCACACAACTCTCAAGCTATTCAGGAAGCCTTGCTGAAACCTGCAGCAGGCGTGGAGGGGCAAGCCCAGCATCAAGCTGCAAGAGGAACTTGAGTTGCATGCCATGCTCCATAAAGGTCTCTTCGGGCAGGTTTTAGGTCAGTCCAGATGAAAAGTCATTTATTGGAACCTGAACCCTGGAAAGTTGTCTGGCCTCCAGAAGCGTCTTGCCAGCAAAACTGCAGTTGAGTCATAGCAGACAGTTGCTAGATGCCTGAAACAAACGCTGCTATCCTCACTTACACAGTATCTCAAAAACAAAGTTTAGTCTCTTATAAAACTAAGCTAACACTTTGGTCATTATGCGTGCATACATACACATAAGGTACACAAAGATACTTAGTTTTATAACAGTCAAAGCTTACGTTAGAGACAAAAGATAACAGAAAACACAATTCGCTCCTTTTACTATCACACATTTCTTCCTAATGATCTCAAAATCAGGTGTTGGACTGAAGGAGAAAGCTCCTTGACAATTGCTTTTCCCCAGAAACATTCCTACAATTTCTAAGATGACTACAACGACTTGAAGCTGTTTTAAAAGTAATACCGTAGCGTACAATCGGCCACTGAAGACAGATCTTTACACTGAAGAAAGGACTTTAGATGCTGAACAATAAAAACACATCCATAAAGGCTACACATAAGTAGTGGGTATAAGTGGATGAACACAGATGTGGATTCAGTCTTCCTCACGCTGAGGAGGTAAGCACCCCAAGCTTCCCACTACTGGGGAGACCACTCTGACCACTGGTCTTGTGCCAAGAGGCAGGTACTTCCCTCCCTTCCACACTCCAGTGAGCATCGGCATGAGGAGAAGCCCGGAGAGACAGAACCTTAAACAGACGGAAACAGCATTTCCCTCTTTCCATCTCATGGTGCCCAAGATAGCTATGTCATTAATGGAAAGGGGGAAAACTGCAAAGTTGTACTTTTAAGGCATCTCAACGCAGGGATGCTGTGATCCCACCTTCTCTTCTGCGCCCATTCACAGGTCCCTCTCCCCTGCTTTGCACTGAAATAAGTACTTACTTATACTTCTGGTAAATCAGATCAAGAAAACAGCCTAAGAAAACACTGCCCAACTTTCGGCAAGTTAACCTCCCTCAGATGGCTCACCGCATGGTCAGAGGAGCAAGATCGCATCAAAACCAACTTAGATCCACATCTACATCGTTGTTACAGCCCAGAGCAGGAGTACACTTCTCAGTGAAGCTCCAAACACCCTCATTTATCGTGCTTCAGTTCACACTGTGGAGCAATCTCACAGCAAGCAAGCTGGATGTCTTTTCACCGAAACTAAATCAGAGACAGGAATGCCAGGAGTACCCTCAATGCCCGTTCATCACTAACAAGCACTAAGTCCATGGGATGAGAGTAGAACTAGGATGATACGAGTGTCCAAAGCATGCAATATGTATGTCAGCTCCCTAACACCAGCAGTTTCCCCCTACAGATCCATTCTTCTTGCCCCTTACCACACATGGCCAAAAGCTGTCATGAAACCATAACCTAACATAATGCATAAATAAGCAAAGCCACTGGATTCCCGTCAATCCTTGCGTTTGGATCGTGGGTCCGAGCAAGTAAGAAACTGAACAGGGAAAGAGTACATTTAACCAAGAGACCACGCAGTCAGCCGTAGCACAGCTCATCGCAGCCTTCAATAAGCGGATGTGTTTAAGTCATGCTATACAGAACAGCACAGCGAGCCGAGCCGAGGAGCCATCGCATTCACGCCCCACGTGAAGGACTCGCCAAACAGTTGCATCACTGCCACTTACCCCACTTGAACCATTAAGCACCACGAGTGAGATCTTCTACCCTCAAAACGGCTCAAAAGGAAGTCGGGCGCTTTGTGCACAGCCTCAGAAATACCGGTGACACCACGCAGAGCCACCGCCACCCGCACCCGGCTGAGCTATGCAGTCATGCCAGCTCCGGTCCCGCTGAGCAGCACCACACCGAAGCAGGCACAGGGCTTCCTGCTGCTGGAGCTTCCCTCACCCTACGCCTACCCAAATGTCTACCGCCACACAGAAGGGACGTGGCAGAGGAGAGTTTTCAGTTTAAGATAATGCTGGCCTCGTATTTAAAAACTCAAAGTTTTGTTTAAAGCAAAGTGCCCTCAGCCATCAGGGTTCTTTTATTAATTTATAATAAAAACACCTTGCCAATGGAATTAAAAATTTTTTCGTGCCACTCTATATACATTTTCTTTTAAGCATACACAATTAAATCCCAATTAGCTGTAAGATGATTATTCCAGTTGTGGATTATTTCCTAGATAGGGAACCTAAATCTGTAGGATTTATTAGCTCATATGCTGGACAAATACTGCTTTCCAGCAATGCAGGTACCTTCAATATGACCAAATACACACTGTTGGACCTGAGCAGACCCTACATAACACTAGCTCAGCTGCGCCCACCCAGACTCTGGAGGCACCACGAACACCCTGCTGCCATCTGCCTGGGACTCGGTTTGGATCCCGACAGGATTTGCTCCTTTTACAGCCTTTTGTACTCGCTCCAAAACAGCCTACAGCTCAGAAGGCTAATTAGGTTGGATGCGGCATTAGATGAGCACGCAGACACCACGCTGCAGAGTCAGGCCAAATTCTCAACCAGCCCCATGAGATCTTCCTCCTCTTTCCACTTCTCCAGGGTAAGAGCTCATCAGACAGAGCGCGGCCCCAGCCTGAGCTCACGTTCACCCTGGATAACTCAGTCTTCCAACTCCACCCCTGCTTCCACCAGATTCAGAAGTCTTTTCAGAGAGGAATTTAAAAATCAAAGTCCTTCCAATCAAAAACCATAGTGATTGTTATCAGGAAAATTTATCATTCTTCAGGGGGGCTTTTATTTGCCCAAATCTCCGTATTGGCAGTCCAGCTACTGTCAGCTTCCCATTTTGATTAAATACTTTGAGCTTCAAGGCAAAAAAAAATTACAAGAGGCAAAGGAAAGAGCCAGAATAAAAAGTAGTTCTGTTATTTTTCTGAAGTGCAGATTCCCAAAACATTTCATACTTTCTAATGGTAAACACACAGAGGTTTTGTAATGAGATTCTACCTCAATGTTAGATATATCATAAAAACCGAAGTACACATCAGCAGCTGGCTCTAACACGTTCTCTTTCAGAGACATCCTGTAGACTGATAGCTGATCCACAAGATCTGTCAGAGCCCTTAATGAAGTTTCTCACGCTTCCGATTTTACATCTACAGCTGACACGCAGCTCTGCAGAAGTTGACCAAATGGAATGGAAATCAACTACAACCACTGAACACTTCTCCCAAAAATGCCTTCCCAGTGCGACGTCACTGACATCCCAATCACTAACTCGAGACGCCACGATTCCCAGCCAGCTCTAGTCACTGCTGTAGCCAGTGATAAGGCAATTGGAGTAAAATTCTGTTTTTTTCTTCTTCTTCCCTTCCCC
>VXAA01001518.1:288147-304574 GCA_013399115.1 Anseranas semipalmata | reverse complement strand
GGTGGAGGGCGCCAAATCCCGCGAGAGCTGAGCGCCGCCGCCGCCCCCACGCCGCGCCGCCGTTGCCAGGCGGGATGACGTCGCCGCCCTTCCCTCCCCCCGCCCCCGTCCCGGGGAAGCCCCTCCTCACAGCGAGGGACAGGCCGGGGGCGTGGGGCCGGCTGGGACTGAGGGGCTGAGGGCGTGAGGCGTTGCCTCCGCGCCCCGTGAGGGAAGCAGGCGCTTCCCGCTCGCATTCCGGGCTGCTCCTCGCGTTTCGGGGGTGAACGTCCCCTTCCCGAGCTTCACGTGCCCGTTTGTGGGCTTGGGCATTGCTTTTGGATAGTTTACAGGGTTGGATGGTGATTTTTGTTTGTTTGTTTGTTTGTTTTTTCTTAACTAAGATGTATTTCTAGAAAGGAGGAAAGAAGTATTCAAAGCTATATCAGGCTGCCACTGTTTAGGTTTTTTGTGGGAAACTCGGGAAGAGTGAAAACGACTACTTAGAACTATGCTGATTTAAAGAAAAAATAGTGACCTCAAGGCCAAAAGGACAAGTAAACATCATGTGGTTTTGATGAAAATCAGGGAATAGAACGCAGCAGGGCTCTCTGAAATGAATATGCGCTGTCTTCCCTGCTGCAGACATCCTTTTGTGAATGGTTCAAGACAGGCCATTTGAGCCAAGCTCATGACAAAATTAGCCTAAAAAGAATGTCAAGTATTTCCAGGAGTCAGCTTTTGCTTAGCATCTTTCTCATGGAATATAAACAGAAAATGAGCCAGATGAGTATTGAAGACATAATGTGAAGTCTAAGGGTGTAAACAAGTTTTTACCATATCGTAGTATGATATTTTGTCTCCTTCACAGGATATTGAGGCAGACTGTGCTTCCATTTCTTCCAACAGCAGAACTGGAAATGTACAAGTGACTGTGAGAATTTCCTTTAAGTAGGTACAGTGTTTAAATCTGATACACATGGTCACATGATACTCCCCTTAAAAGGAGAATTTTTATTTTTTTTTTTTACAAAAATACAACTCCTTCCTTCCCCCTGTAGTTTTTTAATAGTTGGCAGCAAGAGGAGATTTGGGACAGAAAGGAAATGTCATCCTTAGAGTTTGAAGTCACTTCCAACAAAAATTTAGAAAATAACTTTCATAAGGGTGAATTGTCCTCATCTGTCTTCTCTTTGGGTGTTTTTTTTTCTACTTCCTCTGAAGAACTACATGCTAAAAAAAAGATAAAGGATTAGATGAATTATAAATTTGATCCAATATTGCAATCTCTAACTTTTTGAGACCTGTCTCAAGGCTAAGTGTGAATGTACAGGAGGTGATAAATAAAATATTCAAAAGTACACTTTTACAGAGAGTTGAAGAAGCTCTGTGTAACCTTCCTTCTGGAAGCTCATTCCAGTTAACTTAAGGATCACTTCTACCTTTGGATCAGCCCTGAATACTCACAATGACATAAGGCTGCATTTGCCCTTTTTTCGTCAGTCTAGCACATGCTGGAGAGCAAAGCACTGGTTCTCAGTTCGTACGCTGTGGACAAGCAGGATGCCGGCTTTCTGAAATTCTATCTTATGTTTACATGTCTGGATTACTGTGGCCAGGGCTGGTTTAAAGCTTCTTAGCCACTTGAGTACAAAAATTGAATTTCATTCAAAGCCTGTCTACTCAGATCATAGTGCACCAGCATCCAGCCAGCCTGTGTTTCTAGGCTCTGTCTCCTTTCCAGTAGCATTGAGATGGAAATAGGATGGCTGCTGAAGGAGCCTTCTCTGCTCAGTCCATCATCTGCAGCCCTGTGCAGTTTCCATTTTACCAGTGTCTACAGCTGGCCCTTCGCTGCGGCTGTGATCCTGCCACGAGTTACATGGTGCTGAACAGTTGCGTCTGCCTCATGCTTTGCTGAGTTTGACAAGACTTCATTGCTGTGAGTTTTGCAAAAACTCAAGAGTCTGCTCATGTGTGACTTAAAGCATCGTCGGGGGCCTATATTTAGTGTTCCCATATGAGTTGGCAATTGTAGTGCATATAAGGAAAATACATCTGTGCTAGGCTAATAAATACTATTATGGCTCAACCGTTAAGCAATGTGACTACTTTGTTTCTTTTCTATATGCCCTATATCTGTCATGTGCTAGATACTTACCAATAATTGCCTTCTAATTCACCTACAACGAATTCCTTCCTCACTTTCCACTTTTATAAAGGCTGAAAACATTTAATTAGCCATTTTCATTTGGGTATTATGGAACTTTTTTTTTTTTTTTTTCTGCCCTTTGAAAATACAGTCTTGGTGTTATATTGATAGATCTACAGGGAGCACTAGTTCTTTCTTTTTATCCATTCATTTCTTTCAGTTCAAGCAGAATGTAGAGCCCCAGTATTCTGATTCTGGGGAATTCAATATGCATAAAAATACATATCTGTTTCAGTGTATTTTCCAATGCAATAAGGTTCCCTAAAGTAACTGTGATTATTTTCTTCCAAGGTAGAATTTATTCAACAAAACTTATAAAAATGAAAGATCAGCATTTAAAATTCTTTATAGTTGAGTTTAGTGGAATATCAGAATGTATTGCTTTGCTTTTGAGAGAGGAATTCTTGTGACGTTCACAGATATAGAAAATACTCAGATACACAGTAACTGCTATCACTTTATTTTACAAGAGAGATCACTGCATAGAGGTTGGTATGTAAGATCATAAAATAAAATAAGAATGATACAATCTGTCATCACTGGAAATGCTTGTTTTTTCTCTCACAGAAAAAAAAAAAAAAAAACAACTAGAAATATATAATGATAGACTCTCTTCCTAGTGCTACAGTGAACATTTCACTTGAACTTTTTTTGCCACTGTGGGAATCCTAAAATTACTCTATTGCTTCCAGATTAAGAAACCTGAACCTGGAACTTTCAAAACTTCTCCTTAGAGGGCAAGGAATTAAAGGAACTGAGTTTTTTGTGAACAAAATCATGTCAGCTGTTATCAAGGTATTGTTCTATGCCCATTTGAGTAGCACATGTACTGCAATAATTGTACACTGCCCTTTAATCAAATAGTTTGTTCCCAAACGTTCCAGGCGGGTCAAATTTTCATGCTTTTAACACTGTATTGCATTTTTCATGACAACAACTTCTTGCACAACCATACCCGTAAAAATTGCATGGAAGCGTACAGCCTGTAGCACTAAGGAGTAAAACAGTCTTGACTGTAAAATTTCACCTTTCATTTTCCATAAATGTTCCTATGAGGTAACATAACGTTACTAAAGAAAAAGGACAGGTTTATGTTTCAGAAGTTAAAACATTATTTAGATGAGAAAACTCCCTCTGCTGGTTTGAGGAAGCAGCAGATATATATTTTATTTCCAAAAATACAAACTATGGGAAAATATTCAATCAGCATGGACACAGTATTTTTCCCTTCATTTCACACTCTGTAGAGAGTGAATCTGCCTGTTCCACAGGATGAGGTAGGACTCTCAAGAGAAAGAAAGAAAGAATAAAAACAGAGCAGTTGCTTTGTACATAAAAACTGTAACAATTTCTATTTTCAAGAAGGGGAAAAACTAAGGTTGCACAGTAACATTTAATCCTATTAATTCTATTATTTCATCTACTTTTTTTNGGTTTCTTTTTTCATTAAAGAAGGAAAACCAACTTTCTCTTTCTTTCCTTCTTACCACCCCAACAGATACTCCCTTATGTGGAATTTTAACAGTTACATAGGGCTCTTAGAAAGGCTGGAACCTTTGCAACTATGGCACAGCTCCCTCCAGCCAGGTAAATAGCAACTAGTCACAGTCTTTCTTGTGGATCATTGCTAAGGGAGGATAAAAATACTGTGTTACGGCAGATAGCTGGTATTAAGGAATGATATTAAGGAATTTGGGGTGGCATTTTCCAGGCTATCGAAACAATCATTCGGTAGTGCCATATTTTTCAAACCATGGAATGTGGATCATCAATGATCTATGAGAACTCAGGAACTGGTCTGCAAAATAATTGAAAATGGCTTTGTGAACCATCTGCGCTCGCATCATACGCTGAACAAGCAAGCAAGCAAATTGGAGGAAATAATATGAACTCTGGAAGTTTATCCTAATTGTCTTTAAGTGGAAATTGTTGTGGCAATGCCACAAAAATGGTTAAATTCGTGGTTGAAAAATGTAGAGGAACATCAGAAGGTGGAAACTAACTCCTCTGTCCTTGGTTTCAAATTTAACCTCTTTTAACCTATTTCCGCCATTATTATCAATGGTTTGGGTCAATCCCATTCCCTTGTCCATAATCAGTTCTAGCATTGACTAGCAAGTACTGTTTTTAACTCTTATTCCTTTGCCTTATGGCAAATATTCCTATGCCTTCCTCCACCTTGTTGGGCTAAGCACAAGACAGGGAGCCTGGAGAAGTTTCAGTTCTGTGGCCTCAATTTGTTGGTGCGAAAATACTTCCTACAAACTGATTAAAGCATTATTGTAAATGACAGCTTGTCCAGGTACTAAATACTTTTAAAATTCTGAACAAAGTGTTAGAAATGTCACTTCTGTTGAACAGGTATGAAATAAAGTACTTGTAACTGTCAAATCTTGAAGGAAAAGAATTAGGGGGAGGGTATATTTGAAATTCAGGCAAAGTACAGGTAACAATTAATCATATTTCTGCCACAAGGCCATTATAACACCAAAGTGAAAGACTAGTTACCCTGATGGTAGCTATTACATTTTTCTTCCATATCTCTTTTGAGGATTTGATTCATCTCTGTCTCAAGTCATCCCGACAAAAACCATTACACATGGACACATAGTCATAAATGTTATAATCACGTGTATAACCATTCATGTAGTTTTAAAGATACTCTTTTTGATTTAAATACAGGAGAGTTTTCATCTCCACAGTTTGGTTGTAGTGTATCACACTGTACTTAAAAACTGAAGGAAAATAAAAAAAAGCAAGCTGTGCTTTTCATTTGTATATTTATTTTTTTCTCTAATAAGCAGCCACTTCCCTCCTTCCCTTTCAGGTACATTTGGCATTTTGCATTAGTATTAAGTTCCTTTGGCAGGCACCGCTTGCGATTTCCTTATATTAACATCTAGCACAAAGAAATCTCATCTTCAGGGTCCAACGGGCTAATGGTTTCCTTAGGCATCTGAATAAATCAACAGCTGTGGCCTTCAGCCATTTTGTCTTACCAAAATAAAAGTAGCTGAAAAACTGCTTGTTATTATGGCAGTCCTCACATGTGCTCCGAGAGGGGGATAAAGAAGCCTTTTCTCTGCAGAGAATGCTTCACACAAAGCATACAGTATTACAAATGTAATTCTTCTTTCCCTCCATCAGCAGTAGCAATGTAGTCCTAATTACAGTGATCTAAAGAAAGTTTGCTCAAAAGGTAGTAAGTTTTATTAAACCATTTGGTACATCATAATGAATACTTATATCACTGTAATGCACACACATTATATATTCGAGTACATTTCTGTGCCACAGATACGGCACAGAATGTCAATGGAAAGTGGTCTTGTATTCAAATGGCAGTCAATGATACGTACACAGCCCCTTTGTGCTATACGCGTGGTGCCAGGAGCAGCTGAGTTGAACAGCTTGCTGCCACCGTAACTGCCAAGTGTCACTCCTTGACACTGAACTTCTGCTTCTGTCTTTCTTGCTCTTGTGCTAGTTCTAGTGCTCTCTGATGTTTTTACTCAGTCAGTTCAGCTTGCAAACCCAGCGGGAAACTTTTAAGGCAGTGAATTGTTCAATCTTCAGAGCACTTTGGACTTGCAATTAAACCATGTTCAATTGTAATGTTAAAAATTACAAATCAAACCAGTCTATCACCAAGAAGACTGATTATGTGCAGAAACTCTGCACATGTTACTTGTCTTAGTGGAACTATTTTGAATATGATTGTCTTTTGTTTTGTTTTGTTTTGTTTTGTTTTGTTTTGTTTTGTTTTTAATGGAAGTGCAGAAAAGCCACACCCTGCAAGCTCCAGGACATGAAGACAATATTCTCTGTAGTGATGTGCTATAGAGGACTCTTGGGAGCCTTTTAGAGAAAGGGATGAGGAATTATCTATATGTTTACATTTTCTGTATTGATTTTTCTAAGCTGACAATGCAATGAGTAGTGCATTATCATCAATATCACAATCTGTGGTAGAGAGGTCAAGACAAAGGAGTGCAAACACACTTGTCTATTGCTTCATGCTTCAAGCTTAACACAATGCTTCTTCTCTCTTCATCATTGAACAGTGTAAGATTATCATTAATTTTCATGAAAGTGGCAGCCTTTATGTGAGTGCTGTTCAGCCTCTTTTGAGGTTATAAATAGCATTCCCAAGGGACAGCTGTAGAATGACCCAAATTGACCAAATACACAGTGTTTAGAAAATTCTATACTAAAATACCACTTCCCCTGAAAATTACACATCCTTGCCTCATGTTACACTAAATGAACTCTGGGATGTGCTGTTATAATCAGTGGATGTTTTTGTAAGACTCTGTAACTATTTTCAGAATGCTAAGAAATTTCACAAAAGAAAAAAATTAGTTTCCTGCATTTTTGGTTCTGAAAGTTATCAAGTAAACCACAACTGACAAAACCATTGGGTATTAATGCAGAGAGAATGATCAGGTCAAGAAAGGACACACATTCCCCCATCCCCAGACAAACCAAAATATATCAATTTTGTTTGTTAAAAAAATAAAAATTAAAATAAAAAAAATAAAAAAATAAAAACAGAATTCTGACTAGATCTAATAAATATGAAATATTTTCAATTAGAATGGTTAGCTCTTCTCTTAGTAAGGTACTTGTGACTGTGAAGAACTTTATTTTGTGGGCTTCCCTTCTTAGAGCTTTGGAGGGTTTCACTGTTTTGTTTTTTTTTTTTTTTAGTTGTCATGCAGAGTAGGAACTTAGATATTTATCTACATTCCTGCAGGCTTGTATATCCTCTCCCTCAGGACACTGATGCCTGCTGCCAACAGTGCACATCAGGTTTTCTGGTGAGACAGCAAGCTCAGCCTAACAACAGACTGAGCACTTCAGAAACACCTTATTGCTTTATATCTTCCCTCCTAATAAGCATTGGGGATTATTCGTTTTAACAGAAAATGGATTTTCTGCTTCACTCACTTGCTACAAGCGGAAAATTTTGACCCTATTTCTGCTTTAACAGTTATCAACATTTCAGCCTAAAGGAGGAAAAACAGCTCCTATCCTGCTTTCAGAGACAATGAAGTTACAGGAGCAAAGAGGAGTTTGGATTTATGTCTTGACAAGTACAGTGTTTTTCAGTTCCCATTTTAGTGGGACTGTGAACGGAGATTTTTTCTACTTTTCCTAATTAAAATGTGAAGGATTGTAGGCTTTATGTGTACAATCAGAGAAAAATATCACAAAAAAAAAAAAAATGAATTGTAAGGAATAGTTTGTTTTGTTGTTTGGAATTGCAATTGCTTATCAGAAGATGCAGAGGGGGATGTGTGACAGAAATTGGGAGTGTTCTCAAGCCACAGTATCTCAGTCACCAAGAATGTATCACCAGATATACTTACAAACCTGATATTTTATTTTTTTTCCCTAAGGAAACATTTAACTAACTAATCAGCCAGTTTGTGTGTCAATTACTCATAGATAGGGTTGGGGATAATGCATACTCTTCCTACCAAAAATTGAATCTTTTAGCTGGCACCCTCCCAAAAACACCCACTCAGAGAACAGTTTGCAGACACGATGTTTTCTATTCTTTCTCACTTCTCCATCTGTTTTATTTCCAGCCCAGACTACTTAAAAGTCAGCATACGTTCTTGAATCTAATTAATCCTTATGACTTGGCCCATCTGATCAAATTCCTTCCTTTTTAGAACTTCCAGTTTCTAATTGTTCCACAGCTCCTCCCAATCTCTCTTCATGACCTTGTGTGACAAACAAGAACAAAAACAATAGTATTGTTTAGACCCACCAATCTGCTAAAAGACCCTATTTTTTCAGTGTGAGGTGTTACAAAACAGGATTGGTCTGATATAATGACAGATGGTAACGTAGGATTGGTCAGAGGCAATTTCCCATCTCAGAGGGCCATTTTCTACATCAGTTAATCAGATCTCTCTCTTGTGGGAAATCAGAATTCCAAAACTTACTCTTGTTCCTATTTGAAATGACAGCAATGCTTGCAATGACCATTCTGGAAAACACGTGCTTCTGGAAAAAAATGTTTCAAACGTCCTATTTTTTTCTTCCAGTGCTTATATTTGTCTCATGACATGTCAGTAATGACCTGATTTAGGGAGTGCAGTTCTTTTAAACAGTTGTCTGACATCCCTGTTGTTCGGTCTGTTGTCCATTTCCTTCTCAGTGGGTGCAAAATCCAAGTGCCAAAGCCTTACCATTTTTAATTCTTGCAGACTAGCCTTACTCCTGTGTTATACTGGAACATTGAGTTATACTAGAGCTAGTAGTCAAAAGGGACACAGGAACATCCATATATGAAACCCACTGTTGTTATAATGGTCAGAAAAGTGCAGCATGTCATTCTTCATGTACCCAGCCATTTCAGTCACTGACTGGAATATTCTTTTGAATTTTAAGATACACGGTGAAGAAAGGCTCATTTCTCCTGATTTTAACTGCATGGTTCAGCTATTCTGCTCATGAAGTTTCATTTAATAATTTGTGGAAAGGAAGAAGGAGGCACTGATAGGAAACACTTCAGTGGATCCTAAAATAAGTGCCTAAGACATGACTGATACATTGCCCTGGAGAGGTGCCAGCATCTCTCTGGTGGTTGTATAGGGAACCCACACAGCTAGCTTAGACTTAAATGACTAAAGTTTGATAACATGAATGCCATTATTAGAGTAGATGGATACATATTCCTCTTGCATCACCTCTATATTATTTTTGCTTTTAAGTTCTGCTATTAAAATATTTTCTGTGCAACTAAAATTGTTACTGAATTTTGGACAATTTAGACTTAGACTTAGTTCAAGTTTTTGGAGATTGCTTCATATACCCAAAAGTGAGACAAGACCTAGACACAGCTGCTTAAAGAGGAAGTCTTGAAGTGGAAAGAATGTAATAAAATACTGACCTAATCCAACTACTCTCTTACTACTTTAAGCCTCTTCGTGTGACAGAGAATAGTTTGAAGTGCAAGGTACTGCACTGGCCCTGCATTTAAGCTAATGGTGAGAATTTACTAGCTTGAAATGATAGACAACAAGCAGAAAAATCTGAGAGAAGTAATTGGTGTACCCACTAACATAATGCAGCCACAAAAATGACAGATATGGCTTGTGTACAATTATAGACTGATGTTTTGCTTTGTACTTCATGGGCTTCACTATCACATTTTGCCTTTGACAAATGAATCCAAATATTCAGGAGTGACTGCAATATAGCACAGAGATGCTTGAGCACCCTTAACATTACCAAATCTGAGTGCCAGTGGCAGCAGTATAAAGATCAGAATGAGGTAGATAACTCTGCTGTCTCCAATGGGTTATCACCATCGCATGTTCTCCCTATTCCTCTCCTTTTCAGGAAGGACAGTCTTCAGACTGCCAGAAGGGCATCCCTAAAGAGGCAGGTAGAGGTGCAGACCAGTGTGGTAAGGAGTGAAGCTCTTCTTCCCAGAAAGAAAGAGAGAGAGAAAGAAAGAGAGAAAGAGAGAAAGAGAGAATCACAGAATCACAGAATCACAGAATCACAGAATTGTTCAGGTTGGAAGAGACCTCCAAGATCACCTAGTCCAACCTCTGACCTAACTCTAACAAGGCCCACACTAAACCATATCTCTAAACCATATCTCTAAGCTCAACATCTAAACGTCTTNAGAAAGAAAGAAAGAAAGAAAGAAAGAAAGAAAGAAAGAAAGAAAGAAAGAAAGAAAGAAAGAAAGAAAGAAAGAAAAAAGAAAGAAAGAAAGAAACTGAAATCTTGTATCAGCTTTGGCTGTACTCCCATGATATTAACCAGGTGAGTTATCACCCCAGGTCAGAAGAAATGCTTGAATAGTGCTATTTGACAGCTGCTGATTAACCTGTGTGGTCTAGCAGCACAGTGATAGATGCCGTACAGAATCCAGACACTTGAACTGTCACCACTTGTGCAGGCTGGTGGCCTGGAGTATCTGTTTCTGTGGGTCTGCCAATCCAGCATCTGTCACTAGCGTGGTTCATAGAGGAAACAAAGGGAAGTGCCAGTGACACATCTTCCAGCTGCAATCCCAAAGAAGTGTCATAGGAGGGCAAGAGAATGCCTTTTCTGAAATGAAAGAGTGGGTACTATTACAAGGCACATAAAATATGCACAGGGATGAATTTCACCTCTACCAAAGACAGCAGACACTGAACGCCTGTAATTGAAGGAAGCTTTGGAGTGTTGCTCTACAAGGTCCATGAAGAAAGCTGTAGTAGGATAAGTGTCATGTCTGCATGTCATAACAGCATTGTAACTTCATTGGAAATGATAATGCATTAGATGTAGCAATCTCATTCTTTTCCACTCCCAGACTGTGTTGGCTACCTCCAGGGAGGGAGATAGGAAAAATACGAGCCATGATGTCATTTTTATGTGATAACTTCTTGTCTTAGAACAGGAGAAGGTCCTTGTTTCTTCCATTTCCTTATCTCTGTAAGTACAACAGCACTGCCTTATACGGTCTTCCATCTCCTGTTCCTGAACTTTACCTCTATTTCTCTTTTCACGTGTGTTTGTTGTTTTTGGTAAACAGAGCTTATTCTCCATCAGCCCACATGACTTTTTCTCCTCCTCTTCACTTCCACATACACTATTTGTTTTTGTTTAAATTGTATAACCATTTTATTTAACTCTGTAAAACCATTCAAAGGTACCAGTTTGCAAAAGAGATGGTATTTAATCCACAGGATTGTTCTGTGCATCTTGCCTATTTGTAGGGGATGCCAATAATCATTGTAATATGCTTTAAGATGTAACTTGGTTTTGAAGGACTGGCTATATACCTCTTGTTTTAAAAATCCGCTAAAGTCTTTTCCCTCAAGAGGTTGTAACGGTCATGAATATAGTTTATTTGCCTCTGATTTTTGACTTTATAAATCAGATGGTTTTCATATACTAACTTCAGTAGCCTACTTCAGATATTCCAGATATTGGAGCCCAGTTTGATCACTGCAGTAGCGGGGCAGTACTAGAGTAGAAGAGTAGAAAATCCATGGTCTGTGAAGGGAAAGGAGCTCCAGGCACAAAGGTAAACCTGTGAGAAGATGAAAAGACAGGTCAGAAGGAGGAGAAGGCTGATGAGGAATTATAGCCAATATAGCAAGCATAGGGCAGGCAAACAAATGCCTTTTCCATGAAATGAGAACAACTGTTCAAGAGGAAACTTACCCCACAAATGGTCTTTGTACCAGTAAGATCTGACATAAGCCAAGGAGCCATAAGCCTGATGTTTGAGGCTTAAGGAAGAAGGGGAACCCCATCCAGAAGGAACCCCATGCCTCTAAAAGGATGGCAGCCTGGAAGTAGGAAGCAAACAGCTGGAGGCTGGTGCCAGTGCAGGAGACCTAGGGAAATATATCAATGGGGTTTGAAATAGGCATTTGAAAGACATTGGATTTTCATTTAAGTTTCTCATATCTGAAGCATTTCTGCAAAGAAAAAAAAGAGAGAGAGAGAGAGAGAAAAAAAGCAGACGTGAAAGCAGAGGAAATTATACAATTACTACATCAGGTGAAAGACTGGGCTAATCAACCAAGCCAAAATAAGACTGGAGTGTCTGGTCTGTCTGATCTTTCACATAGCTTGCAGCTTCAGGGCATGAAAGTACCTAATTAAAATGAGAGAGAAGGAACTTTAGTTAAGAAGATCCTTTGGGGAAATGGGGTGTTGGGGTAAAAATCAGAGGAGAAGATGAATAGTGAGCAGAAAGGGATGGTTTGCTAGAGGAGCCAGAAGAAGCAGTTCCTTGGGTTGGCTGGAGGGCAGCTCAGACTTCAGGCAGCAGCCTTTTTATCCTGGAAGGAGAGATGAGGCTCACAGGCTGCCAATGGGGTGTTAGTACCAGAGGGGCAAACCAGCCTGCTACCCCAACAGTTTTCTTCCTGTGAAATTAGATAGGAAGACTTTAAATTGTTTTACTTTGTTTATTGGTTAACTTTGGGAAAGGTACGCCCAGTTACTACAAGTTATTCTGTTTTTCTTTTCTTCTCCACCTTTAATAAGCTACTATCCACTTAAACAAAGTGATTCACTGCTGTGATGGGAAAGGAAATCTTCCCAGGTGTCTGGGCTGGGTCTCAAACTGATCTTCACAACAGACTGTCAGAGATAATCAAAGCCAGACCTTATGGCTCCTAATTAGGTTGTTCCAGAAGCATTGCAGAAAAGCTGGTCATACTTTTATACTTTATATTTACTTGGCTGCTGGCTAAAGGCTGCAAGCTGTGCTAAACACTGTGAAAGCAACACCTGTCCCAACAAAACTTTGTGTCCAAATTGTGGGAAATGGCACAGGGCAACAGGTCTGCCCAGGACTGAACTTCATTCCAAGTACAACGAACCGATCCTAATTCAGTCCAGGTAAAGAACTCAAAGGAGAAAAAAGAAGGAAACCAGCCACAGGCACAGTTCAGAAAAGCCGAGGAGTTTGGCCCAGTAAGGTATAGAGGCTGTAGTTTCTTCCTTCAAAATACAAAACAACAGCCTCAGAGTGTAGTTCTTATTGCAAAGTCTAGTAACATTATTTCCCTGCGACAGAGCGTATCATTGTTATACTGACAAAGTTTCTTTTGTGCCCCTGTGTTTCTTCTACAACAGTTATTTATAGAAATTATAGTTGCAAAGCTGCCAAAAGCACTTCCTGTAAATTACGTAATTTGCCTCTCTCCCTTCCAGTATCACGAGGACCTACTCACAAGCTTCCCATTACTTTTGAGACCTTAATTTTACAAGTTAGAAGAGCTCTGTTACCATACGCTCCACATGTGCTCAAAGAAAACATTGCCTGTGTGAGAAGACTTTGGCAGAAAGTAACAGGCAGAGAGTAATTAAAATGATGACTGTAAGTGATTCACATCATCAAAGGTGTTTTTCTTAGGTTTTGGGAGGGAGGTCCAGATCTTTAAATTGTTTTCTTGAGCAGGTTTGTCTCCTGAAGATGTCACAAGCATACCCGTGCTGTAGGTATGTCACAGGACAGAAGTGTATGCAACTGTAGCCTCTCTCCAGTATCTATCAAAATGGTTTATGCATCCATCTCACTCAATGTTTTCATGGTAAAGCACCTGTGCAGTTTTCCCATTTAGGTCTGGGCTATGTCCACCTTTATTGATGAGGCAAAGCAGCCAGAAGGCCCTGGTGTATTCCCAGCAAAATTAGATAGTTTGGAATACACATCACTCTGAAATAAAGCTAATTTGCCTGGGTGAATTTTATATCCAACCGAGCATAAAATGGTTGATTATAGTATTCAAGAGGAACACCTGTGAGATAAAAAGTTGTTCTAATCTGCATTGTAGTTATTAAGAAAACATCCACTCATTTTAGCGGGAATGGGTTTAGCCCTTAAGTGTGCACATTGTCTGGAGTTCAGAGGAAACTGAGATACATGCAAAAGGTAAAAAAAATGTGGAAAGCATGTTATGTAGTAAACAATCCCATGAGCTCATGCTGTGCCCTTCCCTTGCCTGCCTTTGTCGTTGGATCTTCCATTTTATTCGTACAGACTTGATCCCGTTGCCACTGAGTTTATGAAAACTTCTCATTGACTTTGTGCAGGAACTGACTTTATATTCTTACATGGCTCTTTGGAAGCAGTTTTATACTTCTGTTGTGTGATAGGACCCTAAGGCCCCCCTCAGTGAAGGAAGAAAGCAGAACCAAGACTGTGTTACTGGTACTGGCTTTCGGTTCCAGGCGGGTACTGACACAGGTACAGGTACAGACACAGGTACAGGAGGGGAGCTGCACTCCCATTTTCCATCTGATGTCCTTTTTCCTCTTTTCACCAAAATGTCAAAAAAGATTAGAACAGTGGTGCATTAAGGGATCATTGGAGGTCCATGCAGGGAAAGGAAGGGTGGAGGGAGAGGGCTGTACTGGGTAAATATGTAAGGGTGGTGGCAGAGAGGAGGTAGCTTTACTACTTCCCACACTCTGCTAGCCTGCAGCCTGCTCCGTCTGGTCCTGAGTCCCCTTTAGGAGACCAGGTCACCTGCAGGGGGATGTTAAAGAGAAAGAGAGGAACCCCAAATCGCACTGGCCCATAGGTTTAACAGGGTCACAGTGTATGGTAGTAGCACAGTATTTTTGAGACAGAAAGGGATAGCACTTCACAAAGTTCAAACAATATCACCCATTGCAGATATAAGGCAGCATCCTGCTGCTTCGCAAGGGTGTGGTATTACTTGTTCAGATAGCCATGAACACAAGATCTGTGACACACTATTTACAATTTATAATTGCTAGAGAAGGAACTTGTCACTATTCTTCCCCCAGGAAAGGAAGAAAAAATAACTGCAGCCTGGAAAAAAAAATGGAAGTAACTTACTTTGTCCAGCTCACACGATCCTCAGCTCTCTCATATTCAGAAAAGAACAACTTCCCTTGAATTTGACTCTGCCTCCAACTCAGACTTCTGCCAGCAGCCGCTTGCAGTGGTGGCCTCCCCAAAATGAGCAATCACCATCATTAGAGCCCGGGGTGATGATTAACCGAGGCCCAAGTCCTGCTGAGGCCACTCGCAAAAGCAAAGTGAGATTTGGCCCTAATCTGTACAGCTCTTTTCTGATTAAGGTTTACAGTGCTATAGCAAGGATCAGGAAGTGCCAGCGGAGGCCAGCGTGTCCCAGCCCCAGCTGTGGCTGCTGCCGTCGTTGTCCCACAGGAGACAGAAGGCTCCTGGCTGTAGAGTGAGCGGGAGGCAGCAGGCACAGAGGGACGGAGACCAACAACCGCAGGCGCTTGGTGGGAGGGGAGCAGAGAGGCTGTGGGCATTAAAACATCTCATTATGGCTTTGGGACTTTCTAGCAACATCAGACACTTCTAATTTAATTTGGAATCGAGGTGATTTCCCAACACAAACGTTCCAGTCTTGAAACGTCTCCCTTAATTCCTCTTTCGTTAATTCATTAACAAATTAGGGTGTTTTCTGTAGCAGATGAAGCAGCTTACATTCACAACTGCACAGCATTGGTTTAAAAATAGAAGAAATTTGATAGCTCGAATACAGGGTGTCTACTTGGAGAATAAACATGTCTCCAGTGTTAGCTCAGCTTTTAAAACAAACTAATAATTGCTTCCAGAGATAAAATATTTGCAAGCCATTATTACAGCACTGTTTCATTAAAGAGAAGGAAACACAGCTGTCCCTGGAGCAGGCAGACGGCAACAGAGAAAGTTGTGCTCCATAATTAGGCTTCAAGAACAGTCAGGTACCTGCTTCCCTCTGACAGCTCAATATTAAAACCGCATCAGCTGAGCAGTCATCCATGCTGCTGTTTCCCAAGCCATCCAAAAGAGGATGTGAATTTGGTAATTAATTTCTGAGAAACACTGTGGTTCTGTCTTTGAAAGTCAATAGCCTAGAGAGACGCAAAATGTCTTGAATGGAGGACACGAGCCTGCAAGTGATTTAAGGGTTTGAATTTTGTGGCTTCTTCAAGAGCAGCTGAAGAGGAGGGACAGTGTCTGCTAGCTCATGTCCTTACAGGGAGCCTTGGTATTTCTTGAAAGGGGCTGTTTCACTTCAAAGCACCTGCTCCTGCAGCTGCTAAAATTACAACCAGTGGAGCTACTTCACACCAGGATGGGTCCTGGGTTGAGGACTATCTGAAGATAAGAGTTAGCACATTGCTTTCCAGAGACTTCTTTAGGATTATGCAATGCAATGTATTGCTGTCTCTCGCTGTCTGCAGAAACAGCCCTCATACACAGCAGCATTTCCGATCATGGCTTTAGTTCAGCTTCTCCTGTTCTTGACATAATTTGGAACAATTTTGCACTAAAAATAACCTGGCAGGAAAAAAATAACCAAAACAAAGAATTCAAGCAAGTCATAAATCTACATTGTTTCCCTCCCGAGGGATAATAACATTGTGATATGGCAACAGGCCACAGCAGTAAATTGCCTCATATCTACACTGCACACATACCACATCAGAAGGGCACTTGTGTTCGCCGTGGCACAGTCTAAAATTACCTACCAGAGCTCCATGCCAGAGCAAGCTCAGTTAAAATTATGATGTTTAAAAAATTAGCAGCCTCATGGCACTGAGGAGGACGTCTGAAGTACGCAGCCTGCTTCTCAGCATTTCCCATTTTCAGTGGGAACCTGGTACGTACGAATCACAGGATTCACAGATTCACAGATTCACAGAATTGTAGGGGTTGGAAGGGACCTCCAGAGATCATCGGGTCCAACCCCCCTGCCACAGCAGG
>VXAA01001518.1:249512-288014 GCA_013399115.1 Anseranas semipalmata | reverse complement strand
GAGATGCTCCAGGCCCCGTATCATCTTTGTGGTCCTCCACTGGACTCTGTCCAGAAGATCCCTTTCTCTCTTGTACCGGGGAGCCCAGAACTGGACACAATATTCCAGATGCGGTCTCACCAGGGCAGAGTAGAAGGGGAGGATCACCTCCCTTGACCTGCTGGCCACGCTCCTTTTAATGCACCCCAGGATTATTCACACACTTTACAGTAAACACTTGTCTGGATTAAACCTCTACTACTTAATTTTTCACCCAGAGCTTACTTAGAATTTAGAAATTAGGCAACCTTTGGCAGGCCTGATTCTGTATGTCTGGGTAACGTGGTGACAATATTGTGTTCTCTACGACCGGTTAACACGGTGACAATGACAATGCTCTGTTCCCCTTAGGCCACGTCCAAAGACAATGTCTGCCTTTTGTAAGAACCCCACTGCCCAAATCTCTTGCCCAAAAGGAACACTTCATATTCCCAGTGCAGCTTTTTCCTGAAATGCTCTGAATTCCCACCTCACCCTACTCTAATAACTGAATCATCTCAACAGAGATTTCTCCACCACCTCTGTTAACATAAGGCCCTTTTGCACCCATATACGCACAGTGCATGCATCTGGCAAGACAACAAGCAGAAATATATATATATATATATATTTTATTATTTTTTGGGGGGGGGGGGGGGTCCTTATTTGGGACTGGAGGGTCTTAGGAGCCTGTCTGCTGTGTTTTTATATGAATCCATAAAGCTATAACTTGGTAAAGAGCAAAGAGACCTTCAGGCAGCTCTTACCCTTGTTATGAGTCCTGCTGGTGGTTACCATCCCAGAGCTGATCTGGAAACTTCCCCATCTAGCACACGGATAATTTGGGCATTGTGAATTCTGCTCCTACAGCATCAGTCGCTACGATGTGCTTTTCCAGATGCATCTTAGGAACTTGCTGTGGAAAGCAAGCCAAGTCCTTTAGATTCCTAAACTGCTACCTTACCCCTGTTTCTGCCATCTTCTACCCTCTCATACACAGGTTCAAAGAAAGGAGTTTTCTGCAGGCAGTGGAGCATTGGAATAAATGTATTCACCAGGAGCAATCCAGCACGGTTACCCTGGTTCCGTACCACTCCTTATTGTTCAGGAGGAGCCTTTGTACAGTGGAAGGAAGTTTTTAAATGATTGTCTGCAAGGAATTCCAACAGTCAGAACTCATGGTCTGCGGGGATTATTTGTAGTTTATTGTGACCCTGGTCTCATTTGTTCTCCTAAAGAGGAAGCTCAGTGACTCACTGTTTGGGGGATAACATAATGATTTTTGCCAGATCAACTTCCAACAAAGGAGAACATTTAGCGTAAACAAATCAATTATTGTAGAGCAGGTCTTTGACTAATTTGCAATGAGAAAGAGGACAGAATTTATTACACTAAACACAAGCTGAAATGGTTCAGTCACTTGGAACTTCACAGTATTACTGCAAGTGTAATTTCTGTAATTTAGGTTGATTGTTTTATTCCCCTTTGCACTGTACAGGAAAAAATAGTTATTTTCCTCTTTCCAGACATCTTTTCATGTATATGAAGGTTGTTGTTATCTTACCTATCAGTTCTCTTTTGTAGCATTGCCTGGAATTTTGTAGAAATGGATGAATTGTCTACATCTTTTCTGAAGTGTTTTACCCAAACCAAGCACAAATATTCCATCTGCAGCCTGCTGTCTCAACTGGAAAGATTATTCCAACATCTTACATACAACACATAGACTAGTTGAACAAATTGATTCTTTAGAAATCTGCTTTGGCTGTTATTAATTAGATGTTTTCTGGATGCTTACAAACACTGTGCTGATACTGTCTGTTTCAGTATTTTTTCAGAAAATGCGGTCGGATTGATTAGTGACAATTCCTATGTGTTTCCCTTCCTTCTTTCTTGAAAATGTTCAGTGTGCTTGGTCTTCTCCAGTGTCCTGGCACCTCATCTGTCCTCATCACCTTTTCAAGGATGATCACTAGCATCTCGTTCTGCTTTTTACATCACCTACTTAAGCATTTTAAATAAACTCTTCTTTAATGACTTCTGAAGGAACAAAGGCATTAAACTTGACACATTATTATCTCTCCCTTCCCATCATGTGTTGGACTAACTCATATCTTGTATCTTTGGAGAATATCCTTATGTTATTCTTCGTTCTATTTCCTTGTTGTATCTTATTCTGCTCTTCATTTTTTGTCCCTGTGATTACACTAATCTTCAGAATTCAACCAGTTTCTACATTTTGTCAAAATCCTTTTTGATACAGGACTTCTGTCACATAGTGCAGTAACTTAGCTTTTGTCCATTAGATAATAATAAACAAACGCCATTCAAGCAAAACACCACAGAATTTTTGCAATGATATCACTTCTTTATTCTGGTTCAAGGGGACAACTAGTCCTGTTGCCTTTAACTCCTGATGAAATTCCTTCTTATATCCAGGGCAGTGAAGGTCTTATCCTGAGCCTCAATAAAATAAGCAACAAGTGTTCTGTCGCACACAGGAAAATCACTGACTATTTTGGATGTGTGCAAAGTCAGCAGGGAGATGCCCAGTAGTGAGGTAAAATGTGAAGGAATACTGCATCTACAGTGGCATAATGGCAACTTACTCGTTGAGGAAAAATATAAGACTCAAGGTTAATTTGAAATGGTGAAAATAGTACTTTGCTCCAGGATTATTAATAAACTTGAGAGAGGAACATTTTGGCCATTTAAAGCATATTTTTAGTCTCTTTGAATACTGAAAGCTAACAGTATGATTAAACCACTGCTCTGGTTAAGACTGGATAAACCCAAACCCCAATATTTTCCACGTTTGCCTGTTTCCAACACCAACCAGGAAGCAGGAATTTAAAAGTCCTGAAGTATTTCCTTAGTACTGTTTTGTTCTGTTATTTTTCCTTTCTACAGTATAAAAGTTTTTGTTTGAACAGAATTGAGAGTTTTGACAGTTGTTTTTGTAACGTTTCTCTAAGCATGATTCAAAACACAAAGTGAGCCTGTTCTAAAATATTTTTACTGATGAGCAAAAATGTAAAAAGCCTAGATGCTTGGCTGCCTATGTGAACCAAGGGCAAAGTCTGAACCACCTGGTATTTACCCATGACCAATTTTCATGCTGCATACTTCCCATCTTCAAGATCCTCTTCAATCATTAACTGATTTCTCACAGTTCAGCAATGCAGGTAGATTTCTTTCTTCTTGTTTCATAGGCAATAAACCAAGACAAAGTGATACAGTGAGTTCAGGAGCCACAGAGAGAGTCGTCATCAGTTTAATTACTCTTTACATGATGGTAAGAATTGCTGCATCTTCCCTTACACTAAATGTGTCATCCATCTCTTTCACATTTTCTCATCTATATCACATCTTTCTTGCCTGTCTTTTTACAAAAGAAATTCCATGTTTTTTTTTTCCTTCTACATAGTCTCTTCTTTCCTTGCGAAAGCTCTGGCCCAGGGAAAAGGATCCTGTGTCTTGCTTTTGGTTAATCTCTTCATTTCTTGGCAGACAGTCAGGTGGAAAGCAAAGTACAGAGCTTTGGCACCAGACAGAGGCTGAGTGTTTGGTTGTTCGGGAAATTTTCTTCTTGTTTTTAGGGGATTTTTTTCCCATCTCTTCTTGGGAATGTTTCACTTCAGCTGCCCTTTAGTCTAGGGAGAGAATAGGAACCCATTATATTAAAGGCTGAGGTTTGATATTACAGCTATTAGCAGGAAAGTGGTACTTTCCTTTTATTGTTCACAACAAACATTTTCCTTTATGAGAAGCATAATAGAAAGGCAAATCTGAAGTCAGGGAAAAAGATGTTTTGCCCAACTTAAATCAGATATAAATTGCTTGTGAAGTTTTACAAGTAGTATATTGTTTTGTACTAAAGAACACCAGCTGATACTTCCTTTTCTTTTTGGATGCATCATTACAAAATAAATATGGGAAAAGATAAAGTGTAAGTATTTTATGTTTCATTAAAAACTCCTGTTAAAAACAGCTGGATCTCTGCTCTGCGGGTGAGCCAGTCTGTTCCCGAGTCTGTAGCACCTCCTCGTGGGCTGAGCATGACGGCTGTGACACAAAACATCTCACGTGTTGTGTCCACGCTAACTGCCAGATTTCCGTCATTTGGTGAAAATAAACCCCTGGGATTGTTGGGATCGTCGTGGCAGTGAGTCCCCATCCGTTGCCGCGATGCAGCCCGTCCTGGAATTCAGCACCCAGAAGAATGGCTATTTGCTCATCCTGGCAAAGCCAGCCTTGGCTGATACTGCAAACCACTGCAAGACAGAGAAAGGATGCAGAAGGAGCAGGAAAATCCTGGGTTCCCTGTGCCCCTGCTCTGTTCCCAAACTCATTCTTCGGCCATGCCCCAGGACATCTCACGAGAGCAGCTGAGCTTTATTTTCTAGCTACAGCTACTCAGTGAGCGTCGGGATGACAAAACCGATGTCTCCAGCCAGATGCTGTCCAGTCTCGGGGTAAAGAGATGGTTTGCTCAGTGATGTGTCTGTTTTCCTATCTCATGGCTAGCTAGTGGCATAAGCAGTTCTATTTGTGGGGGAAAAGGACTATTTACTCACTCTAGCAATTGGTCTTACACGTCCAGGCACTTAAGCACATGTGCAAATACACACACACGAAGGATGCTGTATGGAACTGTTCCTCCTTTCTGCTAGAAGCTGCATCCCTGCATGATACTCATACAGGATGTGCAACAGCTGAAGCCTGCAGTATTCCTGAGCTTTAACTAATGCCCAATCCCTCGGCAATAACTCTAATCTGGATAGTCTTTAAATTCTTAACTATTCAATCACAGTTTCTGTAAAGAAGGTATTTTTACATTTTGTAAGGCAAGCATGCTCTCTTTTTCTACATGCCCCAGGTCTGTACACAAGAAGCACAGAGCAGTCTTTTCAGCAAATCTTGGGTTTTGTTTGCATAAAAGCTTTCTCTGAAATAATTACATCAGTGTTCCTACACGCTCTTTATTACTTCAGGGAAAGTCCATGAATGGACATGTTTCTTTCAGAGTAAACTGATGTGGAGCAAACAAAAGGAATAGCCTGTATGGGAATGATAGTAAAGGAGAAGGATAAAGCTGATCTAGTTGTGGCAGCTATGGAAAGGTAAAATTTGGAGGTGTGAAAAGCCACGCTAGAGCCTGTATTTCTGGGAAACCAGTCTCTGTACTGGAGAGTGGGGAATTATACAACTAATGACTGAATGATATACAGAAGGGGACGGAAATAATAAGGGAGGAAATGACTCTGGGCATGCATGGGGAAGAAAAATGAGTCAGTGCCTAGATTAAGCCAGTTTTGAAATACATTCACTTCGGTCCCCTGTGTTTCAGCAGGAGCTGTTGGCAGGTGTGTATTCTGATACATTTCAGCAGCATGGTCGAAATCATGAGCTTTCTGCTTAACTGCAAAAGCGGAGAAAACAATTTCAAAAAAAAAAAAATACACAGTATCAAATCTTGGCCTTGTTTTCCCCCACTAAATGCTGAAGTGAAACTTCACGAGACTCATTCATCATTTGAAAATTTTAACAAAATATCTGTGTGATATTTTGGAAAAAGTCTGCATGGATTGTTCTACAGCCAAATATTTGATAGTTCTGTCATAAGGGATAGCATGCTAGTAAAATCTCTGATTTAGGCATTAGGTGCTATAAAAAATAGACGTCCATTATTCATACCATACCATACCATCTACATATGCCACTGTTGTGGAATGATTTGAGCTTTGATGACAGCTGATGGTAAAGTTTGCATCAAACATGTTTTTAGTGTAATTGCTGGCATGTACAAATGCAGTACTAGAAATCCAGTACTACAAGTTCACATCATTTGGAAATCTCTTTCTAACATATATCTTCTGGTATAATTTAGTCAATCAATATTAGAAGACAGTAAATCTCAAAAGAGCATGAAAAACATTAAGGTTTTTTCTTCTTCTAATGATCAAAATATTTTTACTATTCAGAATGATTTAATAAACTCATCCCAAAGGTTAAAGTGCACAGAGAACAGTTGCTTGTGAAATGAAACCTTTTTAGCTATCATCTAACAAAGTATAACTAATGCTGACATGCACAACTCACAGCTAACCACAGCATTTTTACAGATCCTGATATTTTCCATGGGAAATTTCTAGTGGGAATGTTGAAGTTATTCTGATATGTGACAGATCATGAAGACAAAAACTTTATTAAGGAAATACATGAATAATTCCCCTTCCAACATGTTTCTCTATAGAGACATGTTTTTCTCTGTGCATATAGCTTTCCTATGAGTAAATATTGGGAAAACTCTTGAAGCAAAACTGGATGCACTGAGTTAGCCTTATGCCAAATTTTTTTCCGGGTGTTCAAAACCCTTACGACAAAGATGCTTAATGATTTTTTCACATCCATCAGACCCAGCAGGAGGGTTGGTCCACAAAGCCTGGCCAGGTCATTGTCCAAGATTACGTAACATCATTTGAAAAACACATCCAAAAAAAGGATAAACAAGATCTCACAAGGACTCCCTTGATGAGGGAAGCATTTAACAAAAAATCTCCCATATTTTTCTCTGGTTTCTTGGACATGGCACTCATCCAGAAAGGATTTCAGATGGAATAGCTGCCTGGAATGAGATCTTTGAAAAATCTTTTCAAAGGAAGAGTTGTGTTTGCTATGCCAAGGTGCACCCTAGCTCTTGAGCATGGAGGAGAGAGAGTCACAGGAAGCATTCTCTTTCTTCATGCTCCTCACCAGCCAGTTGACATGAGGAGCTGAGCAGGAGAGCATCCCCACAGTTGACCTCCCCTTGAGCCCTGCACACTGCCTGTCCCACGGCCTCTATCCAAGCATGTGAAGCCTGGTGCCAGGCTCTTTTGGTTGGACAAACATTATCACCTACCTGCAAACTCACTGGCCATGCAAAATATGCTCAGAAATAAGGAGAGACCATCTTCTCCAGGTACCACCTAGCCCCATGGTGCTTCTGCTGAAGCACAACTCAAGGCACCAGGTACATCCCTCAGCCACGGTCCTGTCATGGCACTGTCCTAAGGTACTATACAGTACCTGTGTGTGGCATTGCACGTTATGAAAACTCACCTGCCTCAAGGCTGGCATGGCAAACCTGATGCATCCCACCATGCAGAGCTGCCAAGCTTGGTTAAGCTCTGCATGCATGGTCCTGTAGGCTCTGTAGCTGGCTGATCTGTGTGGGGCTCTGGATCGGGGCTGAAGGGAATGTGAGATTGCTGATGGTTGTCTCGAAGTGCTGCAGCTTAGGGAGGAATGAATGAAGTACACCAGGAAAACTGAGGGCTCGCTGTCCATGTAGGTCTAAGATGAAAGCTGAATGGGGCTGGCTGAATATAAGCATGTAGGAGGGTGGAAGGATGGAAGGATATCCTGTGCTTCCCACACCGACTGACTCTTGCCACATGTAATCTTGGTGTTCTCCACTTCAGTCTGGCAGAGACAGAGAAGAGACAGAAAGCAGCAAGCTGATCGACAGCAAATATCACAGCATCCTCTGGTGACCCAGTTTGCAATGTCCTCTGCTTTTCCTTGCACACATCAAGGTCTCAGCAGGGCCGAAGTGAAGCAGGCAACCCTGCCAAATGTCTGCCACCTGCTGTCTGTGACATGCAGCAGCTCTGGGGGAAGAGGATATAACGAATAAAAATTGAAAGTCAGTTTGTATTTGCAATTCAGACCAAGATGATGAAAGGCAAGTTGAGAAGAAGGCTGGCCCAGCTCGGACTGATCTGCTGTCTGACTTGCTCCAGTATTTTTCTAAAACTAGCTCTTTACCAGCTCCATCGTCTCCTTAGCTATTCAGGTCCTCCTGAGGGGAGATTCTCAGGTGTTCTCATCATGCAGCAAAGGAAGGAGCCCTCTCTCTCTCTGCAACATCAAGTCCCTTTGGGTGCCTCCTGCTGGGAGCAGGCTGAGAACAGCACTGTTGTGGTGGGACTGTTGTTAGATGGCGCTGAAGGATGTCTCTGACTTGTAACTGGTCTTTACTGTAACACCAGATAGACAAAAAGCTCTTGGTGGGTAGGTTGTGCAAGAGAAACAGGTGTGTCACTTACACCAGTCAGGCAAATAAGGCACTCCTGGCCTTAACTAAAATGCTCCAGAGATATTATGTTTCAGCCCAGGCTTGTTATGGGACCATAAAATAAATCCCTGAAAACAAACAAATCAAAAGTTATTACCTAAGTAAACCTTACACATAGAGCATTCTGCCCACGCTGGTCTTGAAATGCAAAGAGTTGAGAGGGTGCATTTCAATATGATGGGCAGAATTAAGGTTTTTCTGAGAGGATGAAGTACACCAGGAAAACTGAGGGCTCGCTGTCCATGTAGGTCTAAGATGAAAGCTGAATGGGGCTGGCTGAATATAAGCATGTAGGAGGGTGGAAGGATGGAAGGATATCCTGTACTTTTCAGCACGGTATTTCACATGTGGTGGCTTATTTGGGGAGAGAATTTGCAAGTTTATTATTTATGTAATATATAAAACCTGGTTGTTTCTATCAGGGTTCCTATATTTGCACTGTGCTAACACAGAACTGAAATATTTATTTGCTTTATATGTCAGCCCCTGCCCACAGAAATGTAGATATGCTGATAGGAAAGCCGGTTTCTATAAACTACAAAGCAGGGCCACATTAGATTATTTCAGCATCCCTTCTGCTCCGAAGGTAACTGGGTGGCCTCTGGATAAAGAGATTCTCCCTGCAGTGTTAAACCAGAAGGCAGTCGCATGCTCCAATACTGACAGTGAAAGGAAACCCTAAGAAGCAGTGCTGCCCCGGTCAAACAGAGTTCCTGTTTTTTACCTCCCTGCCCTTAACCTCAGATTTCTTCCAAGCAAGCACAGGAGAAGAGGTCAGACGTCTGCTCCGTGCCACGGGCAGCCTTTGAGTCAGGGACGCCATGGTCTCGTTTCATCCTTTTTGCATATTCTAACAAGCACACAGCACTCTCCCACCTTGCACCACTCTGGGCAAGCCAAAACCAGCACAAAGATACAGCTCTCCCAGTTGCCTTCCTTTTAAAAGCTTTCTCCTTTTCCCCCTGTTCCTCAGGGAATGGATATCGCAACCATTAACTCCTTGGGCCTGGTTGCTCTTTCCTCCATCTTTATTTCTGACATCATTTCACCCCCACCAGAGCATCCCAGCATGAATCCCCAGTGGTTCTCCACACTGCAAACTCCCAGGCCCTGCCAGGAAGGCTTTTAGGTGCAGGTGGACACGGGGGACTGGCATCAGAAGGCAGCTGGAAGCAGCAGGGTGGACCAGGGAGTAGCAGAGATGAGATGGGCGACCTGCAGACGTTCTTCTGGGACAGGCCTGTGCCGGCTGCAGCAGTCACCAGAGCAGCAGTCTCCTCTCAGACCATCTCCTGCTAATGTGCTGCTGAAGACAGCCATGTTTGGCCACCAAAACAGGACAAGGGAGTGGATGACGAAACCCAGCTGTGGCCAGAACCTCCATTTCGTGAAGGCATCTGCATCTTGCAGTTTGGCCTCAGTCACTCTCTCCAGTATTTCACTGCTTTCATGTACTATCAAGCCATGCAGTTCACTCTGATTTTGCCTTGCTTTGAAACTGAAAACCAAATGATATGTTTTGGGGGAAAAAAATAACGTTCTTTACCACTACTGTGGTGTGGTAGGAATTTATTTCTAGATCACTGAAAACTCTGCTTTCCGCAAAACATCAGCAAACCTAAGAAGCTCAGCATCTGTTTATATTTTCAAAGAAAAGGTGAGTTTCTACCCCGAAGGCATGGAGCACTTTGAAACCAGGAATTGTGCCTGCTCTGAAGCCCACCATTCACACAGCAGTGCCCAAATAAAAGAAGTCGGTGTGTGTTCACATCCACACAAACTCTGGTGTAAAACAGAAGTGCTGGGGCTTGGATACATTCCCAGCAGACACAAGCTGCCTGTGAAGGGTCTGGCCTGGCAGAGCAGCACCTGCACAGAAGGAAACTTTGGCTGGAGCTGATAACTCGGGATCTGCAGCCCTGCGGCCTCGCATAGCTCCTTTCTGCTCGTCCCTCTGGCTGGTGATGCTGCCGTGTCCTTGACCGGCTTTCTGGCCTGCTTCCACACTCTGTTATTTTGCAGTATCACGATTTTCAAGCTGAGCTCCCTTTCGGGGAGGGAAAGGTCTGTCTCCAAATTTCCAGGATACTTCACAGTAACTGTCATTTCTTCCCTCATCGCCTTGCACCGAAGATCCATATCATTGAACATTTCTTACTCAGAAGAGCTCCCATCAGGCTGGCCAAGTAAGACAACTCCTGTGTTCAATCATGTGCAGAACCAGGCTACACCAGCCTGTCTGCGAGGTGTGCTTCTGAAACCTCTCCATCGCACGGACAAGGTTGGGAAAAAACTACACGCTAGGGGAAAACAAACCAAACCAAAACAAAGAATCCCTTGTCCTGCATCGCTCTGTCAGTAGATGGCTCTGCAAGCCATGGTGTTGCCTGGTTAACCATTGCATCGTGGGGAGAGCTGTGGTGGAGGTGAGTGGGAGCCTGCTTGTGTGCCTTTGTGAGGTTCTTGCTTTCTTTTTGGGGAAATTTGGGGTGCCCCAAAAGCGCAAACTACCCTGAGATTTGCCTAAGCCTTGTTCTTTCCGACATCTTTCCCACTGTGACCTTGGCTCTGTTCAGACATCCTACCCATACCGTCCTCCCTGGTGGTCCAGCTTGCAATCAGCACGCGGTCACCCCATCCTACCCCATCTCCTCAGCACTCAGCTGCCTTCGGGTTTAGCTGGGCAACATGAATTCAGCAGCCCCGCTGCCCTGCCTTCCTGCCCGCAGGTTAAGTCAGCAGCTGCCCTCTCACACGCCGCAGAAAACACAACACAGAACTGTGTTTTATCATCGCTTTTCCACGGCTGATGCTGGAAGCCTCTAGAGGTCTTGCTTGACTTTTTTCCTGATCTGGCAGCTGGTATTTCTCTCCTGTGACTGTGCACAGTCAAAAAGAATATTGCATTTTATAGATAATGTATTTAGCTTGAGGATGCAAGTCAATTTAAAAAGCATGCTTGTAGAAATCTGAACAGCGCAGGCTTGGAACGATCAGGGCAGTATGGAAAAAGGAGCATCCTTTCCAGCTACAGCTTTTTGCAGCAGATTGCTATGGAGATAGCAGGAAAATCTGTCATGGGTGGCAAGCCTGGGGAACCTGGGGAGTTTAAATCATGTAAACGGTTCATTACCGACACAGTAACATCCAGGCTGGGCATGAGGGGTTGCAGCTTTACCTGATATCTAGAAAGATGGGCTTGTTCTCTGAAACTCTGGTACTTTGCTTGTAACAGTGCTTTGAGTCCTCTCCCTTACTGCTTAGGGTATCATGAAAAAAGGTCTGTGAAGCTGTGCAGGTAGCGGATGGCACCATTCCTACACTGTCTTGTGCTGAAGAGGCACAGAAGAAAATTTCTCAGGGTTCTGAAATCTGTCAAGCTGACTTGCAGGAAGTTGCCCTTTGCATAGCCTCTGAACAGGGAGCACGGTCACGTCGGCAGACCTGGGCTGAAAAGATCGCCCCTTCCCACACCGAGCCCCTTCAGAGACCTTCCCTCCGCACGGACACACATCGCTCTGCCTGTGTGGACCATTTCCACAGCTGGGACCTCACCTTAAACTGGTGCTACAAGACTGTCATCAATATTTTGCTGAATCTCTGGAAGTTTTGTTGTCTTTGCTCCCACTCGTTCCATTCTTCTATTTATTTCCCCTGTGTCTGAATGCCTGCATTTATGAAGACCAAAGCCATCAAAAAGTGAAGCAAGAAACTTTTCTACTTGAATTTCCACACAGAAAAACCCTCGCCCTTGCGCTGCCAGAGCAGGTACGTGGTAGCAGTGCAGCTGGTGCCGAGGAGGAACCGCATCTGCCCGCACGCTCATCCTGGTGGGACAGCCCTGGGCATGGCTTTGGCCCCAGCTCTGCCCAAGCAGTCCCCGGGGAGGATGCAGGACTTAACCCGACACAGGGACCATCCCCAGCGGGCAATTTGGCTGCACCCACCTCTTGAAAGGGTGAAAGTTTAATGGTATGGATGTGGCCTTATCACACCAGGCAACCTCAAGGTCACAGAACAGGCAAACAAGAGTTTTATCACACAAAACCAAAAGTGATGATGTTTCAAAATGGAAATCAAAATGCTCTGTCTCAGCAAGGCTGGGTTTTGGCTCCCTTGATAAATTCCAGGCAAATCAAGGCAAGAGCGTTCTCATTTGGACAGACAGTGCTTTCCCGGCCGAAAGCCATCCCTTCAGGGTTGCTGGCACAGCCTGCCCAGCACGCAGAAGAACCCAGCGTGGCCTGTTCCCACCTGCCCAGCACAGCACGGTGTTCAGCTGGGTCAGCTTCTCCAGGGGATGTCTCACAGGCACTGCATAGCACAGTTTGGAAGAGAAATGTAAAGGGCTGCAGCTCGCATACATTGAAAAAAAAAACAGCTGTGGCAATTTACAGGGTCCTGCCCTGTTTTGCAACTCAGCCCCACATCCTTCGGGGAGGTTACAGCTCCTTGAATGGATCTGGCCATGTAGGATCAGCATCCATACCTTGGCTGGACTGTGGTATGGGCGTCTTAGTGCAAACCTGCCTTCATGGACAAGTTTGATTGCAACGTGAGGCTGTGAACTACAGCAAGAGAGGCACCATGTGCTGTCCCTTCTGTCCTGCCTGCTCTGCTTCCTGGGAGGCATCGTGGCTGGATTGGGCAGAGCTTGTGTCATGGATTAAATTCTTGTATGGGTTTGATTTAGCAGCAGTTTAAGATTTATTAATATCTTTATGATAAATCACAAATTAGATTGTCTGATTTTTTCCTTAGCAGCACTTAATCACCAGTTAATCATTAGCCTATTTAACACAATAACTCAATAGTGTTTGCTACAATCGAAACAGTGACTTAGTTAAAGATTCGTAAACGGCAAGGTTCTCCCAAGACTTACAGCAAGGTATTGGAGATTTCTGCACTACAAGGTACTGGGGATTTCTGTACAACAAGGTATTGGGGATTTCTAAACTCAGTTGTGTGCTCAAGAACTTTTCCTCTTTTGGTGAATTATTCACGCTCTTCTGCATCGGCACATTGAGTGGGCAATCACTGAATCTCAAGAAGTCAGATTTCTAGTGAATTACTCACTTTTCTCTACGTCAGCGTATTCAGCGGGCAATCATTGAACCTCGAGGAGTCTGCCCTGAGAGGTGTCCCACACCAGGGGTAGATCCTGGGTCACAGCCACTGCAGTCCTGGGGAGCTCAAAGGGGCTGTTTGCTTAGGACCAATATTTATAGGACCGTGAGATGATTGGCTTTCGTCAGTAATTTTCCATCCTGGCCACAATTCAGGTTGCGTAATTCTTGTGTTGCCCACCAACCATACAATTCCAGTACCTTCCAGGTGGTGCAGTCCTGGTATGCAGGAGTTCCAGGTGCAATTAGGAGTGCCTACTGGTCCCATCTCACTGACCTGTAACAAGGACAAGCCTGACACTGCAGAGTGGCCCAGCGAGGGGGGGCTGTACTACCGCAGCTGGTGTGGCACAGGAGCCCAACTTGCAGCAGACATCTCAGGAGGTCCAGCTCCTCACTGTACTCCATGTCATTTGGGCATCACCCATATCAGCAGCCACCAGAGGACTTCATGGCTACTCAGATTTCTCCGTTTTACCAAGCAATACCAACACCTTTAAGTGTTTAGGGTCCCCCCTGAGGAGCCCCAGAGCTCTGAGAGGGCCTCCCAGGTAATGTCCAACCTGCTGCTGCAGAGCTGCCCAGGGCAGTCCTCGACATTTCCACTCCTCTCCATCCCTGAGCAGGGAAGGAGACACCCTTACCCACTTGATCAGGCTGTATAGGAGGAATAAGGCAGGGCTCTGCAACCCTATAACTCAAACCAGGACAGCACTGCTTTAAATGGACAATAGCCATAAGGAAGAACAATTCCTCCGTGCTCGTCCATCTCCTCGGCTGACTCTCCACATGTCCTACTGCCACACCTTTCCTCCTTCTCTGGTACCTGCCTCCTTCTCCTTTGAGCTGAGCTGCAAGCCACTGGTCCGAGCTGCGCTGAGCCCACACTGGGGCTCTTCTCCCCAAAATAAAAGCAGACAGGAACAGGCTTCCTTGCTGGGTTTTATCATTACTCATCCAACTTGAGCAGGATGGGGCATGGCAAGGGCTGCGTGAGCACAGCAGCTGACCTGTCCCAAGGAAGGTGCACAAGGCCAAGGACCAGACCTGGGGGCTAAAAGCTGTGGAGGACGAACCTCCTAAGGATGCCTTCATCACTCTTGGCAAAAAGAAGGGGTCTTGCTCCCAGTTTTGGGGCCTGGGCTGACCTGCAAACGGCAAAGCCTCTTGGGTATCTTTGAATGAAAGGTGTGCTTGAAGAGCAGGCTTTAATGCATTAATGCCTGCTTACCTTGCTACGCAATAGGTTCCGCCATTTCACAATTATGATCTTTATCAGCCCCCAAGCGGTGTTTCAGAGCAGCCCTAAAGGAAAACAGCCTGTGTCTGAAAACCCTGACGTGCTGATTTGTCTCAGCACCCTGACTGCATTACCACTCCAGGGCTGAAATCTTCTGCAATCAGCTGCTCAGCTGAGCCTTCACTCCTCTCGAAATGGCTCCCTCCCCGAGCACCAGCCTCGCACCAGCCTGCGGGCGTGTGGCAGCAGGGAACACGCCAGCTCTTTCATCCCTGAGCATCACCGGCATAGCTATGCACAGCTGTGATCCTGAGTCCTGATATGCAGAAGCAAGCAGAGCTTAGGAGCTGCTTCTCTCAGCAGTAAAGCCCCTGTCCCTATTTAACCAGCCACGTTTTCTGCTGGCGGTAGCCCCAGCAGCCTGAAATTAGCATCAGGACACAACAACAAGGGCTTGGGGGGTGAAAGAGCTGATGCTGGGGTGGGAACGTGCAGCGTGGAGCTGGGATTTGGGTCTGTGCTCGCAGCAACTGCTGCACACGTGTTGGAGTGTGGGAACAAGGTGGGACCCTCAGCAAGAAGGGGAACGATGTGGGTGTGAGATTTCTGGCTGCGTGGTAGCACAGGCTGGCTGCCCGTGCGTGCAGGAATGAAAGGGAAAAGCTGCATCTGAAAGAAATGTTTGTTCATCCGTTGGCAGTCTTGTTCCCTGCCTTATCTGTACCCATGTGCTCTGCCAGCCCCATGGTAATTTGAGGTGGGCTTTGTTAAGTCCCCCTGGATGGTATGAAATCAGTTGTTCCTTTCCCTGCTTCCCCTCCCTCCCCTCTCAACGACCTCCATCACTGACCTTCAAAATTTGACTTCAAATTCAGAGGCTCAGGCCTGTCACTATAATAAATAACAAGGCGCAGCAACCAGTAACAGTCTCTACTTTCCTACTGTATTGAGTGGAGACGTCTGTGATGGTCTGTCCAGGCAGCTCCCCCTCCCCTGCACAGCCCTGAAATCATTGAGAATCCGGTTACTTTTAATCCAAATGCTGCCAGGTATCTTGGAAACCAGATTTGTCTTCAAAAACTACTGTGTTTCCAAAACAAAACTGTGCAAGATTTAGGTTTCATTAATGTTGTTTGAGGTTTCCTTCCAGTTCCGCGTGAAAATAACACTGCAAATCCCAGCTAACATGAAGGAAATCGGGCTGCTCTGGCACTGTCAGCCCCCTTACCTCCTGTCTGTCGTGTCTCTGGTTGCTGAGGCGTGGAGGAACCGCTGTGCCAGTTTTAGGAAACACTATGCCCATTTTCCAGAAGGGCAAGAAGCAAGTTTGTAGTTGAAGACAGCAAGGTCTTGCAAAGGAAATGACCTATGCAACACCTGGTTAGCCTGAAATGGTGCAAATAGCTTCAGGCAAACTAGAGTATCTGCTTTACTTAAGTGACAGGAGTATAATTGATGCCAGTCAAAAAGGTTTTGTGAAACATCATGGCATCCTCTGAGAGGACAGTTTTCTCGAGAGAGATGACTACCCAGGGGCTGTGAGCTTGGTTTTTTTGTAGGGCATTTCTCCTTGCAGCAGGGAAATGCTCAACCTATGGCAGCAGAAGACACAGATCCGGGTAAGCAGTGAAGGGATAATGGTCACCACTTCAGAGGGTCCCCAGGAGGGCTGCTAACTCCAGTACTGATCAATTTTACCACAAGTTTGAGAGCAAAAATAATTACCATTGCTGGTGAAAGCTGAAATTGCAGAAAGATTGGTGGGATAATCAGAAACAGCAGTGGCAGAGCAGTTGCACTGTGTCTTGTATCCCCTCCAACAGTGTAGGATGAATATCACTCAGAGCAGTGGGATACACAGGGGAACAAGGAACACAGGCAGTGCCTATAGGATGGGGAGTGTGTCTAGAAAAAGATTCGAGGGATTTAGGGGGATCATCTGTACCAGCTCACAGTGCTATGTTGCAGCAAAAATGACTGAGACTGAAGAACAGATGGGAAATCTGTGCTTTAGTCAAACACAAGCTGTTGAACTCAACAGGAGGAGCTGGTTACATGTTATAATTCAGTGTCATACAAGAATTCAAACTAGATGATCCAACAGAATGTAAGTTTATGATTTGCCAAGGGTCATACAAGATGTTTATTGTAAAGAAGAAGATTGAAGACATGTCTTTCAAGTCCCATGGCCAATATTTGATGGCTGGACTTGATGATCTTGAAGGTCCTTTACAACCTTGATGATTCTGTGATTCTCTGACCATCCTCTTAATCCCTCTGCCTTGTATGAGAAATATCAAACAGCTTTCATTCCCTTTCCCTTCCTTTTCTTACCCTCTGATAAAGAGTGAGCTGACTGGGAAAGTTGTTGTGGAAGGCTGCACTGAGTGCTGTTTGTGGAAAGCTGCTTATGAGCAGAAATTAAAGGCACCTCTATCCTGCTAAATTTAAAAGTGGCAGGGAATGTACCCCACAGCTTTCCCTACTATAAAGTTGGTTGAATAATCACTGGCATGACTCTCTCCAAAGTGTTCCTGGGCACAATTTGGGAATATCCCAATCCAATTTGGGAATATCCCTGCAGTTGCCCTGTTCAGGTGCTCATGTGTAGTATTGCTGTGGTCAGACTGTGGCAGTTGGTTGCAGACCCAGAGAACAGGTCCCAGTACTGTTCAGTTTATTCACACAGATGTAACCCAAAGTTCAGTATTTTCCATCCAGCTGGAAGTGTCTCTCCAGACCAGAGCTTGAAGAATCATTAAAGAGCAATTCAGGCGATTTTTTCAATGTGTTTCAAACATTCCAATTTATACGTTTCCTTTAGACTCCTAGATCATACAGGAATCCTTAATATAGAGATCCATCATCTGTAAGTAATGGGAACTTATCAGGATGGAGAACAGCTGAAAGCTGGCTGGTTTCTGTCCTTGTCTGTGACTATCTCCATCCCTGGAGATACTCAGGGCTTGACTGGACAAAGCCTTGAGCAATTTGATCTACATTGGTCCTGCTTTGAGGTGGACCAGACAACCTCCAAAGTCCCTTCCAATGCAGGCTATCATTCTCTGAAGACCTCCCTTATTTGAGAAATGCTTAACATATCTGATGACAAGTAGTAAACAGAAAATAATTCTGACTACAGCACAACCTTGTTCCCCTGCTGCACCTCATGCTCAATCCTACCTGGATCCAACAGAAGCAATCTTCTGCAGATCCCACTGCTGTGGGCACCCATTGCGATGTGAAATGTGAATCCAAAGACTTGCTCCTAATGTTCTCCTCTGCTATCATTGTCCCGGGTCTCATACAGTTTGCTCCACCTCACTGCTCTACATTAATGGTGGGCCACCAGTTCAAAGGGGCTCAGAGCTAGGATTCGGTTTGGAAAAACACCCAAAAGGATGAATACTTGTGGCGTGCTGGCAGCACTTTCTAATTTGATGTCAGAGCTGCTGCTCCCGAGACGTGGGAAGTGACATGCGGTTCATCTGGAAAGCTTGGCTGTACTTTAACTGCAAGCGGCTCAGCTGTGCTCCTCGGGGAGAGACTAAGGAAGCGTCCTCATTTCCCTGGGAGCGTGACGCACAGTGTACTTTCAGCATGTGTACATGAGATCCCTACTTTCACCTGACTACTGAGACCAAAGGACAACCTCCTTCCCTCTCATGAACCACATCACAAGGGAGATACAGTAGTAATACACCAGAGATCAAAGATGTTTTTTGCTAGAGGCCTGGGAAGACAAGGGTTAAAAGGTCCTTTCCCATCCAAGCCTTTGGGAATATTGCTGGAATTGCAGAGAGAGCCTCTGTGTCCCAGCTGGACAGGAGGAACTCCACTGAGGAGTGCTCTGGACAGGGTTGCTAGCAGGTTCCCTGTGGTGTGAGATTGAGCCCGAGGAGCCAGAAGGTTCACCTCTTGGGTCACGGCCATGTTCAGGCTCTCAGCTGTAGGAAAGATCCTCTTTCTATGTATTTTCACACACAGGTCTTCATGGCAAAGCCTGAGTTAACATCACCACAGATGCAACAAAAGCCCAGAGTGCTGTGGCTCCACGTGGTGAGATCTTCACAGAGACCTGCCCTGGTAGCCAAGGAAGGTGCAGGAAGCCACTTTCAGACCCAGGAAGATGTTCAGCCTTAGGAGAAGTGGAAGGGGGAGTGTGGCAGGCTTCATGGGGCTGTTCCTTGTAGAGTATGTGCTGAATGCTCAGTAATTTTGTTACAGTCCTTGTATCTGCTTGATGAATCTAATAGGTAGAGGCTTGTAGTCCTATTTCAAGTTAGCTGATGTTGCTGTATGATGGTCATTCCACAGCATGGCCTCAGCCACCCCCATCTTTGCTCCCAGATTGGAAGGACAGCCTAACTGCTGCATTACTAAGCCCCACCTGGGAAGACCTTACTTTGCCAAGACCTCCTGTACAGCCATGGTGATTTTCCCAGGCATTCAGTTGCCCAACGCCTGCTTGATTTCCTTGGGCTTCCCTGGCTAACGTTGTTTTGAAGAACTGGATGGTGGACACATGCACAGGTGGTGTATGGCTTCAACGGGCTGCCACCAAGAGGCCCAGGCTCGTCCTGTTCCCCCTTCCCACCAGCCCCACACCCATCCTCTTGCTTGTGTCTGCATGTGGTCATCAGGCAGCTGCACAGCCCATCCCGTCAGCGAGCTGAGGTCTCCTCTGTGCTTTAAGAGCTTTAAGAGCTGCTCCATCCCAAGTGTGATGACTTGAGTGGCTCAAGTCTTGAGGAGTACTGGGATGGAAAAGTCAAAATGAGTGGAGGTTTAGCATGGTTTGAGGCTTACCCATCTCTGGGCAGTACAGGTGTTCCTCAGGCTGCACATACCAAAGTGGTGTACTTTAAGAGGAATGATAAGGAAGCATTGTGTGTAGTGATAATGCTGACTTTAGCCAGAGAGGAACCCACCACAGAGCCTGTGGGCATGGAAAGCAATGCTGCGGACAGGAGAACACACTTGCTCCCACATTCTTCAAGCCCACATAGAACCTGCTGTGGCCATCCACCAACATGTGCATCTTTGGGATCTTTCCCTTCTGATGCCAGTGTAGAAAGAGCCACAGATGGATGCAGCTGAAACTATGCTCCCACATCACTAAGTGATGTTGACCATAACTGAAAACCCAGCAGACCCTAAAAAAAATAAAGAAAATCTCAACAATGGTGAATGGTGAGCAACCAAACTGACAAACCAGCAAGACATGGCATGTGGTCAGAAAAGCTGCCTCAGGACATCCTGGAGGACAGGAGAGAGAGAACAAGAGACAGTGCAGGAGAGACTGTAAAGCTTGTGAGTGTGAAACAGAATGCCAGAATGTCAGGAAAAGCTACTGATGGGCAGTGTTTGTGGGACAGCAGGTGGGGTCAGGTAGCCAGGGGTGATAAGGCACACCCCATACTCTGCAAGGTTTCATCAGATGTTTCTAGCTACAAGGATACAGTCATCATGAAACAGCTGATGAGGTGCAGATCATCTTGTCCTGAGGGACATCCAGTACCATGAGGTGTGGTTGAGTCCTCCAGGATAAGCTGAAGGACCAGATAATCTGACAAAAGCCTCCCTCACACTCTTTCAGACCACTGAAGCTGTTATGGACCCAAGACCAAGCTCAGGTCCATGACAGTGGTGACGCAAAAGTCACCCAACCCTCTCCTCTACCATCTCCGTTAGCTCATTGAATGTGACCAATTGTTCTTGTCTGACAGTGTCCTCCTGTGCATAGCAGAGGCTCAGCCTCGGGACAGGAGCCCTGCAAGCCTGGAGGTGTAGGACTGGGCAGTGATGGGGCAGGAAGCGTGAGATGTTTGCTGGACCCCTCATTTCTGGGGGTCTTCAGCCCAGTGAGTCCCAGGGCTGGGATGAGTGGATGACGGAAGGACAGTGTCACCGGCAGATCTCCTGCTTGCCACTTCCTAGCAGGATGCTGAGAGATTTCCACTGCTCTATGTGCAGGGGCAAGGTGGAACAAGCCAGTCAGGCCACTGGTCCCCAGAGAATGCTGTGCCAGGGCCAGGGCCATGGCCGTGCCCTCCATCTGGGTGTGAGCAAAGCTTTTGCTCTGTCTGGGCCAGCTCTTTGCTCCTTGAGCATTTTGTCCTCCAGTAGTGTCTTTCTCCCCCTCTCTACCACACACATTTTTGACATTGCTGATGCTCATTCATTTTTAACGCTGAATTCACTTTTCCTGCTCAAAGCCTTTCCTAAACATCTGCTAATGAAGCCTCGGTGCTCCCCTCGGAGACTGGCATCAGGCGTGATTATCCTCGTGGCAGGGATTTGCTCAAGAGCACAAACCAGGTCAGCTCCAGAGCTGGACTTGAGCCCAGGGCCAGAGAGCCCCAGGGCTGTGTCCAGGCCCAGCGTGGACTTCTGGAGCATCTCACCCCCGTCCTCCTGGGAAGGGCACGCACAAGTGCTGGGTGAGGCCTCCAGCCAGGGTTAGGTAAAAAGTGCTGCACGTCCTTTTGGGCCCATTGCCGCTATGGGCTGTTTCACACCCAAACTGCCATAGCAAGTCCACAGCCATATGCAACATTGAGGATGAGAAGGGTCGTTCTCCCTATCTACCAGACTTGTCAGCTACAATTGCTGACATGTTTTGTTCCCAGCAGAGGCCATCAATCTCCCAGTTTAAGGGTACAAACAGCAGTTCCTCGGTGAAGGATGTGTGATATTAGCCCCAAACCCCCAGTGTCTGAAGGGTAGACTCATTCACCAGCCTGTAGGTGTTCCTGCTGACTTGGGTGCCTGGCCCAGAGAGCTTCCCAGAACCGGGAGGTATCCACATTCCAGAACTAACTGCCTCCAGCAGCATTGTTATTATTACATCTTCCTTTATGTCCACCTGCAGTTTCCTAGAAATAACAAGTCATTAAAGCACTGGAGCAACAGCACACAGCGTAAGCAGAGGAGAGGGCAGGGGAGCATTCCCACGCAATAATGTTTGCTACTTCCCAGACATCATCTTTGCTTGCAAGCGGCAGCCAGAGGGCACAACGCAACCCCTTGGAGCGGGAGCATATCCCCGGGGCCCCAGGGAGGGCTCAGCACGGAGGGTGCCTCTGCCTGCAGCCTGCCTTGCATGTGCACGGCCAGCCCCGTTGGAGGACGCCTTTATGCCCAGCTGTTTCTTAATGTGCTTTCTTTCATAGGTGGCATTTTGGGGAATACGCAAATGTCACCGGTGTATTAAAGGAAAGACAAACGAAATGAAGTGAAATGCCCATAAAAATGAAATGTTCATATGCTTCACCATCGTTTTTTTTTTTTTTTTAAACTAGCATTTTGCTTTCTTTGCATCTGAGAGCAGAAGAGCTACTGTAGGAGCAAAACCAGCAAGGAAGGAGCTGGGCAGAGAGTGGGCTGGGAGCAGGGCATGTCAACTCATTTGCTCCGATCTAACCTAAGCCCAAAAATGCTGTGAGTTACAGTGGCAAAAAGCTTATTCCAGTGCCAGCTTCCTCCAGGAGCAGGAAGGCTGCAGCCATCACTCTCAGTGCTGCTCTTTTGCTTTCCATCTTGCTTTCCCACATCCAAGGCCATGGAGATGTGCACCAGGGCTTGGACTACTGAAAATCCCCCTGAGTTACCCTGATGCTGGAGGGTAATAACAGCTTGGATGCTGGTGCTCTTACTTAATCCACAAGCACTACCAGTGCCCTGAGTCACACAATTTATTTGGTGTGTCAGTGAGAAGTAATACTCACAGGGCTTTCTTTATTATGGCTGTTTCGGGGATTAAAGCACATACAGGCACTGCAGTGCCAGGAGATGCTGGAATGTGGAAGTGCAGCCCCACAGCCTTAGCTGACTGTTAGGTGAAAAACAAATACAGAAACAAGAAGGTGCACAGGTATTTAATGTTTAGGTGATGCACAATGATGCGGAGCTGCGTGTATGCCTGGGGAAAATACAGGGGGGTCTGCAGCATTGCTTTCCAAGCTCATATCTTACCCCAGCTTTGCTAGAGAAACGCAGCAGCATGCAGGAATGGACATGCCTGGGCAAAAGTGTTTATGCCCTGAGACCTTGTCTCACCCCGCAGGATCAGGCCCGATAATCCCAGGGTGATAATGGCTGTGATTTTTGCTTCATCACCTTTGCTTCAGCCCTGCTTGGGCGGGGGAAACAGTTGTGCTACATCCTGGCCACAGCAAAGTAGCAACGCTTCTGCTCTCAGTCACAGCCATGGAAACATTTCTCTGCATTTTCATTTAATTTTCATCTCTTTGGCCTGAAATCACTCTTACTGCAATGAGTCACTGAGCGCATACATGATTAGAGATAATGCATGGCTAAATACACAAGGGAGCAAAAAGAAATGTTTAAATGTGCTAGAAATCAATAGATTTACACCAACATTCAGTCCTGGTGATATCAGCCTGTTCACCAAGCCAAAGATGAGTTTTTCCACTTTGTACATGAGCAACTATAAAACCAACATGTACAACCTACAAGCAAGTATACGCGAGCATATCCCATGTCTCCACAATTTACCACCTTCCTGGAATTGCCCCTCTGTGAGTACAGAACAGATGTCTATGTTATACTTCCAATAAATCCATCGACCATCCAATTTCTCATGCAGACACGCTCGTAATATTTAAAAAATGGGGCAGAATACAAACAGATGAAAGAATTAGTTATTAACAACATCCTCCAGGCTGTCACCATCGTTGAAAAGCCGGAAGGCATGAAAAGCCAGAATGCAAAGTGGAGATGGGAATTCGGTGCCTTGGAAAGTCTGCAAGTGGTTTTTTTTTTACAGTTTGTCCACTGTGACATGAATCTCTCCCCAAATCTGCATGTAAAAAATGCTGCCATTAAATTATTAGCTATTATTTTATATGCTGGATTCAAGTGAGAATTACCATAATGTGCCACAGCATCCATAAATAAGAGATCCAACAGGGGCAGAATGGCCTTTTGTTTCCCTCTGCAGAATTATATGCATGACCCAGTTTTTCTTAATACTGCAGTGGCAGGAGAGACATAGCATTGTTTGTTCAACACAAAATGGGGAGGGAGCAAGGGCTCTATTTTGCCACGTACAGAAAATAAACTCTTTGATTGAAGAGTAAGACCAGAGAAAAGATGCTCGAATCTCTTGCTACAGATAGCATTATTTGCACCAGCACCTCACAACTAATTATAACATTTTCTTGAATTGTTCATTGCCAACATCAGACTCCAATTTCCATTTTAAATACCCCTCTCCTACATCCTGGGTGTCTTGCTTGTGATGCAGGTTGGTTTAACCTGCTGGCTTGGGTGGCAGACGAAAACTGCAAGTCCCAGCCCCTGGTCCCCATGGGGTTCGGAGGGGTCCAGTCCCCCTGTGTGACAAAGGAAACCAAGAGGGCTCAATGCTTAGGCTTGGCTGCCTGTGGGACACCCTTTTAGTGATTTGCTGTTATTATTATATCATATATATCTCGGATTTATTGTGTCCCTGAAGCCCAGAGACTGGTGCTGGGATAGACTGAGGCGGGTAGGGGAGCAGGGAGGGAGAGCGCTGGGATCTCTCATAGGGTTTCTGTGTTACAACGGATAACCTGGGGGGAAGAGAAAAAGAGCATCGGCAAAGCTGGGAGGTGCATGGTCCCCACCCTGAGCAAAGAAAATACAGAATTCAGCCTGCATAGTCATGGGATGAGGTTCCAGGAGGGTGACACATCGACTAGCTCCGGCTGGCAAAGGAAAAAGGGCAACACAGTGATTATCTGCTACGTCCATCCAGCCCCGCCAAGAATCTAGGAAATAAATATGTACAACATGAATTCCTAAGACACCACCACCACAGTGACACTGTGCATCACCAACTCAGCCCAGAAACCTACTTCTGTCCTTGCAGAGGTAACGTGGGCAGAGCAGAGCAAAGGAAGGCAATGCTGCGAGGGCATGCGGCTGTGGTAGGAGACATGAGCATCCTTGGAAGAGGAGGAGGACGACGAAGAGGTTTTTGTGTCCAATTATCAAGAACAGCCAAAGCATAGGGCATTTTAATGAAGAGCTGTAATTACCCACAACTGGAAGTGTGGCAGGCAGGGACACGGGACACAGTCCACCAGGTCCTTGTGCTGCTGGTGACAATGTTTCAGCTCACGTGAAGATCTTCCCTGGCCAAACGCAAACCTAGATCAGACTGTGACCGTGATGAGCTGGCTGAAGACTGAAGGGGAGGCTGATTTTGAGGAGACTGATCACAGAATGACAGAATTCCTTTTTCTTTTCTTAAACAGGGAGATATGGGATGTTGGGCTGAGTTCGACATATGCAGAGAAGCTGTTGGTAGCTCCTGGGGCTGCACCAGGCAGTTTGTCCTGCCTGGAGGAAGGTGGGAACCAGGGACCCCCACCCCAGCAGCCCTGGTGCAAACCACGGGCAGCAACAGGGCAGAGGGAGGTGGGGACCATGGGAGCTGGTTACACATTTCCAACCAAAACCACCCTATTGCGAAACTACAAGGGAAGGATGAATGAGTTTCAGCTAAAGAGGGTGGGAAGGCAACAGGAGGATCTATAAATACGTCAGAAGGAAAAGAAAGAAGAAAGGGATGACTCAGTGCTGTGTTCACAAGAAGGTTCCTTGTGACCAGCTAATTCATTTTAATTATGCATTCATCAAACCGCAGAGCAGAGCGGAAAGAACTCCGTTAAGGATGGTTTAGGTGGGACAGAGGATGGTCTGACGGGGTGCATTCACTGCCTTGCTCCAGCCACCCCAGGAGCTCCTGGGGGTGAGGAGAGGTCCCATGGGGCAGGAGTCATCTCTCTTTAAAAAGGAAGAATTACACACTGGGAGCCTAACGTTGAGCCTTGGAAAGCTACTGGAGAAAATTATATAATAAAATGTAAAAAAAAAAAAGTCAATAAGAAGCCAGAGGGGAGTATGGTGATAAGGAGAGAAGGTGAATTTGTCAAGAATAAATTGCCGAAAACAGAGTAATGTTTGGCTTGGGTTCCCTCTTTGGTAGTTGTAGCGTGCCTTGGCGTAGGTGAGGCTTTTTAAGTGGTCCCATATGACCTCCTCACAAATTCTCACAAGTTAAGGAAATACGGATTAGGTGAAATCACCAGGAAGGAAATATATGAAAATTGAATAAAAGACAATGGTTTCCAGCCAGATGAGAAGGACAATCTGAGCAGCATCCTCCCAGATTGGGCATAAAGGTGTTTCTATTCAATATTTTCATTTACTGACTCAAACAATGGCCCAGGGAACTCACTTATAAAATATGCAGGTAGCACTGGAGCATGAGAACCCCCTGGATCAGGATCGGAATTCAAAATTACCTTGAAAAATTGGAGAAAAAGTCTGAAATGAGCAAGATGAGATCCAGGAAGGAACAGGATAAATTGCTGCTCTTGGAGGAGAGAAATCAAACCAGCGGGGAGCTCTCACCAGGGGAGAGCAGGGCAGGAAAGGAGGAGGTAGGGCAAGTCACAAAGGATGGGAATGAGAAATTTGCTGTTGGGAAAACATCAACAGAAAGAGCAAATCTCTTTCCAGGATGTAGTAACGAGACTGTTGTGTGTAAGCCAGAGGAGGCAATTATTCGGCTTTGCTTCATGCTGATGAGGTCTCTGTTGGACCAAGTCTCCCATTTAGGGTACACTTTGAAAAAGATGTTAATTAATTAAAAAGATTAAGATATGAAAAGTAGAAAGGTGGAAGGATTTAACTTTGCTTTGCCAGGAAAGAAAAGCTGTGATAGAAGCTCTGTGATACAGCCAACAGTTATGAAGAGCAGGTATTCGAGTGTGGCAAGAGGAAATGACATTAAATGGCAACAGACCAGCTGCCCCATCCCCATAACCATCTAATTGCCTTTTTCTGTCCCTTCTCCATCCCAGCACACCCATTTTGGGGTGCACAGACCACAAGAGCGCATGTGCCCCACAGAAGCAGGGAACAAAGGCCATACCTTTGTTCCTGGGGGGAGAAATCTTTGTATTTTTGACCTGGTTTTCCACATTTTTTGCCACAGAAAACAATTCTTCTTAATGTCAGCTGTTCCACGTTCCCGCTCATGTTACTCTTGTTTGTTAATGTGAAGATTTAAATGCACCACTTAATACTGACATGGGCTGATGAACTCATGGTTGCACTCGCACTCCCAGCCTGAGCAGAGAACACAAGATTCTATGACAGGCAATTAAAAATCCTATTACAGGCTTCAGAATCAGAAGTAGAAGATATATTAAAACAAGGCGCACGTTCAATTTACAAATCCGAGTTATTGCATGCTGTGAAGTACTATGGAGAGAAATGAATAAAGAAATGTCTTTGTAGTGTTGCTCACTGTTAAATATTATAAAAGCAATATATGTCTGGCTGTCAGAGCTTCCTGGCAGCTCTGCATCCCAGCCATGAAGAAAGCAGCCTTGGTAACTGCCTCCCCTCAGGGCATCTTGGTTCCTGGATTTCCAAATCCAATCAGAATTTTTGTTGCATCAGACAAAAAAAATAAAAAATAAAAATAAAAAATAATAAAAAAGTTAATCTCATGATTAGGGACTCTTTGATGCTTGCAACCTGGCCTTGGGGCCAGGATGTAAAGTGCAATTATACAGTTTCTCTATTACAATTCAACCCTGGTGATTAAAATTTAATACTAAAGGCCAGCTCAGCAGCCAGATGCCGCAGGGATGAATCTCCCAAGCGTGCTCCTGTCCCGTGTGTGCCTGGTACCACGGCACCGCTCTGCTGGCAGCCAGCCGCCTGGCCAGGACAGGGTGGGCAGTATTCGGGTCTCTACTCCCCATTTAGTTTATGGAGGGAAAGGGAGAGGTGTATCGTGCCAAATACACAAATAATTGCATTTCTAGGCTAGGAGGTGGCTCTCCTGCTCCCTGGGGATGTGCATGAAGAGCTAGACAAAGGCAAGGAGCCTGGGAGAGGAGCCATGCTCCGGGCTTTCCAAGAAAAGCTGCTGGCACCCCGGCTCCATCACAGCCCCAGTGGGTACAGTCATTCAGATGCACCCCTGGGGTCAGCGTTGCCTGCTGGCTTCAGGATAGCTCCACTCACCGTAAGGGCATATTTTGCGTCCCTCTTTTGGGATACATCACCCTCCCCACGGCAGCCCCAGCACCCGTACCTGCCCGGAGCCAGCAGGGCACCATGCTGCTCTGGAGGCAACCAAAGCCTCCTGTGGATTTGGTCCCCAGTGGGCACAGAAGCATCTATGCCGTGTGTAAGCAGCAGTTACTTTTTTTTTGGCTAACAGCCTCCTTCTGAGAAGAATTTATTCACTGTGCCACAGCCCCGATGCGATGCCAGGGGGAGCGAAACCCCCTTGCAGAAGGGCTGTTGGGTCAGGCTTGAACCTTACTCTGGATGGGAATCACAGCATGGCTGAAGTGGAAGAAACCTCTGGGTCCATCTGGTCCAGCCCCTGCTCCAGCAGGGCCACCCAAAGCAGGGTGCCCAGCACCATGTCCAGGTGGTTTTTGGAGATCTCCAAGGAGGGAGACTCCACAAGCTCTCTGGGCAACCTGAAGGGTTGAGGCTTTCCCATGGGGCCATGCTTCGTATGCCTGCACTGTAGCTGCCCCAGTCAGTTGTCCTCTGAAGGCCAATGCCTCAGATCATGGCAGCTCTGGTGACAGAGGAACACTAGAGGGACAGAGGGACAGACGACCGGACTGAGCTCAGCCAGGCTGCTGCTGCAGCAGCTTGCTGAAGCAGGTCAGAGGAAATCCCAGAGAGGAGTCGGGGTGAGAGATAACATGAGGGCAAGAAATCTCAGGGACAACTGGGAGGGGTGGGAGAGGAAATGGTCCATTAGCAGCCCTCTGTCTGGGGGAATCAAAGAGCCATTGTGCCTTGGCATTTGGGTCTCTGCCTCCAGCTTTCTCAGCATGTTTCCACATCCTTGGGGACAATGCCTCAGCCTCTCACCTACTTCTTACGTCAATGCATTTCCCAGCAGATTTCCCCATCTGTTTATCATCTCTGGTGGTGAAGGATCTCACGGGGAGCTCTGCCTGCTCTGCATCTGCTCTTGTGACAGGCTCCATTCTGTCTGCGAGAGATGAATGAGCAGCCCTGGAGCGGGGAAGTCCTGGGAATGCTTCCTCTGTGTCAACATCACAATAAATACTCTGGTCTGGGGAAGGGACCTTTCTATCACCAGGGTGAGACCCTGAGCCGCTGCAGTGGCAAGCTGGGGGGAAAAATGGGAGCTCCTTGTCAAAGGAGCCAAGGGGGTCTTTGTCTTCAACCTCATAAATGAAATGGTGTCTTCTTACACATCTCACTTAATGTGGTCTTTAAAGATACTGAGACCATGAGTATGACAGCTTGCCTCTATGTATTGTCACTCCTCGGCTGTTAATGGAGAAGAACATTACTCTGCCTTCCATCACCAGATGTGATGACCACCTTCTAATGCCCTTCTTGGCCAAAGAACTTGCACACAGCAAAGGAAGATGACTTACAGCTCCTGGGCCAAATATCTCCTGCACCAAACTGGCTATGCTGGCTCAGCCCTGGGCGGCCTGCGGAACAAGGAGAATCAACCAGCAAGCAAGGACACAGAAGCCCAGGCCACCCAAAGCCTAGCTCCCTGCCTCCTCAAAATGGCAACGCGAACAAGATGTGTGCATATAAACAAGATGTGTAGTGAGGGATATCTCACCCAGGTAGCCCATCACACTCCCACAGCCTGAAAGGACATAGATTTCACCTCCCTCCTGACAATATTCTGGCCAGCAGAGGACACTGGGGCAAGAAAACCCTTATCTGAGGTCCCACAGTGCTCCCACAAGTGCTCCCCATTGCCCCATTGCACTGGGTTGTGCAGAAGGTTTTACTGGGAGACATGCTTCTCCTGTTTTTGGTTATTTCACTGGTGACGTTGCACCACTGCCCAACCTTCCAGCCTTCAAAACATCATAAATAAGCAGAGAAGTGTAACCAGATGTTTTTGATTTGTAAGATGCAGGTAGGTCCTGGAAGGAAATTTCTAAACCATCCCAAAGCAAAAATCCATGTGAATAGGGCAAGCCCAAAAGGCACCTGCAGGCTGACCATTCTCTTTGACAAGATAGATCAGGGATACTTACGAACTTCATCAAGGACAAATGCCAAGTCTGTCACCCGGGAAAGAATAACCCCTTGCTACAGCACAGGCTGGGGCTGACCGGCTGGGGAACAGCTCTGCAGAAAAGGACCTGGGGGTCTTGGTGGACACCAGGTTGACCACGAGCCAGCAAGGTCTTTTAACAGCAAACAAGGCCAACAGCACCCTGGGCTTCATTAAGCAGAGCATCGCCAGCAGGTCGTGAGAGGTGGTCCTTTCCCTCTGCTCAGCCCCAGTGAGACCCCATCTAGATACTGCATACTGCTGGTTCAGTCTGGAGAAGAGAGAGCTTGGGGGGTGTCTGGTAGCAACATCCAATACCGGCAAGGAGGGTATCGAGATGATGAAGGCAGGCTCTCCTCAGTGGTGTATATGGCGGGAGGACAGGAGACACCGGTCATAAGTAGAAACAAGAGAGGTTTGAACTGGATATGAGGAAAAACTTGGAATAACCATGAAGAGAGGTTCAGCATTGATACAGGACACCCAGAGAGGTTGTGCCATCTCCGTCCTTGGAGGTTTTCAAGACCTAACCGGGTAAAGCCCTGAACAACCTGGTGTGACCAGAGCTGGCCCTGCTTGAGCAGGGATGGAGACCTTCCCATACGAGTTATCCTGTGATCATAGAATCATTGAGGTTGGAAAAGACCCCAGTGCCAGCTACAGAAGGACAATCACTGCCCTCCAGCACCTAAGGGCATCCTGTGCCCAAGCCATGCAATGCATCTGTGGCAGAATCGGTGCCAAACGCTGGCCCTCCTGCCTAGGAAGGGGACTCTGGTGACTGCTTATTCTCCCTTGCTGCAGGACCACCACGAAACCCGCAGCTACCAGGTGGCCAAAAGCTGCCTTCCCCCCGCTCCCAGCAATAGCAGAGAGAGGGAGAGGGGGAGCGGGAGCCGCTTGGCGCTCTCCCAGGCGTCCCTGGCTTGTGACTCCGACCACAAGGCATTGTTCTGGGCATCGCGCAACAACCCCAGACAAAGCAGGGCGTCGTGGGGGGGTGGGATACGCACTCATGTCCGGGATGCTGCACACCAGCCCTAGGAACAAAGCCTTGCGGGAGAGGGAGGAGGCGGTGAACGCTCCCCCTCGCTGCCTAGCGCAGGGCGCAGGAGGGATGGGGAGTGCAGACCTCCTTCCTCTGTCGCAGGCAGCGTGCAATTAACCGAAACAGCGATCGTAAAAATCCCCTGCTCATCTGGTAATAATAACGAGTGGGGGAACAGCTCATCCCTTTCTCGGCACCATGTCATTCATCAGGCGATCCGGCCAGAAACACACGTCCCCATGCTCCTGTTCTGAGGCTCTCCCGTTCCACTCCTGCATGAACACAAGGTGAACCCCTCGATGAAAAGCAGAGGTGCACAAGCACTTCTGTTCCAGGGTCAAATTCCTCTCTCTTTGTGACCTTGAGACCTCAACTCCACACGACTGCTATCAGAAATCATGCATAAAAATGGTCTGCCCTTGGGCTTTGACTTTATTTTGTAAGTCTTCTGATAGAGGTCAATACGGGGTTCCTGCTGTGGAGGAGAAATCACCAAATAGCTAATGATAAGCAGCGGATACTGGAATGGTTGGTTGGTTGGTTGGTTGGTCGGTTGGTTGGTTGGATGAGTGAATATACAGATGGACAAATAGATGGATGGACTTCTGCTGCCTGGGAGAAAAGCAGAGCCTGAGGCGTGACACCAGTGAACTGAGCGCAGTGGGAGGCTGCGGGACAGAGGAAGGAGCCAGCTTTCCTTGGAGGCCCCGGAAGAGCAAAGAGAAAGGGAGAGCTGAACATTTCTCTGTGTACTTTGGATGGGGTGGTTGTTTGTTGTTACATGATCTGCTTTCCTGTTTCCCTTGCCTCCCTTCCTTTCGGTGAAGCACGGTTGTGTTAAGCTTCTTTGTTCACAAGTGGGGAAGGACAGCTGGGAGGGCAAGCAGGGCGAGGACGGCTGTGGGGCGGCAGTGGGGAAAGGCTCACAGGGCAACACAGTCCCCTGAGTACCCAGGCTGGTTTGACTTAATTTTCCCATGTTTCTGGCTGAAGATTAGTGATATGTTTGTAAGGAGCCTTGGAAATTAAGGGTTCCTTAATTGCCCTGTTGTTGCTGCCAGAAAGGTTGCCTTTATTACAGCGTTACCCCTAGACAGGACAGCATCTTGGCTCTCTAGGACTGTGTCCTGGCTCATTATCAAGGACGGCCTGTTCCATAGACACCTCTCAGCTTGGAGAGGAGGTGCAAATGGAAAGAAGAACTAGGCTGAGAGCAGGAGCGTGGTGGCTACACATCCAGCCCTGTGCTACCGCTGGCCAGGCTTATCCCCCAAGCATGGCTCTGGGCATCCCACCATCCCACCGCTACCCAAGCAGCAAGTGCCCCACGGTGATGGGGCAAAGCTCAGGGTGGGGCGAGCTAAAAACAAGGCCTGGTGCAACCCCAGAGCTCCCACAGCATCTCTGAGCCACCACCATGTCGTGGCGTTCATTCCCCAGCTGCTGCTGGGATTGTCCCAGCAACCCAACAGCAGGAGACACGTGGGACTCATCCTCCCTTCTGCCTCTTATCCAGCCTGAATTCAACTCCCTGCAGTGGCAAACTGTAGCAGGACAGGAGCTGAAAAGCTGCCAATGAAATTGAGAAAAGTGCCCAGTGCCTAGGAAGGACCCAGAGAGGCTGGTGGGACAGAAGGGATGTGTCCTTGCTTGAGCTGGCGTGTGATCCCCATGCTGCTTTACACATCGAGCCCCAAGAAGGCGCGTTATTCTCTCAAGCAACAATCCACGCTACAAATTCTCTTCTTCCAGAGTAATTTAGCAGCAGGGATAATACTACATTTCCCAGAGGAGGATTTGCACGCAGTAAAAACGTGGGAATGCAGGAGGGTGCCAGACTGCAGGGGGTTTCCTATGGGCTCTTCTGCCTCCTCAACCGGTGTTTAAAGCAGGGCTTGAGCTGCCTGGTACCAGAGGTCTCTGCTGAAAGCTTTCCATGGCACGGCCAGCTCCTGTACAAAACTCCGGGCTACTGCAACCGACATCTGTAAGCCGGTCTTTAGGCTACATCCGCTTATATGCTGTTAAACAGCCTGACCTGATGTACAACAGCCAAACCTGGGAGGTTTTAAAATAGCTTGTGCATGCACGGGAGCGCAGGAGCTCGCAAAAGGTGCAGACGGCACGCTGTCCCCAAGCCACTTTGGCCTGTTCCCTGCGGTGACCCCAAGACCCAGCTGCCTCCTGGAGCCCAAGGCTTGCTCTCCACCGCTGATCCCCCTGTGGTCGGTGCTGCCCTGCAGCACCCAACCCGTGCGGCGGGGTGCACCCAGCGCTGTGGGTCCGAGGTTGCACAACCCCTGGTGATTCAGAGAGCCGGCACGCTCCCAGGCTCCCTCACCGACGTACGTTATGAGTTATACGTTACTAATTCCCCGCTCGTTTTCTCTGTATCACCCGTGACTTTACAGACCTCCGTCACAAGCCTGCCCAGCCTCATTTCTCCCCAAAGCTGGGTCCTCCCCATCCAGGGGCTCCACACCCAGCAACATCCCCACTGAAACAGCAGGACCCCTGTGAGTTACTTCTCCTGCAAAACCACTGCTTGATTCCTCCCCTGTGCTGTCAGAGAGCAGTCACCCTTATCCAGTGACAGACCCATTCCCCTAAAAGTCTTTTTAGAGATATCACATCAAAATGTAGATCTATCACACCGATGGTCAGATTGCATAAGAACATGGAGAATGACACTTTTCTTGAAGGTTGGTGATGAACCCATGGCTGCATGATGGTTCTCAGTGGTGTCAAGACCACAAACCTCTAACTAGTGATGCTTTTACCATGTGTTTGGGATAAAGCCTGTGTGCTTGAGATAAAGCTTCTCCCTCCTCCTCTACTCTGCCCTCGTGAGACCCCACCTGGAGCACTGCATTCAGCTCTGGGGTCCCCAGCACAAGAAGGACACGGACCTATTGGAACAGGTTCAGAGGACCACCAGGACGATCAAATGGCTGGAGCACCTCTCCTATGAAGAGAGGCCGAAGGAGCTGGGATTGTTCAGCCTGGAGAGGAGGGGGCTCTGGGGAGACCTTATAGCAGCCTTCCAGTGCCTAAAGGGAGAGGGACTCTGTCAGGGATTGTAGTGATAGGACAAGCGGTAATGGCTTTAAACTAAAAGAGGGTAGATTTGGATTAGATATAAGGAAGAAATTCTTTACTATGGTGGTGGTGAGACCCTGGCACAGGCTGCCCAGGGAAGCTGTGGATGCCCCATCCCTGGAAGTGCTCAATGCCAGGTTGGATGGGTCTTTGGGCAACCTGGTCTGGTGGGAGGTGTCCCTGCCCATGGCAGGGGGTAGGAACTAGATGTTCTTTAAGGTCCCTTCCAACCCAAACCTTTCTGTGATTCTGTGATTCTATGACATGTGATCCTCCACACTGGTAATGGGAGCCATGCTGCAGACCTTAAACTGCAATTAAGATTATTTGTGATCACTCAGCAATGAGGTCTGCCCCTCTGGGTGCAGCTGAGCAAGGTCACTCGGGAAGTGACATCCTCCTGGGGCTCCAGAAATAACCCCAAGGCTGTACATCTGGCTTTGAGCTCTCACTCCAGNTACACTCTTTCCCTACAGACGCTTTCCGATCTGCTGAGCTAAATGAACCCTGCTGGGTTCAAGGTGGTCAGGGTCATTTGCTGTTTTGTCTCTGTACCAGGAGGGCTTGTCCATCAGCTTTTTCTGATGCTGAACCAACAAGCACATGCAGCCCTCCCAGGAAAGCACAGATTTCTCCAGGGTAAGCTCAGGGGCATAGCAAGACTTTCAGCTAAACACATAAAAACTGCCTTCATAATTTTTCATTTCTAACTTCATCGCTACCAGGATGCTCCAGTGGAGAGCAAGGCTCCGCTTCGCTGGGCAGCCTCAGGCCCCCAGGCACCGAGGCAGAAGCAGGAAGGTGACCGAGCGCACCGTGTGACTCACCCAGAGTCACAGAGTTTTCGGTGAGGCTGAGACGAGCATCCGGCCTTTGAAATCTGTGCCTTGCTCCTGGCCAGCCGAGCCAAAGCAGGTGCTACAGGACCTCCTACAAAACAAGACTCCATATATATCAAAGGGATAAAAGCCCCAGAAGAAGCATTCATTTTCATGCCTTCGGTATTCTTGCTCTGCAAGGCACGGATGCAGCTGCTGGGCTTGTTCCACCTGCGCTGAATTGGGCGCGCGGGCAGCCGTGGCTTTCGGGCGGACATAAACTGCTCCACTTCACAGCATTTGCATTGCTGTGCTGCTCTGGGGGCAGAAGGGAAGCTTCTTTGCAGCTGCCCACTGACCTGAAAAAGATTTGATGTGCGAGTGCCCTGAGCCCCTCTCCCTTTCTCACCAGGGGTGAAGAAGCAGCTCCAGATGTGCTTCATTCGCAGCAGCATCTCCCCGTCGGACCCGCTGGACGTCTCACAGATGTTACCCTGGGCAAGGGCTAAAGTCTTGTTTATGCATTTAGCGTTGCTGTCTGCTGCTGAGCTTCTCCTTTCTTCAGGCCCACTGGGAAAACATGGTTTTCAGCTGTGCAGCAGCTTTTTACAGAGAGATCAGCTCGGAGGCGATGGCCACCAAACCAGCATTGAACAGTGCCACGGCTCATTTTCTCAGCTCCATGGCCTGACACCCCATGGGGTAATGAGGCAGGCAATCCATCAGTGATAACACACCTTAGGTTAGGAAATCTCTCTCCTTCAGGATGCTTCTCACTCCTTCAGGATGCTTCTCACTCAGTGGAATCAAAATAATACATAAAAGCAACTTGCAATGTTGCTGCTGGCAAAAAGCTTAAGGCTGGATCTGGATTCTCTACGGGGAGACCCAGCCTCATCTCAGCTCTGTAACAGAGAACATGGTTTTATTTTCCCACAGCATAAGGTGAGAAAAGCTCATTTAATACGGAGGCGGCAGAAGTGCGCTCTGTCCCAGGCTGGACAAGCAGCCACGGGGGAGCTGCTCTGCCCGCTGCTCTGGAGGACTTTCTCATGCTCCTTTTTCGGACTGGAAGGACAACGCTTTCTCATTTCAACTCAGCCACCCCAAAGACTTTTCCTGCAGGTAGTCCTGTGTTTGCCATGGATCCAGCCAGAAACCACTGTGTATACGTGTATATACGTATATACATATACGTGTTATATATACGTTCCTGCTGGGAACAGCTGCTCTTGGTAGATGTTTCCCTTCCCCATTCCCTGGAGATCATGGCGACCAGAAGGGTGAGAACTCCCACCCAAAGTTTTCTTCCTCTCACCCAGGTTAAGTCTATGGGCTTTGTTGGTTTAACTTCCTGATTTATGCTTATGCAAGTGATAAATGTGGTTTCTATATGAATTGGAGCTGCAAATTTTCCCACTCAGGGGCTATTTTCCTATTGAAAAATAGAATTGCGTTTTGCATGGGAGATGCGAAAGTGATGATCCATGAGAATGACAAAGTCCAAAAGTGAATTACATCTGCTCCGTTAGCCTGGCTTCTTTTATTGCATATGAGTGATGTGAAATCCCTTCCCCCAAACTTCTGGTTTCTACAGCACTAAGCAAGTGGTGGTTGTGTCGCGCGTCCTTTAACATTTCCCAAGTAACGTCTTTTGGCGAAAAAATTCCTCCCGTTTCATGAACTTTGGGAAGTGCTTCAAACAGCATCTGACAACTAAGTATGACCACTGGCTTTTCCTAGCAAGAGGAGAGAGATTGCAGTTTCAGGAGAAGATGGATTTTGGTGGGAAACCAGGTCGGTGGGAATCCCTCCATCGCTCACCCTGATACCTGCCTTAGCTAAGGCCCACGGGTCTCTGGAGAATGTGAGCAGTGAGGTTCACCAACCGTGATTAAAAATACCCTTTTTAAGAGCTACCAGTTCACTGACCTGGTTGATCCCGCAGAATGTGACCGGGTGTATTTGCATGACTCACGGGTTGACACAAGGGGGAAAAAGGAACCGAGGGCAGGAGGCGAGGAGGAACTTCTCGAGCCACTGCTGTCGGCAAAAACACTTAGCACGAAACTCCGACCTCGGTCACCCGCTTCCCCGTTTTCCTTCCAGAGATTCAGAAAAGTAGAGATGCAGCAAGATGAGCATCGATGAGCGACTCCTGAAGCAGCCAGCGTGATCCAGCGTAGGCAGCGTGAGCGGTGTTTGTCACGAATAAGGCTGCAAGGGTGGGGGAAGATTTACAGATCAGCCCATACATTTTTGGATAATCTGTGGACTGCCTTTAGGTTCTGTACAAATAATAATAATTAAAAGCGGATGTAACTAATTGGAATCCAGTCCACGGCAGTAACATGATCCATCTTATTGCCAACCCCCTGAGTCACTCCGTCCTCCTGATGATTATTTTTCTGCTTTTCCCTAGCACAATTTGAACAGTCTTTCATGCTACTAGCGGACACAGTGTGGGCTGCTGCTGCTGCTGCTTGTTCCAGACCCACCGCCAGCCCAGGCGCACCCCACATTTCACCAGAAATCTGCACGATCCTAAATGTAAAATCCCCTCCATCATCCACAAGCCTGGTGTTAACCCAGCTGTGTTATCGCCAATTATTCGCCCAAAATATTTCGAAGCACAAGCAGCTGCAGGCATCCCGGGTTTCCTGCTGGGCAGCCCGACTGGGGCGAGAAGCTCTTCTCCAGGATCATTCCCAGGCTCTCTTAGGTCGCTGCTCCTTTCCAGGATTAGGAATGAGGAAAGTATAGGGAGAAAAGGTCCGCTTTGGCTGGAAGAAGAGCCTTTTAGCTGGATTCAAACCTCCCTGAAGTCAGAAGGAGGCTTTGTGTGGACTTCAGAAGGGTTTGGATGAAGCTCATGCTCCTGTAGAGCAAGAACGTCTCTTTTTATCTTTCTTTTTTTTTGGAGGGGGAGATTTTCTATCATTCATGGGGGACATGTGCTGTTGGTTTTGGTGTGGCGCTGAAACCCTCCCTGGTTTCATCTGCCTTCAGGACATCTCCAGAAGGTGACCGTTAGCAGGATTCCTGCAGGCTCTGGAAATCAGGTGTGCAACTGTTTTCATCAGTGGGCAACCAGCAATGTCAATAATCATGTAAGGCCTTGATTGGATGCACCCACAGATGCTGAGTGCCCTGAGGGCACTCATAAACCTGAATGGCCCTGCACAGCCTTACCTGGGCCTCCCCACCCCTGCACTGGTCTCCTGGTTGGACCTTGGACCCATACTGAAGCCTCATCTCTGGTCCAGTTTCCAGAAAGGACCTTGCAGCCTCTCCATTCCCATCTCTGGCCCCATCTCCTGCCGCTCCTGGCCCCCTGGGTAGATCTGGACCTTTTCCCATTGCTCGCTGGGGCTGGATGCTGCGACCAGCACCCTGCCCGTCCTGTTCGGATGCTGCAGGATGGGGCCCTGGTCCGTGAGGGCACTGCCTGTGCTGCGGTCACCCTCTACTTCCAGCTAACCCTCCTCCATGGGGCAGCTCTGCTCCAGCTGCTCCCTGACATACTGCTCCGGCACAGGGAGAGAGAACAGGAGGGGGGGGGGAAAAAAAAAGACAAAAAATGCCCCCCACCCCGAATCTGATGCCACCGAACACTCACTGCTCTGCAATTTTTGCACGCTCACTGCCCGAGCAAGGCTGAGCTCCGCCCAAGCACCACTACGCGGGGAAGAGAAGCTGCTCCCACCCCGGTTTCCCGGAGGACGGGGGCAAGGAGAGCGCGGGATCGCGGGGCGCGGACCCTCCCCTCCCCTCCCCGGTCACCGCGCTCCCGCGCTCGGCCGCGCGCTTTTCCCGCGCTCCGCGGGGGGGCGCCCTTTCCGCGCCGTTTAGCGCGGCCGGTGACGCCACAAAAGGATGGCCACGCCCCCAACGGGCGCCCCGCCCCGCCTTGCCC
>VXAA01001518.1:138236-249036 GCA_013399115.1 Anseranas semipalmata | reverse complement strand
TTTGGGGTAAAATCCCGTCCTTTCGGTAATTCGGCGTGTCAGGTCCGTGCTGCGGCTGCTGCGGCTGGGTTGTGTAACCGGCAGCGCGCTTGCTCTTGAACTCAAGGTGGGTCTTGGCGAGCTGATGCTGGCTCTGCAGGAATTCGGGTAAACAAAAATCACCTAAAGCCCAGCGAGCCTTAGCCAGGGAACGGCAAAACTTTGCGCGGGGGCTCCCGGGTGTCGGGCTCCCAAGGGGACCTGGCTCTGCGAGGGAGCAAGGTGGGGAGGTTGTGATGCTGAGCTCCAGCTGGGAGCCAGCCAGGCCCGGAGGGGGAAAAAAAAAAAAAAAAGAAATTAGTGTAAATACATCGGTAAACACAACAGGAGTTTCCCAAAATGAAGCTGAGCATCCAAGCAACCGTTGCTTGTGCGCACACGTCCTCCAGCCCGTCCGTGTGCCGGTTGTGCCACCAAATGAGCTGTGGGACAGGATTCCCGTTGGCTGCTGAGGTCGCAGGGATGCTCCCGCGGCCGCCATCCGGCCCTTCAGCCATGCGGGTCGGTGTCCGCTGGTCCCGCCTGTGCATCCCCGGTGCTCGGGGGGCCGCAGGGGCTTCATGCGCTTGTAGCGAGCTCCTTGCAGCCAGCGATGCTCCGGCCGGCGTGAGCTGCAGAAATAGCCACCGAGTTCCCCTTCGCGGTGACCGGGCGCCTGCGCTGGTGTTTTGGCACGCTCGGCTGGCAGCGCTGCACGCTCTGGCTTGGCTTCTGAGTCGACTGAGCTCGGTTCTCGGTTTCGTTAAACCCCAAACCAGCTGAGATAACTTATTGCATATAAAGAAGTGAAAACTCGCTTCGTTCTTCCTCGAGACCCTCATCACAGGCAGCTTTGTCGGAGTAAGTAACTTGATCCTTGCCAGGCAGTGCAGGGCAAGAGATGGGCTCCTCGCGCCTGTAAAATTACCATAAAACTTCTGGGCTTATTTACTGGCATTTCTGGTGTTTTGCTTCTGTTTTTCCTCCTTCAATGTTGCACGCGCCTTCCCGGCGATGCTCCGCAGAGAGCATGGCTGACCTTCAGGAGGCGAAGGTTGCCCGGCCCAGCCCCGACCTGTGCCAAGGCATTGCCATGAAGGGTGCGGGGAGCTGTGGTTTTTACCGATTCAAGGAATTTTACTGTTTTCACTCAGAAATGGTGCCCAGGTTATCCGTTCAGCGCTGTGAGCCCCTGCTCGCTTACAGCTCTGTGTCTCTGCTCCAGCTCCTGTCTACCAGCATCACATGCCCTGTGTTTAGCTGGCTTTTGTCATTTTTTTTTTTAAATTCTCATTGTATTTATTTTTTTAATTCATTTTTATTATTCTTATTTCTTATTGAATTTAATGATTATTTTTTAAGCTTATCGTTGCCCTCGTTCCCCCTGCGGGGCTGGCAGCAGCAGGGCAGCACCGTGACCGTCCCGTGGTGCTGCCCCATTCCGGACTCAGACGCCCGTCATTTCTCCAACTTTCCGCTGGCAGCCTCGCAGGGCCGAGGAGCGGATTTTGCTGCTGCACGAGCTGACCTATTCCCTGCCGCATCCCACGTATGCGTGCTCAGGAAGCACGTAGCTCCGTAAAAACTATTTCCCGCGCAAATTGCTCATCGGGTCTATCCGACGCGTGGATACCGTATGCAACGATGGAAGAGGGTGGTAGCGATGATGCGTGGATGCAAGCGTTAGGACTGCATCAGCGAGCTGCTGGTAGTAAGATGGGTCGTGCCTGCATCAGCAGGGCTTGGCGCTTGCTGTTGCTCGCAGCCGAGCACGAGGGCTCTCTTGTCCCAGCCACTTCCCCGACCGAAGTCCCCAGGATGCTGGGATGGGTTAAGGATGCACCTCTGGGTACAGGATGCGGGCGCTGGGCTGGGGATGCTCGGTGGGACCCAGGAGCAGGGGGAGTGCGGCTGCCCCATCCCGCTCGGCTTCAGCGTTCGGAGCTGCTCCCGCGGCTGCATCGGACACGAGGAGCAGCAACGAAACTGCCTGAAACCAGATAGTGTCTGGTTGTACTGGGGTTGCCTTGCGCCGATTCCTGTTTTCTGTGTTTTTTTGTTACCCTATATGCTTTCTTTGGTATCGGAGTAATGAACTGAAATCCAGCGGCGAAGTAGAGTTCACTTCATTATTCTGTTGCTTTTGCCACTGAAACTGAGTGTATCGGCCGCACAGAGCGGTCATTGAGGGTGACGGGTCTGAGCAGCAGACGTCCTTTCTGCTGGAGATGTCCCCCTGCTCCCGGCTGGTGCTTTCATAGCTGCATGTGGTTCCAGCTCCCAGTCTCAGCAGTGGGTTATTTTTAGGGACCAGAAGCACCGATCCACACAAAAACTGCATGGATGCTTGAGGCTGCCAAGCCTTCCCCTGCCGTGACTTGATTTCATCCATAAGCGTGGAGCTGCGTATGCACCAAAGCTGCTGGTCCCATGTCCCCTGATGCCCCGCTCGGCTCCGGCATGGGCTCGCGTCCCCGCACAGGGCACCGGCAAGCCCTGGGGAGGCCAGATCCTGCTGCATCTGGTTTGCTAATTCGGGGTTGCGTCAGAGAGATTACGGGTGGCAGGTTTCCTTAGCGCTAGCTAAGAGCTTCGTGAAATTATGTCTTGCGGGAGGGGGGTGGAACATGCATCGTGTAAGCCGCTAGTGCCTGCCATAGCAGCCTCGCTTTTTGTTTTAATTTGATGTGCCGTAATTGGCCTGGCCACTGCAGGATCCTTGTCAACTCCTGCAGGCTTGTCTGCTGCTGCCGCCTCTGTAATTGCTGCTTCAGGAAGGAAAAAAAAAAAAAAAAATAGACTTGAAGTGTTTTGTACAAATCCTCAGCCATAAATTATTTAGCAGGTGAAACAGAAATGCGCTGCCAGAGCATGTGTTTTCCAGGAAGCAAGAGACTGCACCAAAAATGACGCGGCGCAGCTTGCAGCTCTGCTGCGATGTGTGTTCTGCAGAGTCATGTTGTTGGAGGCTTTTTTTAATATATTCTTGCTGGCTGATAGCCCAGGGTATGTAGCAGAGCAAGAACAAGGTCCTGTATAGCCTAGCGAGGTGATTTATGTCCCTGGCTGTTTGGTTGAAAAGCATTAGGGTTGGTGGTTTTCCTACCTTCAGTGTAAGAAATCACCTTTGGAAGCCCAAGGTAACGTTAGCTTGTTCCTCTTTCCCTCTGAACTCAGCCTGCTGCTGTTTGAAAATGCATTTTCAGCTGCTTTGCATGCTGCATAAGGTTGGGGCAGCTTTTCTTGAGCTGCCTTTTGTTCTCCGTGCATTAACTCTGCTGGCGTAACTGATGCTGTACCTGTGGTCCAGAGGTCTGCCGGAGGAAGCGGAGGCCCTGTGGGAGAGAGGGCTTCTGGGGAAGGAGCAGCCCGATGGTATCGACGCAAAGGACCGAAGGGAATAAAATCCTGGGGCTAGAAATAGGTGGAGGTGAACAGATCTGTAATCATCTAGCCAAACCCAGCTGGGTGCAGTTTGGTGCCTAAAATCCCGAGGCCTTTTATCTGTATCTGATGCAAGGAGGAACTGAGTTACAGCAGAGCCTCTAAAAGAGCTTGGGAATAGCGTCATTTTCCCCTCTCCTGTTGCAAATAAATCCGGAAAGCGTGCCGTCATTCTGACGCCGCTGAGCTGTTTCCCCTGGGTGCTGAACCTTCTCCGTGGTCCCGTGGCTCCGGGATGTCCCTCACGGTCCTGCCCGGCTGGCTCTGCAGAAGGTGCTGGGCGCGGAGGACTCCGGCCTCGCGCTGCCGGTGACTTAACGCCTTGCGTCTGTCTTTCAGTTGCTCGTGTTCCTTGGCACCGCTGGCGCTCAGCCCGAGCTGACCTCCGAGCAGAATGCCATAAGCCTCTCCGCTGGCAAGTACCGCCACCTCGACCGTGCCACCAACCAAGAGCTGATCTGCGACAAATGTCCCGCGGGAACCTACGTGTCCAAGCATTGCACGAAGAGTACCTTAAGGGAGTGCAGCCCTTGTCCGGATGGGACCTTTACTAAGCACGAGAACGGCATAGAGCGATGCCACCCTTGCAGAAAACCCTGCGAACTGCCAATGATTGAGAAAACTCATTGCACTGCCTTGACTGACCGCGAGTGCACTTGCCTGTCGGGTACGTTTCAGATTAACGATACCTGCGTCCCTTACACAGTGTGCCCAGTCGGTTGGGGCGTCCGCAAGAAAGGAACCGAGACGGAAGACGTGAGGTGCAAGCCGTGCCCTCGTGGTACTTTTTCTGATGTGCCTTCTAGTGTGATGAAGTGCAAAACGTACACTGACTGCTTTGGGAAAAACATGGTGGTCATAAAGCCAGGGACGAAGGAAAGCGACAACGTCTGCGGTTCTCCGGCGTCTCTTCCCAACACGTCTTTGGCTTCGTCGAACGCAGAAGCGGGTGGAGAGGTCTACGAGGCTCCGCCAACTGCTCATCTTCCCAAAGGTAACGTGCACCACTGAAATACAGCTGTGTTTTCGTTCGTGGGATTGCATTCCTGCCTCGGTCACGGTGGGTTTTAGGCTGTTGAAGGGCAACCTGGTCTAAAACGCGGATGGTGCTTTTGCTTTTTTGGCCAGAACACGGCTCTGGAGTACATCAGGTTGCCATTGCTTGTGTTAAACTGCATCTAATAATGTTTTCCCTGAGACTTTACTCATGATTGGACTTCTGGCTGTCCTACTGTTTGGATTAGAAGGACATCATGTTCCCCAGCCGCTTTTCCCATCTGCATGTTGTGCTGGCACAAGTCTTTGTGCTTTTGTGGCAAACCTGAGCAGGGAACGGGTGCAGTAGAGGAGCCCCAGAGGGGAGAGAGAAGCCCCCCTCCACCAGACTGCTCTGCTGATAGCTTTGCTGCTTTTGTGCCTGTGCTTTCCCTGCTGTGTTTTGCCCTGCGTTGTACCACCGTGCTGGCTTGAATAGGAACCATTGCCAAAACAGCGCTCCAGGAACCTAGGTTGTGCTATGAACTTTTCTTTAACCTCTAAGACTTCCACTGGTTATCACTGGTAGGGAAAACTAGCTTGAATTCCCCATTCTCTTGCTCAGTTGGAAATGACACATCACAGTCTTCATTGAGAGTTTGTACTTGGACAGGAGAGCGCGCAGAGAACCCAAGGGCAGGGTGCTGTTGTGTTTAGCAGAGGTGCTTCACCCATGGCTGGGTGTGGGGGTGCTGTGGGGCCCCATGTGAGGTGGTGCTCAGCACTCACATGTCTGAAATGGGGCATTTTAACAACAAAACAACAATTTTTGATGCCATTTACACCTGAGCCAGTAAATGCAATTGTGGGGAGGTGTTGACAGTTGTAGGCTGCAGCGCTTCTCATTTGTTAGGTCTCAAAGCTTGGTGTGACGTTGGTGTGTCATTGGGAGAGGAAGGGAGGGTGTTCCCTGAACTTTGATACCAACTGTACGCAGACAATTAGATAAAAGTGAGTGTTTTCCTTGTTTGTATCCTGCTCAGAGTGTTTTGGGTGACCAAGTCAGTGGCAAAAATCATTGTAGGTAGTTATACCTGCTCTGTGGCTCAGCTGGGATGAGACATGATCTTCAAAAGCCAAGTTTCCAAAGTAGGCTCTAGTTCTTGCTGCAGCAGTCCTTCCTCTTCTCACCAGGCCCTGCTTGTTGATAAGAAAACCCCACAAAAGTGTAAAGTGGCTCTTAGGGGGAAGTTGGGTCATTTCTGTCACTTCAGAAACCTGTTTTGGAGTTGATGCATCCACACCTGCTTGCAGTGCTGATATAATGTTTGTGCTTCTTTGATAAAACTCGGTCGAGAGATACCAGGCCTCTGAATTCCTGTGTGTTTCTAGCCCACATACCAAATTTTCCATGATCAGTGTAAAGCTGATGTACATAAGCTAGGAAAAGAAAGCCAACTCCCTCAAAGTTGCAGGTTTTCTAAGGAAGACTGCATTTGGGTCAAACACAGGCTGACAACATGCTTTTAATCACTCCTTTTTGTTAAGGAGCTGCCACTAGTGTTAACCAGTAAGGGTCAGTTTTATCTTGAACCTAACGCTGTAATGGTAGCTATCTGTTGTAGAGCCAAACCTTAATTTCACCTCTTCCCTTTCTCGCTGCCTGGTGTTGGGTTTGGTCTACTGGCCACACAGATGCTCGGAGAGGTCTTGGACCATGACACGATGCTGCGTTGCCTCTCCGGTCTGTGACACTGAGCTCTCCTCTCCTTTTGCAGGTCTGAACTCTTCAGTTCCCCACCTCGCGCCCTCTCCCGCGCCGCGTGCGTCCGACGGCACGGCGGAGCCAACGGGCGACTACAACCAAACCTTGGCCAACGAGACGGAGGGTGCCAGAGGGAGCCTCGTGGACACCGGCACCGCCGGCCAGGCACAGAGCTACCGGCACAAACACACCAGCCAAGCGCTGGAGAAGCAGCCGGCGCTGGAGATGGCGGGGGGCGAGAAGTCCAGCATCCCGTACAGGCCCCCCCGGAGAGGGCCGCAGAACGTCCACCAGCACTTCGATATCAACGAACACTTGCCCTGGATGATCGTCCTCTTCCTGCTGCTGGTCCTGGTGGTTATCGTGGTCTGCAGTGTCAGGAAGAGCTCACGGACGCTGAAGAAGGGACCGAGGCAAGATCCCAGTGCCATTGTGGAGAAAGCTATTATGAAAAAGTCCACCACCCCCACGCAGAACAGGGAGAAGTGGATCTATTACTGCAACGGGCATGGTGAGCACTAGTGACCGGGACTGTAGCAGCTGGTTTGGGGAGCGGTGTCCTCTCCTCCTTCCTATGCAGCTGCAGGTCTCGTGGTGCTTTGGATGGGCCATCCCACGTCTGGTTACGGGTTGCTTTTCTGGCACGTTGGGCCTGGTAGTAAGGGCAAAACACACATCCCAGTTCCTCAGCTGTTTCTTGGCTTCTCCCCATCCCTGTTCCCTTGGCATGTTTCCTGTTCTTGAAAGCAATGATTAATGGAGGGAACATCACCTGCTCTGCTCAGCTCCCCTCCTTCTTCTCACTTACCCCTTGTTGGAGGATCTTGCAAGAAGACTCTCTTTTAATCTCTGCCCTTCCACTGCTCTTCTGTTTCTCTCCCTCCTTATCTTCTCAGTGACTCAGGCGTGTGTCTGATTATCTTTGGTTCTGTCCTTTTCCCCTCACCCCTCCTGTTTCTGGAAGGCTGAGTCATCCCCCGCCCATTGGCAGCACCTCAATTTAAGGTTCTTAGCCCTAAATCCTGGCTGCTGGCTTCTTTCCCCAGCCCTTTTCCTTTGCTGGAGTGAGGAAGGTTATCCTTAATGGCTGTGTCACGGATGGGTGCAGCTCCATGTGTTGTGGGATCTTGGAGGTTCTGCTGCTTAGTGTTTTCTACTCTTTTGGTGAATGACTTGCTCTCTGCTTTTCAATGAGAGTTAAAGATGAACTGTTGTGGTCATAAATGGGGACTCATAAAAGTCAATGATAAATTAATGGTGGCACAAACATGAGCAGCCTGTCTGAGCATTGAGTGGCCATGACTTCCCAAGCAGGCTGCATGGTTCTACCTCTGCAAAGCCACGGTAGCAAATTTGACCCCCTTGTCCTGCAGAGACATGACTAAGGAATAACTAAACATCCCTTCGCAGTTAACCTTTAGAAAAGCACTTTTAACAAGGGGACCCAAGCAAAGAACAGATTGGAAAAAAAAGATTTGAAGGTTTTAAGAGAGATCAGTGCTTGATGACAGTCATCCTTGAGTGCTTAAGTACAAAGCAAAGAAGGCTTTGAGTAGGGCGTCTTCTGTTATGTGCTCTGTTCTCCTTCCTGCTGATTAGCAGACCTACGCTTTGTTTGCTTTCATTAATGCATTTATAGAACCAGTAAGGTCTTGTTGGAATTAGCTTTGTGCCTTCTCTTGTGTTTGCGCTTTTTATCGGTTTCCTTTTAACTCTTTTGAATTCTCAGGGTGCCATTTCTTGACCTTTTTTTCCCTTTGCAATAAGTTCCAACAACTTTTTCCAGTAAGGCCTGTACTCCTTTGTCCCTAATATCAGTGGTACCAAAAGCGTGGTCCCTGGGTCTATGGTAAGTGATCTGCAGCAGGGTTGCAGAACCTTATTAAATATCTTTATTTGTGCTTGCTTCAGGAAATACCAAGGTTTGTTGCTTCAGCCATGGTTCATTGGCCAAAAGGGACTGGTTGTTACTCNGCTGGTTGAATTTCTCACTCTTTCCTGTTCTCGGAGCAGTGAATGCTGTCATCTCAGAGCAGGGGCTGAGTTTGTACAGCACGGGGAGTGATCGCATGCAGGGACCAGAACAAGATGCTTTGAGCAGATGCAGCTGTGGTTTCTAACATGGTGTTTCAGAAGCCTTCTGAAACGCCTGTGCTACATCTGGTCCTTCTGCAGGCAACGTTAGAGCTCCCTTTGGGCAGGGCTCTGTGTTTGTTCACTGAGGATGATTCAGGTTAAAGAAACCATGCAGATAAGATAAGGTGATATGTAGTGAGCAATGAGGCTGTGTAAGACCATTCAGATGTAACCCCACCTTCACAGATCCTGTCCTCCTTTGGAGGACGGTGTAATTCATGGGTCATCCTTTGCTTCCCAAGACACGTGTCTCCTCTTCTCTCTGTCATCCTTTAACAGCTGAATTCAGCTAGTGCATCAAATTCAGAACGTGTTTGTTAAGTTTGCTCCCCGGCTTGGGAAATAAGTTGACGTAACTGCGGAAACAGCACTTAATTAATGAACTGGCCCACTATCTGATCAAGCCCCTCCAGTCTGGAGGCAAATTCCCCATTTCTCAAGGCTCCCAGTTGGGCGGTTTTGTACAACCCTCCCAGCCGTCCTGGCAGCAGTCACGCTGGTGCCTGCTTGTCCAGGTGGCTTCATGACTTGTTCATGCCATTGAATGTCCTCAGTTGAACTTCTTGCTGCAAAGGCAAAATGAGCACAAACCAATTAATGCTTTGTCTTGCTTTAAGGGCAGCTCTGATGTTGCCTAAATCACGTTGTGTTTAGCTGGAACAGCCTTGCTCATTAGTTCTTACGTGGTGGTACTCTGCTGTGCCAGATACATAAGTTGTTCTTCTCCACAGTGACGTAGGAATCCCTCTTCGGTTTTTGTGTTGAAGTGTCTAGCTCTTAAGACTCTGTTTACTTGAAATGAGAGGAAATGTAGTAAAATAGAAGAATTGACCTTTTCCTTTTTAACAACTGTACATACAGCTAAGATAGACTGCAGAGCTGAAGCGTCACGGCTTAGCTTTCTGCTGCTCTAGCAGTGTTTGTACCCAAATCATGCTTTGCAGTCTGTCTCCTGAGGCAGCATTTCAGACAAGGGTCGGCATAGCCCCAAATGAACTCTAAGACTGTTGCAGAGAGGAAATCTTTCCCCTCCCGTGCTGCTAGTGCTGATCCCTCCATGGTGGGAAGCCAGCAGAAGGCCTCTGTAGATGCGAGGCCCACAGCTGCTCCCCAGATGGTCAGCCTGGTTTGTGGTCACACCGGGGTTGCGTGGGGCAGGTGACGAGGCTTTAAATGACCTCTGTGGGCTGGGGGTGAAGCCCTGGGGTCGGGCACTGGCAGGGCAGGGACATCCATATGACCTCCCCACTTATACATCAGTTGGGTTGTTCCCAAGGGCTGCGCCAACAAGGTGCCAGGGCATTTGTGGCCTACGTAAGAGTTGCGCACAGTCTGCCCCCTGCTTCCTCCTGGTTTACCAGCTCCTCCCTCGTAATCCTTTCGGTAAACAGCTTTAACCTTTGAAAGGGAAGACCAGGCCCGACGTAGGTGCCGCAGCCTCGGTGTGGAGGAGCTGTGCTTGGGGAGGTGCAGCCCTTGCCCCTCGGTGTTGCCGGAGGGATCAAGGTGGCCAGCATGGCCTACCTCAAAGGCTTTGCCCTTTTTGGAGGGTTTTAGCATTGATTCCTTTAAGCTGGGTGTAGCACGGTCAGGGCAGCGCTAGCACTGCTCAGTGCTAGAGCAGAGGCATCCTACTGGGGCTGGGCTCCTTCCTGAAAGAGGGGGATTTCGGGATGGATGTGTGATTTTTATTTTTATAAATTTTTTTGGAAGGGTCTTTTTGTGATAATATTGTAATTAACTCATCCGCATGCAGGAAATGCAATGTTAAAAAATGATTTCTGCCCACGTTGTTGTTGCTGCTTTGAGAGATCTCAGTGGAAGCAGTGGTTCAAACTCTTGCCTGGTTCCTGATGGCACTCAATACCAAATTGCTTAAATAGTTGTGATATGCTTGGGATCCTGAACAGCGGTTGTTATCACAGAGCATTTCACTCGTCCTCATCCTCCCGTGAGCTGGTGTCTACGCCCCATGCTCCCTCTGGTCATAATAAGCCTTAAATAACAGCCTAAACCTAAAATTAGTAGTGGCTTGGGAGGCTCGTGTTAAAACAAGACCGATGTCCTCAGTATGGACATGTTCCAGCTAAGCCAGTAAATACCAGTGATTCTCGCTGGATTAAATGGTTCAGAGGTCTGGGAAGAGCTTGCGATGACTAACAGCCTGAGCTAGCACTGCCAGCCTACCTCCACCTCTGTCCCCACGGTGGGGGCTCTTCGTGGCTCTCCCCAGAGCCCCCAGCTCTCACTGCACAGGAGCTGGAAGGTGGAGCAGCACCAGTGGTGCAGCCATGGTTGGACTCGTATCTTCTAGCCATGCAGGTGGGAATTGGAAGGGTGAGAGCAGTTTGCCCAAGGTTTCCAAAGAAAGCAGTGGTTAACTATTAGCGTGGTGTCCAAACCCTGTGGATATAGAGAAGAGGTTTTAACCTTGTGTGACTACTTTCTTTTAGAAGATCGAGAACAGCCTGCCTACTGGAAACATTTTCTTCCAGACAATCCCTTTATTTTAGCAAATGCCTGTTCCCTTTCTTCAGCTGCTTCCAAAGGTGAGGAACTGAACTAGCAGAGCCCTTTTAATAAAAATGGAGAATTGAAGCCTGTCTTTTGTAATTCTTGGAAACGCCAAATTTTGCATCAGTCTATACTGAGAATGAAGATGGGTTTGAAATAAGCTTTCAGAAATTGCTGGCAGTGTTGCCTTTGACTTTCGCCTATGGAGTAGCAGTGGGTGAAAGGCAGGGACTGAAGTGAGCCACATAAAAAGCTATCTTTTGGGGTAAAACCTCCTGCGTATAGAAGAAGCTGCCTGAAATGCTGTGCAGAGAGGCAAGAAGAGGGTTTGGTGATTTTGGAGTTGAAAGACTGAAGAGCAGATCTTGGCAGTGCTGGCCTGGCAGGAGATGCCACTTCCCTTTCATTTTTTTTCTTCAAGTCTGGTAATTGCACATTATTGCAGTGGGTGGTGAGACCAAAGCCAGGAAGCCTCTGGTTAAATAATCAAGAGAAATGAGTTGTTCTGCAGAGCTGTTTGCAGCAGAGACGGAGCTGAGGCTTGACTGCGGGTCAAAGAGCGCTTACTGGAAATGGCTCTGGATCGAGGCCCCATCTGAAAGCAGAGTGGGGAGCTGAGAGGTGAAGCTAGAAAGATGGGAAGTGTTAGGATTTGGGGGTCTTGGCTGTCAGGATGCTTGGCTGTCACGCTGTGAGCTGGGATCTTCTTGGTTGGCTATTCCTGGGGAACAGCCCCTGGCTTGCAGCTCAGTTGCTGTAAGCCAAAGCTAGCCTTGAGCTTGTTCTGCTCCAAAGCACAAATTATCCAAGCAGGTTGGTGACTGTGTTGAAGAGAGACCAGAGCCTCGCTAGAATGCCCTGTGCCCCGGGGTGCCTGGTCCTGTGCTGCAGCTCCGAAGCATCCCCACGTGAGTATAAGTGTTGGGTGTGTTGGCAGTGTGCATAGGGACGTCTCGGGTCATTGTGGGCTGGTACTCACATGGAATCAGATACTGGTTTATGGGCAGTCTTGGGAGACGCTTTTCAGACTACAATTTTTTTTTTAAGAGCACATTGACTAAAAAAGCCCCCCCACAGCCTTTAACTTTTCTATAGGTCCACCACCTGATGAAGGGAAGCAAGTGCATGAAAACAACCCAGCAAAGGATATTCTTCCTTAAGCCTGCTGTCACTCTTCAACTGCTGCCCTGGCTAACAGGGCTAGCCCAGCGGCAGGGATGGCACTCACAGGCCTATGAGGTGGCTTCTTGGAGCACAACGCTACTTCAAGGCCCTCCTGGGTGCTCGTATGGGTAAATGAGTTGAAAGCCCCTTAGTGGTTTTGTTTCATAGAGTTTTTCCCTTCAACCAGCTCCTGACCAGGCTGGCAGCTGAGTGGCATGAGGCAGGGAGAGGATGGAGGAGCTGCTGTGGAAACACAACCCTGGGGTCTCCATCACTTCTCCTTCTGCACATCCCCTGAGCCTGGGGAGGAGAGAGAGGCTTAAAAGTTCAATCAGTCTCACACCATGGTGACCTCAAGGACCATGGCTAGGGCAGAGATGGCCAGCAGCACCTCCCAAGGGCAGATGTGCTATCAACTTATTGATGGTGGCTCTGCCTGGGGAGGAGCAGCACTGTGCATGTGTGCAAACCCTAATATGACTCTGGCAGGGGTGAGGGATTAATGTCTGTCTACCTGCCAAAACAGAGAGGCAAAAGGGTTTTTTTCTTTTTTTTTTTTTTTTTTTTAAAAAGCTGCCTTTCCTCTGGTATCTGCAGATTAATGATCTGCAAATGTCTGTCTGGTCCTCCAATGTCAGCCTGTCCTTTTCAAAATGAGACCAAGAAAGGGAGCTTGTTAAATTGATAGGGCAGGGATGTGCCAGGCACCCTGAGGAACACAGGTGCTGTGGGTACCGCTGAGCTGTAAAACGCAGCGGAGATGCTCCCTTGCTGGGACTTGTTTGGATGCAGGGAGGTCCATGTGCGTTGTGCTGTGTTTGTCCTGCCCCAGGCGGGATGCTCTGTTTCAGGGTGGGATAAAGCAGCCCTTTATCTCCAGCCGCTTTGTTTGCAGCACAAAGCTCTGCTGTGGGAGCTTTGGGGTGATACCTGATGAGTTTGAAACACCGTGTTCCTCAAACTGCTCAGCTTTCAACTTTGCTCAGGTTTGCCCCAAAACTGACCTTTTTGGAGCTGACCACAGCTTCACGGTGAAAGGAAGCCTTGGGAAACGCAAATGAGAGAGACCTCTGTTCTGCTTAGAGGGAAACCTAATCATGGGCGGGTTTATTATGTCTTGCTCCTGAGTGTTATTGCATTAGCGGGCCAGGAGACGGGTGCTTGATCGCTTCTAATGCGCGCTGCTACGCGAGCCATCTGTCCGCAGTGTGCGCAGGGCTGTCCTGGGAGGATGGACCATTTGCTTCAAAATCTGCTTTAAAAAAAACAAACAAACAAACAACAACAACAACAACAAAAAAACACAAAAAATGAGGTCAAAATTCCTGGGTTAATTTAATAAGGAATATAAGGAATTGGGATTTGTGCCTGCCCATTAAGGCACTGTCGAGTGTTGATGGCACAGGAACTCAGCTTCTCTTGAACAAAAGCACACTCAGATGGTTTCTTTGCGGAAAATCCTGCGCCAACTTCTGCACCAGGAGGGCTGTAATTTCTCACCTCTGTAAGGCTTGAGCACATAACTCCTCAAATAATGAGGCAGACTTTCCCCACTTGCCAGGGCTTCATCTGAGAGGAAACAAAAATAATTCGGGAGGTGAATTTAATCCTCAGGCTGGCATCTGTGTGTCTGGATATTTATATGACTGTGGCCACAGCAGTGTGCTTGTTCACAGGGTTACCAGCCTGTCCAAGGGAGTTATAATGAAGATTAACTCTGCTAAAACTGTTTAAAATATAATAATTACATAAAATGCTTACACTGACCTTTTCCTTTTAAACCAAAAGAAGAGCTGTTCTACCTGATCATGTTTCTCTGCAGCATCCCAAGCAGATGGAAGTCAAGCAGAGAAGGGACGTGCAGGGAGAGCTTCCCATGGAGGTGGACAGGTCATGTAGGTCCCAGGAGGTCGGGACCAACGCTGATGCCCTGGCTGCTGTTCCAGAGGTGACCTCCATGTAGCATGGAGCCCTGGAGCTGTAATGCAGGAGCTCCTGCCCAGCTTGTCCCTCACGCTGACCCTCAAGTTCCTGGGTTTGAAACGTGTCCATAACCGTGCACAGATGATCACAAGCCTTCCTTGACTGCCTGGCTCGGTGGAGTTATTTTCCAGAGAGTGTGTGGGAAGTGTTTGTCAGGAGTCCGCTTCCTGCCCTGCGAGATTTTTGGTTAAAAAAATAAATAATAATAAAAAATAGAATGCAGTTAGTGGTTTGTTGCCCAAACGGTGCTTTCTGAGGATGTGAATCACTGGCTCCTGGGAGGATCTGATAGCGGCACTGTCCTCCATGGGAAAAACTAGCAAATTGCTCGTAAGTCTTCATAAATGCGTCCTTTCCTCCTGTCTGGACAAAGGCTCTTGTTCAATTGCACATTTTCCAAAACTTATTTAGGACCTGGATTATATCTGTAGTGAGAGGATTGATCTTCCAGTAACTCCCCCCTATTCTGGGGAGGATGGTGAAATTCTCACATTTTGGGAAGGTATTTGCATAAGGGTTTGGGGATTTCTAAGGCTCGGTTTGGCCAAGCTGTGGTCAGCTGGGATTTGGATGTGCTGCATCCTGTCTGAGTTGTACGCGTAGGCTCTCGGTGTATTTTCGGAGGTAAAAATAGGCTGCTGGGGCTGGGCTTCACATGAGTCAGTAAGATGCTTGGAGGAGGGAGGTGGGATGAGCTGAGGAGCAGAGCTGGGTTAGCAGCGATGTGAAGCTTTTATCTGAACGTAGGGGAGGGTTGGGCTGCATCACCACAGCTCTCCTGTCTGACTTACGCATGCACTTTGGCCGTGGTGCTCAGTCCTTGAGGTCTCTGCAAACGTTGAAATCCATCGGCCTGACGCAGGATTCGTTGCTCCACATACTGCAATATGCTTGGAAACAGGCAGACAGAGAAAGTGGTGAAATGGCAGCCCTTCCCACGCAGGGCGAAGGCCTGGTGACACCCATCTGTCACCTTGCTGGTAGAGAAGAGATGAATTTCAAGGGCTCCCCTATGGGAGGGCTGGGTTATGTTGATGATCAAGTCATTAGTCTACTCGTTGGGTGGGTGTAGCAACTAGTATTGCCAGTCTCTGGCATACCTGCACCAGTAGGCAGGTGGTGGAAGCTGCAGGTACTGGGGACCCCAGCTCAGGTTGGTACTGGGATGGTGGAGGTCTAGCAGGGGTTGTGGGTGGACTGGTGAGCTCTGTCCCTGCTGACGAAGCATGGAGTCTCCTGAAATCCAGCCTTTCTGCAAATGCACGAAGCTGGCCCGAGGGTCCTGGGCATCTCTCTAGATGAGACCGTGTGTGCCAGAGGTCATGGAGGATCTCCTCAGCTTCCCTCCCTGTTTTTTCCTCCCCTGAGACAGCTAGCACTTCAGCTGGTGCGTTAACCGCCTTCTTCTGCATTATTGGAGGGACAGGAGGAGGCATGGCTTGGGAGGGCTCTGTGGACTTGAGCACGAGATTTCCCCTTAAAGGCAGCAGCTTCTCAACGAACACTCTTCCGAAAAATACCAAACGACGTTTGCCTTGAGCTCCGAAAATGAAAATAATGACGGCTTTTTGTTTGAGAGGGTGGGGAGAGGAAGGAACCGAAGTTTCTCTGTGGTTAGGTTGTGGTTAGGCTTTTCCGTGTGCTGCCAGGTGCTTGGGCGTAGCCTTCTGGCAGGGTAGCTCTCCCGTTCCACTCGAATTTGTTGAAGATACCAAAAAACAACGGCAGAGAAGCGGTCCCATGAAGGTACCGTGCGTGAGCATGCCAGCGCGCTGCCTGCAGCCCTGCACAGCGCTGGCTGCTCTGTGCCCCGAGGCTGAGCAATCGCAGAAGAACTCTGTGTCCAGCCTGGAAATAGCTGGGCTGTGGGAGATGAGCAAGACTTGGAGGTCCTCCTTGCAGCTCAGTATCTTTGGGGGTGAGCTGGAGGTGTTTTTGGTGGTGCTGCTCCGCAGGCGTCTGTCCATCCTGCCTGCACGAGCAGGACCAGCTCCGTTTGCTCCCTGCAAGGTTGGCTGCAGACATGGCCTGGGTGTGCCTGCTTGTGCCCACGTTCCTGCGTGTGTATGGGCATCCCGTGTCAGCGTGCTTGTGGCAACCCCGAGGTGACTTCAGATCAGCCAGTCCATTGCAAGGATCGCTTCTCCTTTGTTCTTGCACTGCAGATCTCTTCTAGTAAGCAATACCCATGCGGTTTCCTAGCAGACAGATTAAACGCCGAGTTTAAACACGGTATTGACCAATTTCTACAGAAAATCTGCCTTTGTCCTAATACTAAGAGAACTAATAAGATGGCTATCTTTGAAGAGCTTTGCCTTAGGTAGGAATTCAGGGGTGGTTATGACCTTAAAATATTAGGTGCTTCCATGGAGTAGCCCACCACAATGTTCAGACAGTTGAGATGCCACTTGCCCAGGTCCCCTGGATGTGCCTGGACGTCCCGGACCATTCTGATGCTCCCGTTGCTGTGGCATGGCCACACCACACCAGCTCTGCTGAATGCAGCCTCACAGCAGCTGGGAGGGTTACACTGCGAGGGCTGCTCTTTAATTTCACCATCTTTTGAGGTGAGCAAAGCTGGGTAATAAATGGCAGTGGTCCCCAACAGTGATGATGGACAGGATGGCGGTACCTCCTGGATTAGTAGCAGGGTGGTGGATGCTCTCCCAGGCTGTTCCCATTCCCTATGGGGGGACCGAGGTTGTAGGGGCAGGTGGGTGGGAGACTCCTTCAGCCTCCTGAGATGTGACCACAGGGCAGCCTGCAGCTTCAGCCGCAGAGGGAGAGCTCCTCAGGCTGTTCTCTGTTATTTGCAAGCTCAGAACAGCTTGAGCATCGTGCCAATGTGGCTGTGGCCAGCCTTGCGTAGGAAGCACAGAACGGATGGGTTAAAGCTCTGTCCCTTCCAAGCTTAACCATTTTACGTGGGATTACTCAGCTCTAAAGGGCTTCAAGCGCTGTCTCCAGCCTCAGCACATGGATGAGCGCGGTGGGAGAAGGTCCGTGTGGTCAGCAGATGGGGAAGACCTGAGATTGGGCTGGAGTTTCTTGGTCTGCGCTCCCGGTAGGAAGCACCATGTGCTGAGGGCAGGAGAGCGCAGGTTTCACGCAGGTGAAATGAGAAACACGTGTTGCACCCTGGTGGGCACCGTCCCATCCCACCAGGAAGATCCAGCCCCATTAGTGCTCCAGAGAGCGACTTTGTAAGGGTTCTGGAAATATGGAAATAGTCTGACTGTAAGCTTATTATAAGCATTAACATTTTATTTTAGTTTTGAACAAGTGAATTAAGTTACTGTAAATGGCTTGAGCAGTAATACTTGGCATTGTGCAGCAGCAACTTGTCATGTAATGGTTTTAATCTTATTTTTCAGAACAGAGGGAGTAAATGGTTTTCTAACTGACTCAAGCCAAATCTGTGCTCAAGTCTGTCTCTTCCATATCTCTTCGGGGTTTTGTTTGCACAATATTGTAGTGGATGTAGTGAACATATGGGGCTTAAATTCATTTAATAGTTGCAAGAAAATGAGTTTAAGGTTCTTATAGTATTAAGGTAGAAATTTCCAAATTCATTTTTAATGGAGCATTTGTTCTCTAAAGATTATTACACGCCATTAAGTTTTCTGCTGTGCGGTGCATTCTGGTGCCCTGGGACATTACTGCCAAGAGATATAAACATGTTTGTGTGGCCACTTTATTGAATTGTGAGATTAAATACACCAAACTCGAAAATGTCAGTAGGCGCGTTTGTGCTTTGTGTTGTAAATCTTGTTTGGGAACATCGGGGCGAAATGCCATGACACCGTGTAAAACCGGTGCAAATCACGTTTGGACCGGCTGAAAACTTTTCTCACCAACGTAGCAGCTACAAACGCCGCGATTTATTGGCACTAAATGTGTAGGCGGGAGCAGATAATACATGGGTTTTTCCTTCCTGAGCAGTCTCGATGTGCTGCGTGGGGTCATAAAACAGCGATTGCGTTTTAATGCTGCTTGCTGTCGGGCAGCGTGCTGCAGGAACGCTCTGCAGGTACGTGAGCAGCACCACTCTGTCCCATCCCTCTCGGCATTCCTCTCGGCATCCCAGCGCACAAGTTTTGCAGAGCTTTTCCTACCCTCTTATTCCGATTAAACTTTTCTTTTTCCCCTGGGTCGAAAGACGAAATTAAGTTGTCTTGCTGCTTTTACCCCAAAAGCTGTTGCTTGTGCTGGTTTAAAGGGTCTGACCCCAAACCCAAGTTTCCTTTCATGCTGCTTCCCAACACGGGTCTGTGACCCCCGAAGGCACAGGGGTTGGCTGCCGGCACGATGTGGGGTGCGTGTGGCTCCCACGCCAAATTGACAGCTTGCATGCGTACAAAGGCACCGGGGCGAGGAATTTGGGATTTGCCAGGTGACCTGTGTCGACTGGAATGGAGGACGCTGGGTCTTTGCCCCTCACGGTTACTCCCACAGCAAGACCAGACTGAGCGCCTGCTGGCAGCTGCGTGCTGAAATTTTATGGGTAATGACGTTTTTTTTATGTGCCTCAGATAATTAGCCCCATCATAAAGCACAATTGCATGTTGGCAGCTCTTTTTTTGTTCTTTAATGCTGGGGAGCGTTTCTTTTGTCTTGGGCTTATTTTGAATAATGAGGAAGGCTTTCTCCCCTTTTCTCCCCTTTCTCCCCCATTTTTTTTCCTTTTTTTCCTTCCCTCTCCCCAAACCTTCCCACGGTTAAAACAAAGCCCTGTGGCTATTGCTTCTGAAACACAGGGCTGGGGAAACCTCACCTTGCTGCTCCACAGCGTGAGATTAAAGCTGCTTAAGAAGCAGCTCAGTGATGCACATCTTTGCTTTTAAGCCCCTTTGCTGTCATGCTCTAAATGCTGTCTTTAATCTCGGTGTTTTCTTGGTGCGTACCCGTAACTTGCTGATTTAAACGTGCGGCTGCCGGTGCTGCTTCCCCGGTCAGTGTGGACGTGGCAGCAGATTGCATTAATCCAACTGCTCCGCCTCGTCCGTGCGCAGGATTTGGGAAACTCGTTAGCAAAACGACGGCAGCAGCACCCAGAGCCTTAACTCCCTGCCCAGCAGGAAGGATGCTCACGCAGGGCTGGTGTCTTTCTATAGCAGGTGTTGATAAGCCTGCTTTAATAGAGAGGAGAGGGGGATTGGTCAAAAATATCTATATCAGGCTGTATAATATATATTTAGCTATATCAGGGCTGAGACCTGAGGGTGTACTTGGGAGGTTTGGGCTAAACCGCTTTAGAAATTACTAAATTTTACACCATCAGGAGAGACCTTGGCTATAGTATAGCATTCCTCTAAGCAGCTGTTTTTGCCTACGGAGATGTTGTGTCTGTAGATGGAAGGAGAAATGGTGTGCGCAGCCATGGAGGAGCGCTGGCACGTGGGGATTCCCGAGGTGTGGTAACATCTTGGAAAAAGTGAGTTTCCTCCTGCAGGTCCTCTAAGCCGACCCTTCATGGGGCTGTTTTAAACAAGGTGGTGTTCAGTTGGGCGAAAACAGACTGAGTGAGCCCTCACGGAGGAGGTATGGCTTTATTTGAAGGTGTAATTCCTGACCACCGAGTCGATGCAAGGTGTGCCATGTGCATTGCTGCCGCAGCTAAAGGGAGGAAGTCCTCCCGGTCTTGAACCAACGTGTCTCGAGGGCTTTTCTGGGGGAAATCTTAATCTTTCTGCTCTTCAAAAGGACTAGAAACCAAGAGTTATGAGGAGTGACTGAGGATATTGGGGTTGTGTAGTCTGGGGAAGAGGCTGAGGGGAGGCTTTCTACAGCCACCTGAGGGGAGGGTGTCGGTCTCTTTTCTTGGACGACAAGTGATAGGACGCGAGGAAACAGCCTCACTGTGCCAGGGGAGGTTCGGATTGAGTATCAGGAAGAATTTCTTTGTGGAGAGGGTGGTTAGGCATTGGAACAGGCTGCCCGTTCCGGGGAAGTGGTGGAGTCCCCATCCCTGGAGGTATTTAAGAGACATATGGACGTGGCAGTAAGGGACATGGTTTAGTGATGGGTCTTGGTAATTAGGTGGATGGTTGGACTTGGTGATCTTGAAGGTCTTTTCCAGCCTAGATGGTTCTGTGATTCTAAATCCCTCACCAAATCTCCATTCACTCAACACTTGCCTGATGCCTCCATCAAGTCTCCTGTCCATAGCTGAGTGATGCCACCAGTCGGCATGGAAAATGGTTCTAAATACAACACTAGCTACTGTAGATGCTCTGTAACAGAAATACTATTCATCTTGATAGAGATGCCGTGGCGTGACCCATCTCTTAATCCAGCTCCCATTGAAAGCTGTGGCTTCGGTGCAGGTGTGAGGGTGAGCACGTTGCTGCCCCTCGTGTCCCCCGTTCCTGCAGCCCAGCAGCTCTGCCTGCCTCAGCGGCTGAGTGCCGGGGGTCTGTGCTTCACAGCTCGTAGGCAGCAGCTCCTGCATGGTTCATTTTAGAAAGCATGTGCCTCCGTTGGCACAACCTGTGGATTTAATGCCCTTTATTTGCATAGCAGGGTGTTTGAGCACGTTATGGGTGCTGCTTGCTCTCAAAGCTCCTTGCAGCCTAGACTCGTAAGCTATTCCCTCTTGCTAAGGTATTAAAAAGAATAATATTTTTTAACAAATCCCCGAACAAAAGGAACGCGTGCCTATTTGGGGGACGGGAAAGGCTTTGCTAGAGCTTAGGTGTGCAACGCTGGGAGGCTGCGAGCCTCCCGGCCCCCCGTGCCTCACCTGTGGCTCCTCTATCCCGCAGGCATCGACATCCTGAAGCTGGTGGCAGCCCAGGTGGGGAGCCAGTGGAAGGACATCTACCAGTTCCTGTGCAACGCCAGCGAGCGTGAGGTGGCCGCCTTCTCCAACGGCTACGCGGCCGACCACGAGCGCGCCTACGCCGCCCTGCAGCACTGGACCATCCGCGGGCCCGAGGCCAGCCTGGCCCAGCTCATCAGCGCCCTCCGGCAGCACCGGCGCAACGACGTGGTGGAGAAGATCAGAGGCCTGATGGAAGATACCACGCCGGTAACGCCGGGCTGGGCTTTGCGCTGGCTTGTCCGATCCGTTGCATGCCTTGCTTTGCCGTGGTGAGCCCATGGGCACGTGGGACTCAGCTGTGGTCTCTAGCTTAGGTAAAAGCCAAGTGGATGGACCCCATTTCTCCCCGGAGCTCCTCGGGGCCTTATATTTAAGCCTTGCATTGCTTTTGAGCAAAGCTTTGTCAAGCTTTCAAGCAAACTTTGTCCAAGTTTTGACAAGCTTTTGAGTCCCGTGCATTGTGGTTTGCAGGTATCTTTGAAGGTCACCAGGAGGACCCGGTACTTGAGCCCTTGTGCTGGGGAGGCAGCATCCCCCTTTAGACTTGCTCTTAAAGGCTGTTACTAAATCCCCAGGATTTTGTGAGAAGATCCAAGCATCCTCAAGCTCTAAATGCTGCCACTGTGGAGCAGAGAGCTGCTTCCTCCCAGGTGGTGACTGGTGGCATGGGGACAGCCATGTCCCCTGCAGAGGTGAAAGGTCCATGTGTGCTGCCCTCTAGAACTGTTGCCTTTCTGCAGCAGCTCTTGGTTTAAAACAGGCTTGCCCATATTTTTGGAGAATAACTGCTCCAGAATATCCCATAGCAGGGTCTTGGCTGGGTGTATGTTTTTGGGAGCACAGATCAGCCACCAACCTTGGTGACCTTTTTAGGTTGCTTTGGCTACCTCCTGCCCTAGCTGTTGGTGTGCTTTTTTTTTTTCTTTTTGGCTCTAATTCAGTGGTCTGCTGAAAAAATTCCTAAAGGCGTTGGATGGGGCTTCTTCTGAATGTGGAAGTCAACGGGACAATACATGGATGGAGGTGGGGAGGCCAGTGGAGGGCTCTTTCCCCCAAACCAGTTTGTGAAACACTTCCTGTTGGTCTTGGAAGTGACTTTTACCCAAAGGGAAGTGGGTGGGTTCCTACAAACCTCTGCGTACAGCTTGTGGGGGCCTGGCAAGGGACCTTCATGGTTGTACATAGCAAAGTTTATGGGGCAGGGGTTCCCTGAATCCCCTTGCTGGGGCAGGGCCATCCCAAAGTGTCCCCTCTGAGTGCGATGCGGGTCCCTTTACAGTGTCACATACCCTACGTGACTTCATGTAGCACAGCCGTGTTCTGAACATCTTGGTCTCTTGTAGCCACAGCACAAAATCAGTTTCTGTGTGTTGGTGGAAGTCCTCAGCTTGCATTGAGTTCATCAGCCAAGTGCTTCATAGCTTGTTTTATTCCTTCTAACCCCTGGTAATTAAGCAGTATGTAGCTCTCTCCTTTTCCTACCATGCTCCAAGATTGTTGTTTTTTTTTATTTTATTGTTGCTTTTTTTTGTTTGTTTTATATAAAAGTGAAATCCTGAGACAAAATTATAGGGAGGGAAAAAATTGTAGTCTTACAAGTGTCTGGTACATGTGGATAAAGTTTCCAGTCTGTGCAATGTGCCGGGAGGACACGTTGTCCTTTCGGCCTCCTGAAGCAGGTAGTAAACTCTGTTCTCCTGGTTACTGTTTTGAGTATTACAGTAAAGTGCTGGGCTAGGACATCAGATAAAACCTGGGGCTGGTTTGTCAGCACAATATCTAATTAACAGACCTAGATTGTGCAGTGTTCAGTGCTCTTGAACATTGCTCTGTTTTGGCCAGAATTATCAGGTACTTGTTCTCAAACAGCAAAAAAATAAATAAAAAATAAAAAGAGGGTGGCAACTTTGGGAACCGGCTTTATAGGGTGACCCACTGAGACCCTGGACTTTTGACAACTGAGGAACTTGCTTAGACCTGCGCCCATAAATCTGAAAATCCAGTGAGCAGATGTTTTGGAGAATAAGCAAACCCAAATCTTGTAGATACTTGTATGCAGGCTTTCTGGATCTTGTGCCTGTTAGCCCAAGTTTCCAAGTACCTTGCCTGAAAAAACAACCAGCGTCCCAGGAGGAAACCCTCCAGAATCACCGTGGTGGCTGAGCAGGTAGAAGGTGTTGGGGAATTGATGCTCACCATGTGGAGATGCTGCGGAGCCCTTCGGGGGTGTTTTGGTGAGCAGCTGAAAGCTTTCTGGCTATTAGGATCTGACTGTGTTTGAGATACCTCAAGCGCTCAATTTCCCTTTTTAAAGAATCTCAGTAGACACAAAACCTTCAGCTTCTTGCTGAGAGGAAAACAAGCACATTCTCCGCTTTGCCTGTAGAGCCTATAAAGAAAGTGGGATTTTTTTTTCTGCCTATTTTAACAAATTCACCCAAGCCAGCACTTTTTCCTCCTCCATCTATCTGATGGGGCTTTTTTGGATAAGCCTGTAATGATCAACCACACGTGGCTGCTCCCGCCCTTGTTCCTGAAGGCACCCAGCTGTGGTTGCGCTGCAGCAGGGCGTGGGATGCTGGAGCCCAGGAGCACCCCGGGGCACAGATCCTGCAAGGCGTTACCTGCCGTAACCCGTTTCCTTGAGTCAGATTCTGCAGTTTGGGTGATGAAGGCCCCAGGGACACGGGGAAGGAGGCAGAAAGCCGTGGGAAGCGTCTTGTGCAAGGGAGCCCGAAGCCCTGGAGCCTCCAGCCCACGGCTGAGCTGCATCGTGCACTCCTGGCTGGGGCAACCTATTGCTAAACACTGGGAGCAGACACTGAGGTTTTGTTTGGGTTTGTTCTTAATTGCTCTGGTTTGAAAGCCTTTAATTAGCGCTAATCTGTTTGGCTCTCGACGAGTTGTCTGTCCAAACGCAGCCCGGGTCGAGGCGGTTTCTCTCTGCACCCAACTGGTTTGATCCGAAGGAGTTGCAGCAGGAATCGGTGCTGCGTTGCATCCCTCCAGCAATGAGCCGTGCAGGAGCGGTCTTGCCAATAAAAATAAAAATAAAAAGGGCTTTTTGTGTTGTGGAGGGAGCGAGGGTTCTCAATAGCAATGCACGTAAATGCACACGGCAGCTAACGGGTCGATGCGGTGCCAGCAGCTTGCACTCAGGAGCGAGCGTGTGCTGGTATGGGGAAATGCTTGGAAATCCCCCTTTCCTGCAGAAAACAGCTACGGCAGGGCAAGGAGAAGAAGAAAGCACCAACAACCTCAACTCATAGGTGCGAGGTTGTGTAATTAAATGACATGTCCCTCAGACAGCAATTCGGTACCCTAAATCCAGCCTCGTTTCGCCATCCCATTCTCTGTTGCATCCTTGTCCCAAATCCTTTATCCAGCTTCCATCTTCAGCCTGTGCAACCTGCAGAAGCAGAGCTGCTCTCTCGTAGTGCCCCATGCTGACAGGAGCCTCTTGGGCTCCAAAATATAAATATTTACAACTGCTGATAACGCAGGAAAAGGGAATTCTGGAGCATTATGGTATGTGGCAGGAAGGCTTTCCTTTGGGTAAAGAAGAGCTCTGCTGAATGCTTGATGGCTTTTTCAGTGACGAAAGATTATGCTGGTTTTACACCACGCTGCGTGAATTTAGGTTAAAACTGGATTAGCCCTCTGAATCACTTTGCAAGTTTTTGCAGCGGTCACTGATCCAGAAAATAGGAAGAGCGCGGCGGCTGGGGGAAGATGTTCGGGGCGTGCTGAGCTCGCACGGCTCCCGTTCAGTGCTGGTGACGAATGCTCTCCGTTTCCAGCTCATCGGGAAGGCTTTGTAAAATCTCTCCCCTTCCAGGCATGCTCGCTGGGGCAAACGGGTGGCTGCGAGGGCAGCGTGCGAGCCCGGGCGCACCCCGCGTTGGTGATGCTGACGGCAGCAGAAAAAGGGAGGCAAAGGGCGGGGAAGAGGGAGAATTCCCTGCGGCCCCCACAAATTGTGATTTGGGGTTAGAAGTGGAAAAGGGCAATGTGGCACGGCCGCTGAGTGGGATTTTTAGGGGGATAAGAGCGTTTGCAGCTAGCTGCCGAGCAGCGACCGTGAGCTGTGCTGCGTTTGCTCCCGTGAGCGTGGCTCTGAGCTCTTATCTTGTGTTTACGGCTTTGCTGGTCACAGCTGAAATATTTTGGGGAGCTGATGGAGGGAAGCAGGCAGCCTTCCTCGGGGTATTCAGCAGCAAAAAAAATAAGTTAAACGGGGAGACATGGGGAGCTTGAAAATGGAGAGGGAGGCTGCAGCCCTGAGCCCAGTGAGATTTAGGTCCATGGCTAATTTCCCGTTGCGGATAATCCTGTGAATCAGCACATATGGCAGAGGAAAAGCTCGGTGTTGGCACTGTGTGAGGTTAAGCCACACAGTTTTTGGGGGCTGCCGGGGGAAAAGAGGATGTGAAAGCCGTGGGTGAGGCAATGGCAGCAATTTTTGGGGCCTTTTCTTCCTCTTTCGCAGGTCTAAACCTCAGGGTTGGGAGGCTGGCACAGCAATGTTTGCATCCAGCCCCGGCTTCGGGCGTTTTCAGGCTCCTGCAGATTTGCTTCGTTTCCTCTTTTGTCAAAGCAGAACTGGGCTGGGGCCAGTAATTTGACTGTCTGTTGGCACAAAGCTGCAGTATGAAGTGGCCAGAAGCCAGGGAAGGAGTAGGGCTGGTTGGGTTTGCAGTGGTGGTTGGACTGGGCATCGCTAGTTTTTGGCAGGTTTGCTCTAAGCCATGGGTCAGTTCTCAGTGAACTGAGGCTGGGTTTGAACCAGGCTGGAGAACTTGAGATAAGCACAAATATAACTCTATAGCAGATGCAGTTATATTTGAGGTTTCGTGGCTTTTGTAGCCACATCTCCTTTTGGTTTGCAGTGTATGGGACTCAGGAGCGTAAGGTGAAACTGGAAGATGGTGGGGTCAGAACAAGCCAAAGGAGATACCAACTTCTTCAGCCCATAGTTGAGTTTGGAAGCTGTTTATCAAGGCTAAAAGTTGGAGTTCCAAAAGTGGCTGTGCAAATTCATGGAAAGAAGCAGCCACCAGAAGCTTTCACGTAGGCACCAGTTCCTGGTTTGAGGAGGACCTGACCCACGAGTGGGGCTGGTGGGGAAGAGCTGACATCCAAACCCTACCAGCCTCCCCAAACCAAGTATTGCTCATCCTAGGTCATGGCGAGGCTGGATTTTAGCAGCTCTTCTCCAGGGCTGCCTTGCATTGAGGGACACCAGGTCCACGTGCAGTGTGGCAGCGGCGGGCACTCTTCTGCAACGTTGCTGTGATGCAGGGAGCTGCAGGGGACCATGGTGTGGTGGTCTCCCAAAGGTGTCATGCAGGAGTTTGGGTTTAAGGGCTTTCCGTGGGATTTCTTGTCACTCTCAGCACATACCGGTTGGGTGACCCAACCCAATGCTGTCACAGCTAATCTCACCCTGTCCCCCGGGAGAGCCGATGGGACGCGACAGCCTCATTTAATAGGAATTCAGTGCTGGATGAGTGCGGAGATGTTCATCAGGGCAGATCTTCCCCACGTGCCACGGGGGACCCCGGGGAGAGCATCCCCCCGCACCCGCAGCATCACCAGCACGGAGCTCCTGCATGCCAGCACCTCCCCTGCCGTCCCCTCCCCGAGTGCCGTGCGCCTCGGCAAACCTGGAAACAGGGTTCTCGTCTGCCTGGTGTCATCTTTCGGCTGGGAATCCGGGAAGCGGTGACCTCAGCACTAAATTTATCCCCCTCCGGGATGACACGAGGCCACCCGATCCGCTCACCCCACCGGCTCCCTCTGCGGAGGTTTCTCCTCTGACCGCAGCCCCTTGCGAATTTTCCTTGTTTTGAAAAACGCCTTCTGTTTCATCCGCGTTTGCCTTGGGCAGGAAAAACCCGACCTGACCCCAACACGGGCAGCAGCTGCTGCTGCGGGCTCCGTGCCCAGAGCCGGGCTGACCCAGCAGCAAACGCGGCATTTTGGGGCGTGGGGTTCAGCCGGGCAGGAGCAGTTCCCAGCTCCCGGCTGCGTTGCTGCAGGAGGAATCACTGGGAAGTATCCCCCCAGGGAGATTTTTATTTTATTTTATTTTTAATGGCCGTGCCCGATCCTTCCTGATGCGAGCAGAGTGGTTGCAGTTTCTGTTTGTCCCAGCTGATCTTTTATTGCGGTACAGTAAAATGAAGGCAAACGCTTCTTAGCCAGAAAATGGGACCAAGCAGTTCAAGCAGAGTCATCAGGAACAGCTTGAGCGCCGTGCTGGCGCCGGGGTCGGGCAGTTCCATAAATGTTACATGAAATGAAAGCAAGGCCAGGCATACGCCTTCCTTCGGCTTCTATCCCCCTCTTTTCTCCCCAAAATGCATTCAGGAATGGCCTGCAGAAATCCTCCCCTGCCTAGAGCATCCTTCCAGCCCCCTCAAGATCCAGGGGGATGCTGGTGTTTGAGCTGCATCCTAAAGCGCTCTGAACGTACAGGAGCCTTCAGGATTTTTGGGGGCATAGCAAAATTTTTTCTGCAGTGCTCAAAAAATGAAAAAAAAAAATTAAAAACAATTGGCTGAGGATCCCAGCAGGATGGGCCTGTGCTTGGTTGCAGGAGGCTGCTGGTGCGCCAAAGCCCGCTTGGTTTTTCTGCTGAAAGCCATCAGCTTCTGGCCTCGTGGGACTGCGCATCTAACGGCTCTGTCTGTCTGTCTGTCTGTGCAGGTGCAAATGCAGCCTCAGTGGCAAATGCAGGACTGCTCTAACGATGATGGAAAGGTGAGAAATACGGGCGCTCTGGAAGGGCAAAAGTGCTGCAGAGGGTTTTTTTCATTTTTTTTCCAAGCAGAGCAGGGGCATGGCTGCTGTGGTTTCGCTTGAAATAGGAATTGCAGAGCTGGTTTCAGGCAGATGAGTCACAGGCTATGAATGGTGTTTTTACACCTATTCCACAGGCTTCACCTCAGAGCAACCTTTTACTTTCCCTGCCCTTTGAAAACCCTCATTCCCACTTGCTTTCTTCCCGTGGTTTAAATATTAACGCTCATCCGAGCATCCTGTTTGCTTTGCCTAATAAGCTCACGAACGCTCAGCTATTCGGAAGGGATCAGGCTCTGAGGACGCCTACAGTCAAACAACCCCGGGTGATTTTTCTGGCATGCTTTAACAGCTGTTTAATTAAACTCCAAATAACTCGCACACTTCTGGGAAGTGTTTTCCCCTCTGCTGGGAAGGCAGGGCTGGGGCAGGCGGTTTCTGCATGCCCTCCGTTTCAGGGGTTCTGGGCAGTTTTGGAAATCGGGGCTCGGGCTGTTAAATGGAGCTGCGTGGGGGAGAAACAAACCCCCAGAACCTGTTTGGTTTTGGGGGGGAAAGGGGAGCACGCGACAGCCAGGCACATCTGGTCGGCGCGCTGCTTCGGGAAGGGAGCTCGAGAGCAGAATGCAGATTCTTTTAATTAAAAATTAAAGCTGACTTTTATTTATAACATGGCTGTTGCGTAACGTGCTGAGCCAGAACAATTCCTCCCTGTTTATTTTCAATGGGGGGAAAGGGGGGAAAAAAAAACACAACCCTTTTATTCCTCCGCAGACAGGCTTAAATGTTAATTTGATGTGAACTAACGGGCATCTCGGTGGACATGTGATCTGTGGGCGGCGAATTCCTCGATGCAGACGAGGAACGCGCGGGCACATCCGTGCCTCTGCCACTGGATCTGTCCCTCCCCAGCATGGAGGTGGCTCTGCAGCTCCCTGCCTCTCGTCCAAATTCTGCTTTTTTTCAGTCTCTGGGCAGCAGGTGAACGCCTGCAGGCAGGAATGGCCAGGAGGAGAATTGTGCTCTTTGGCAGGTTGAGCAAGTACATGGGGTTTGGGCTGAAGTTAGATAATCCGTGGTCCTCAGAGCAGCCTGGTGACCTGCAGAGGAGCAGAGCTGCCGGCCAGGGACATGGGGACATTGCCCTGAGCCTGTCCTGCCCGCGGGGAATGGAAACCAGAAATGCCCTGCTGGAGGCTCCCCACCCCAAGGGGATGCTGAGATGCTGAGGGCATCAAACGTTGGTTGCTGAAGTGCAGGAAGAAAGATGCAAGGCATGGTTCAAGTTGGAGGGTTCGCATCTCCGCAGGCACTGTGCTGCTTCCCAGTGCAGCGTGTCCCAGCGGCACTTTTGGCTCTCTGTGCCTTCATGACCACAGAGCCAAATGCAGGCTGTTGGCTTGCTTCAGGGCTACGGGGCAAAAGTAAAGGTTCTGAGGTGATGCCGTGGTCAACACGAGGCCCTGCTTGTCCTTTCTGACCCTGAGTCAGAGTCAGGTGGGATGGATTTCTCCATAACACGTGAATGGGGTGCTCACGGGAGCAGGGACCAGACGGGGCAAACAAATTATTAACTTGGAATGTGGCTCAGCATCCCGGTGAGGGAGTCAGGGTGGATGTAAATGGGGAACATTGTGTCCACAAAAGCCGAAATCCCAGCGATGCATGAGGAACCGGAGTCTGAGGCCACCAGAGGTGGTTCAGCATTGCTACCCTGCTCAGCTGAGCGTGGTTCAGGGATATCACCAAGGGGTGTAGCAGCTCTTGGTTGGATGTGGGGAGCCAGGCTATGCCTCGTTCTTAGGAAATGAGAGCTGGGGAGTAGTTTTTCTGGGGAGGGGGGTATTACCTGCTGGGGCATCATAGCGCTTAGCCCTCTGGAGCTGTACTTTGGGCTTTAGTAACCCTTTCCCTGGGCGTGTGAAGGAGAAACAAGTTAAAGTTAAAGCAAGTCAATGCCTGGACAGGCTGTTCGCATGTGCCGCCCCGGTGCTGTGGTTGTTCCCCTCAGGAGCACGGGTCGCTCTGCCCCTCCTGCCCGCTGAGCCGCATGCCAAATGCTAGCGCTGATGTCCCCCACGAGCCCCCTGCAGGGTCCGTTCTGGGTCAGCAGGTCCCCTCGGAGGGGGTCACCCGCACATGGTGACCTTGCACGGGCATCCGCTCTCTTGGCTTCTGCTGAGGATGGGCCGGGATGTCTGGAAATCCCTTTGGGATGCGGATGGTTTGGAGCACCAGCTCGTCACATTTTATCCTCACAGCTTGATTTTTATTCATTTCCCCCCTCCGTTTCCCTTCAAGCTGGAAGGTGACAAGCTGGCACTGCCGGTGAACCCCAGCCCGCTCAGCCCCGCGCCCAGCCCCAGCCCGAAACCTCCCGACGCGGCCGTCCTCACCGTGGAGCCCTCTCCTTCGGAGAAGAAATGCTTCTTCGTCGACGAGTCGGAGCCCCTCCTGCGCTGCGACTCCACCTCCAGTGGCTCCTCTGCGCTCAGCCGCACCGGCTCCTTTATTACCAAAGGTACCGAAGTCAGCCCGGGGATGCGGGAGGGGAGCGGGAGGACCGGAGCACCGTGTGCGGTACCCAGAGGGTGGCCACGGCGTGTCCCCTGCCATCAGCACGCACAGAGCTGCCTAACGAGCGCTGGGAATGTGGCATCGTTAAAGTAAATAACTAGGGAAAACTGGCTTTCAGGGATACATTTACCATGTGCTGCTTCAAGACCAGGAATATCCTGTTAGCAAAAATGAGAGGGCTCAAATGCCTTCAAAGGTTTTTAACTCTTTGAAGTGTTGTCAGAAGTGTAGCATCCTTGGGTGTTTGTGGGGGCTTCTCCTGGCTTTTGGTCCGTGGGGGTGGGTTATTGCATGACATGAAAACAGGAAAAATTAATTTTTTTTTTCTTCTTTCACCCTTGGTCCTGCTTGCTGCAGTGTGTGACTTGAGATGTAAATCACCGTTAGTCACCCACTGCTTTTTGAGGGGGTTTAACTTACTGCGTTTAATTTGCTGCGTTTAGTTGCCTTTAACTTCTCATGAAGGTGAAACACTGAGCTCAAGCAATCTAACAAATTTATGCTCGGATGCAGAAATGAAGCTGACCCAATGAAAACACCTCAAAATAGCAGAATTCAGCTCTTTTGGCTCCCCTCCCACCTTCACCTTAACTTTTCAGTATTGGCCATTCAGCATTTATAACTGCTGCGTTTATCTAGCAGGATCCTGGATTAGGTGCCTCGACAGCATTTCTGCAGCTCAGGTTTCCTCTGTCTTCTCCCTTCCTCAACACATAACGCCACCTTCTTCTTCCCTTGTTTCTCTTCATGGTGTGTCCCTCTCCAGAGGGGGCAGCAGGGGATGGGATGGGTCTCCAAGGAGGTTTTCTCCTTGGAGGAACCCAAGTGGAGGCTTCCTGAGGGGTTTCTTAACCACCTGCTCCTTTGTCCTGCAGAAAAGAAGGACACAGTCTTGCGCCAGGTGCGCTTGGACCCTTGCGACCTGCAGCCCATCTTTGACGACATGCTGCACATCCTCAACCCTGAGGAGCTCCATGTGATAGAGGAGATCCCGCAGGCGGAGGACAAGCTGGACAGGCTATTTGAGATCGCCGGAGTCAAGAGCCAGGAAGCCAGCCAAACCCTCCTGGACTCTGTCTATAGCCACCTTCCTGATTTACTGTAGGCATTTGGTCACCACGCACTCTCCGAATATCTGCTAGAACTAGCTTGGCACTTGTTAAGATGACCGACGACGCGCAGGCGGGTTTTGCTGTAGAATACGTGGCCAGTATTTCTTTGAGGTGTCCTTGGTTCCTGGAGGGGGGCAGTTTGCGAGCGTTGCACCTCTCAACCTTAACTCTGTTGCTCAGTTAAGTCTTTGCACCCTCTGCCCCCTTCGGAGTCTGTCTTTTTTTTGTTTTTTTTTCTTGTTCTCATTCCAATCAGATCAGTTGATGCACTTTAAAATGCAGTTAATGAACTAAAAGACCACGAATCCGGTGTCACTTAGGCATTGAGTCTGGGATTGCTCTGTAGCCTGTTTCAATTCTGTCAAAGCTGTTCCTCTGAATGACCATCTCCTGCTACCTCCCTTCCGCCTCGGAGTGGTAAATGGTGAAACACGCAAAGCCGATTGTTGCTGGTTACCTTCTCTTAATGCATCTAAGCTCCCCCCCCGACCCCAGCTGACTTTTTTAATGTACTATCGTATAGCTCATACCCATTGCTGAGATTTTACTAGCACGGTTATTTATTGTATGGTTTTCACCTGGACAATGCATTGTGCTCCTATAAGCTAAAGCAGAAGCGGTTGAACGGAAAGAAAAGGTTCAGTTCCACCAACCTTCACGACGCCAAAACGCTCCTTTGCCTGCGGTGGAAGGGAACCCAAGCGAGGAGCATCTTGCCTGGCCGCTGCAGAGGACGGCAGGTCGCGGCAGCGCCGGTGCTGGACCTGGGGGAGGCGAAGGCGGCCGCTGCTGGTTCTGCTCTCCTTGTGGTGTAAGACTTACCGAGCTACGCTTTTACACTCGTGTCTCTTGGTTTTTATACAGACATGGCCGATAGGTTGGGTTCTCCGAAGATCCTACCTGGTCTTAAATAGTCTCTTCAAATCACACTTCACTTTTTATTAAAAAGAAAAGAGGGGGGTGGGGAAAAAAAGGGAAAAAAAGCTGCATCGTAAGAAGTCTGTCTGATTATATTTGCAACTATTATGCTCCCATAATGAACAGTCTGTAATATGCTCAATTCGAAGAAATTATGATATTAGGGTGGCATGTGCTGCCTTGTGGGAAGGGGTGGGAGTGGGGGAAGAGGGGAATGAACTGAAAAATTGCCTTCCAGTGTACTAATTTATTAATAAATACTAGGTGTTTGTTACTTGACCTGACTCCGTGTTAACCTCCTTAACACCCTGCTCGGGGGCACCTCGCTTGCAGCAGGGGCTGCAACCGGGGCCACCGTCCCCGCAGAGCGGTCTTAGTCCCCATCCCAGCAAACGGCTCAGGTGGCCGGTGGGGCTTCAGGCGTTGGTTTTTGCAATCGGTACGGCTCTCCAAAAGGCTTTGCGGGCGGCTGGGGGTGTGTGAAGGATTAATTTTCCAGGGTGCAGCTGCTGTGCTAATTCACTGCGGAGCGAAGGTCTTGGAGCTGCAGCATTTCTGTTGCCCTGTTACGTTAGCGATGTCCTTCCCGTCCCAGCTTCCAAATAACACAGCCCTTGTTCTGCTCTACAAATGGAAACCTTAATGGGACGCAAGCTTCTGTTTTATAATACTGTCATTTTGTATACTTAGCTGCACAGAGTGTTTTCTGCTGTGTTTTCTTTCTGCCTGGCATCAAAAATTGCTGCTGTGGGAGCATGCATGGGTTCAGGATTGAACTTTGAACACAAAGACGGATGAAATACCTCCAATAGGAAGAAATACAGCACAAAATGGCAGGAGCCTTTATTGGGAGTGCTGGGATGGGATTCTCCCTTGCTGGGAAGGAGGCACTGAGCTCTCGCTGGCTGCAGTGTGCGCTCAGTGCATTGCAAAGAAATAGCAAGCGTGGCTCGCGCGCCTGACATATGCTGGATCACTAAAAGCAGTATTTCAAGGTGGAGCCGAGTGCCACTCTGTTGGCAAGTTTTTTTGTTTTTTGTTTTTAATCTCTGTGTTGGGAGTGGTTTTGGGTTGCCTGGGCAAGAATCGACAAGGGAGGAGCAGCCAAGCATAGGGAAAGGCATGCTTTAATGTAATCAATCGATAGCTTTATGTAAGCACAAACCACCTGCTGTAGATAATACTTAGCAGGTTTACTGAGTGAGTGCCTGGTCCAGCTGGGAAGTTGGGGATTTGTCCTTTTCTGATGGTCCAGGCGCTAAACCCAAGGGTTGTAAAGGGCAGAATCATCGGTGCCTCCTTCCTGGAGGACCACTGTCCCATTTAACCTGGGCTGGTGGCACACGGTGGGGCAGGACAGGATTTGGGCAATCGTTGGCTCAGTCTGTGCACGCTTGCAGCATCGCTCCCTCCTTTGCTTGCTCCTGGACCGTTGGTCTTGTCCCTGGCTCCTATTTCCTAGCTGTGACTTCCAAGCAGCCCTTTGCTGCAGGCATAAGCATTTATGTGCAATATGTATATAAATAGACATATGCATGAAAAATATTTTACGTATCCAGGGGTGTGCGGGGGAAATGTCTGAGAGCAGCTGAGCCCTGGTACATGCAGGGTATTTCCTGGCGCTTTGGGCGTGGGAGGTGCAAGGAGCCACAAGCCCGGTGCCCACACCTTTTCTCTGCTCTCTTACGCCTTAAGAAAATAAACCACGGGTAGGATGGATGGGTTTGTGACCCGGGGGCATAATGTCATGGGGGAGAGGCTGTCCTTGTCCTTGTCCTTGTGCGTGGCTTGAGGCACCAAGGGCAATGCTCAAACCTGCAGCTTGTGCCCGTGGTGTGACTGGAGCAAGTGAAGCTTTTGAGAGCAAGGGTTTAGCAAGGCAAAGCTGTGAATATAAGGACTGTCAGAGGTATAAATAATATGCATAAACCTGCATGTTGCATTTTATGCACCTTGCACTGGGGCAGAGACCAAAATTCGTCTCCTGCAGGTGACACGAACCATCAGCTGCTGTGGGCTTGGGCATGAGGCGTGACAACTGCATCCTCCCCCATGTCATCACATTTGCTGGGTCAAAACCCACGGCAGGTGCCTCCAGCATCATCGGGACCGAAGGGCTCTTCTTTTTCCAGAGTACTCAATGCCTCCAGTGTAAATGATTTTTTTTTTTTTAATTACTTTTTTTTTGTGATTTGCAGGAGCTCCCCCCAGAAGAACAAGGCACCCGGTGCAGTTTCCTCCTACCCCAGCCTACCTCCAGCTTGGCCCGAGGGGGAATTAATTGCAACACGCGCAAATTGGTGCACCCAGGTTATTCCACCCCGCGGCTCCCTCTGTGCCAGCGAATTGCCAGGGCCCGGCAGCACGGCCCTGGCACAGCACGTAGGAGGAGCGCTCGGTGCAAAAAGCCCAGGGTGGGCGATGCCACCCAGGGACACCATGGCCGGGTGCAGGACACGAGGCGCGGGTGGGCAGAGGGCGAGTGGGCACGGGGACGGAGGCCGACGGGGACGGAGGCCGATGTCGTTCCCTGGCACTGCTGTGCCGCAAGCTGTACCGGCGACGAAGCCCCTTGCTGCGGGGACTTCTTCTGTTGGACTTCGCTCCTCTGAATAGCGTGAGGAGGCAGTTTCCAGGGCAACTGAAAATGGGAAAACGATGGAGAAATAAGTCATCCTGTGTGTATTCATCGAAGGTGGTTGGTGGTGGCAGCGTCCTGGCTTGTTTATCTCACCAGCCTTTAGGACAAGGCTTCCCATCACCACGCGATCATTTATGTTTACGGTTCCCTTCTGACTGCTGTAATTTAATTTTGCCTTCCCGGCTTCCTTCCTTTCCTTAATCAATACAATCCAAGAGCAGGAAAATAAAAAATGAAACCAGAAGCGTCCAAATAAGGTGGAATCAGCTGGTGATAAAGATGCTGGCCAGCAGCTGGGGCAGGGACTTTGTGGGGTTTCCTAACAGGGTTGCACAAAGCTTTCTGCAGCTTTAGGTGCCTGGCCAGGTTTCACAGAGTCCCAGGGCGGCTGGGGTTGGAAGAGACCTCTGGGTCCAGCTGGTCCCACCAGATGCTCAGACAGGGCCACCTACAGCAGGTTGCATCCAGGCTTTTGAAGATCTCCAAGGAGGAGACTCCACCGCCTCTCTGGGCTCAGGCGGTGCCTGAAGCGTTCTTTGAGTATCTGGCTCTGAAGTCACTTCAGCGATGTTGGAATTGTTTCTGTGCTTTTTGGATTTGCTTTTGCTACATAATCAACCCACAATAACGATCTAACCCCAAATCAGGAGCTAGTCTTTCTTGTGGTGTGTTTTGGAGAAAAGCTGGGCTGGGCTGGTGTTGGCACTGGTGCAGCTGGGGTGACTTACTGCCAGGGGGCAGCTCCCCAGCAAGGGACGGGCTCGCTGGGCACGTGCTGTTTTCCCCATCAGAAATGATTTCCCAAGCACTTTCAGTCATGCTGAGGGGTTAAAAATATGTTTCCTATCGCTATTTCCTTCACTGATTCACAGTGTGGGAGAGCAGGGAGGGCAAGGTTATCTGTTAGGAGGAAAAAAAATAAAAAAATAAACTCAGGAAACAGCTTCTGGAGATGTTTGTGTGCCCTGCAAGTCAACAGATTTTTTTTATTTCTTTTTTTTTTTTTTTTTAAATCGGCTCTAAAGAAACTCCTCTGCGAGGTTTGTTCCAGAGATACTCAGCATCTCTCTGCCCTTGCCCACCTGCGTGGAGCAGAAGGGATAGAAAGTCCTGGTTTGGGGGTGAAAGGCTGCTCGGGCTTTGCTGGCTGCAGGACAGAGAAGATGCATGGGGATGCTCATTTCCCCTTTCCCAAAACATGGCTGTGGTCTCCCCCATCCCTACGGCCTGGTGGTGTGACCAGGCTGAAGGTGGCCCATGCCCCTGCCCTGAGCCAGAGGTGGCACTGGGATGCTGGAGGTGACGTGGGCTGGGGACATCAGCTCCTGCAAGGGGCCAGCACCCTCCAACCTCCCTGATCCCTGCTGGAAATCAACCCTTTGCTCGTTCCTCTCACCACCAGCACTTCCCATGCTTCTCCGTTGAGGTTGCATGCGTTTGCCCAAAGCAGAGCAGACAGAAATTGCTCACAATGGGGCAACTTTGCGTCAGACCCTGTGAAGATGCTTCCCAGTGCTTGGGAAACGCTGAGCTGGAAGGGCTGTGGTAATGCCCCCAGGGCTCCCAGCAGAGCCTGGGGCTGAGTCACCCCAAGCTGCATTTCCTCCTGGTCATGGGAGCCCACACCAAGCCAAAACGCTTGAAAAAGCTTGCAGGAGCAAGCCCCCATGTGCAAGCCTGCAGCAGGTCTGTGCCCGTGTGTATTTGGTGGGGAGAAGAGCCATGAGTTTTTTCTGGGGGTGTGGTAGCACAGGGTCACGTTGGCTTTGTGTTTTGATCACTGTTAACATCGGGATCTGCCTCTTTCTCTGCTTTGCCATGTCCTGGTGTCCCCCCGCATTAAAACTCACCATCTGCACCTCCTCAGGATGCACGCATGAGAACATAAGTGTGGGCCAGCAAATACAGCCACCTGGTATTTGTGAGCGTCCTATTTGTGAGAGCCTGGTGTAAAACCAACCACAGCTGCTGCTGGCTTATTTTTCCAAAATTCAGCCTTTATTCACAGTTATTGTTTGTGTTTTAGCTAACGGTTTACCTTATCCTTCTAAGTGAAGGAGTGCACGAAGAAGACTGTCAGGGTCAGGAACTCCCCCAAGTCACACGCTCCTGTGACATCACAGCTAGTTGCCAGGGCATATAAAGTGAGGTCACAAGCAGCACTATGAGCTCAGGCAGAAGCAGAGCAGGAGCGGGCAAGCTCTTGATGAATGGCATCATTTCCGCATGAGGCTGAGGGAAAAAGGAAGGAGGCACAAGGGTTTCTGCTGTCCTCGTGCCACTTTCAGGGACATTGACTCCTCTTTAATTTCATTACAATTTCCTGCTTAATTAGTGGCCTTAAGACCAATAGGTCATTTAGCAGCAGATGATTTTGTATCTGGTGGCTCTGGACTCCCATTGGTTTGGGTTTCTCATGGGTGAAGAAGGCTTTGTAGGACTCAGCCCTTGGTGTCTGACCTTGTTTTGTCATCCCGGCTCCCACATGGTGGTATTTTGGGAGGTTTTTAGAAGAACACTGGGTTTTGTCTCATGGCCAGTGTGCAGGCTGGCTGGACAGGGAGTGAATTCCTGGTGGTCACCAGCCAGGGCTCATCTCTTGGGAATGCCAAGCTAAAATCACCTGCCATGGATGCCATACCTCCAGTATCACTGCACTTGAGTTTCCCCTTCTCCAACTGCTCCTCCCAATCCTCCCACCCCACAGCAGCTTTTCTGGGGCCCTGGACACTCATCAGTCCTCCCCCAGGGAGAAGCAGCTGAACCACCCCAACATGCCCGGGCTTCTTCCAGCATGAGCATCAGCCACAGTGATATGTCCACAGGGATATATTTCTGATGTTGCTTTACCATTTGTGGAGCTTCAGCTTCATGGGAGGATGGAGTCTTCTGGAGCACCAAGCTGAGACTGAGCCTGTGACAAGCCGAAATATTCCCTCTGTATTCACTAAATAGATGCGATGAGTTGAAATCCTCCCCCTGTATTCACCAAACACACATGGGGAGCTGAGCTATCCCCCACCGCATTGCCCAGCATGACGCAGCTTTTCCTTCTGCTGCTCCACACTTGGATGCTGGTGCTGGTGTCCCCGTGCCCCAGGTGCTGTCACCAGTCACCACCAAATGCGCCCTTGCTTTGGCTCCCACTCTGGGGCATTGGGTGTGGGTTGCTGCAAGCCACAGAGCAACTTCCTTGCCTCTTGGCCAATGACGCATTTCTCAACCAGCATCGCAAAAATGGGCAGCTAGAGGGAATTGCAGCTGCGGGACCCAGGCCAGAGTGTCCCAAGAGCACCCTGAAGGTGAAGTCAACCTGGGCTGACTCCCTCCCATGTTCTTGCCCTGCAAGAGTGTCCTCTGCAGTGACTGACGCAACTAAATTTGGATCCTCCTCCATTCAGCAGATTTGCTGGGACTGTTATCACGTAATCTGGTTAAAAATGTTCTCGGCAGCCCTCATCCCAAATCTTCTCCAAAATAGAAAAGTGCAAGGCAGCCAAGCATATCTAATGGGTTTTGGTTGTTATTCTAACTGCAATTATTTACAATGAAAAGCTTTTATGCTGGGACACCGAGCAAAGCTTCAATTTCCAGGGCACAAACTGGATAGCTCCCATCAGCAGGTGCCTGATCCCACATGCAGCGCAGGTCCGGGCACCCACGGCTGCACCAGGGAGGCCAGCTCCATCCCTCCCATCACCCATCGCTGCCAGATCAGTCCTGTAATTATTTATCTGTCACTCAGGAACAAAATGCGTCCAGGCAGAGGCAAAATGGTAGCGGTAGAGGTGGAGATAAGGCTGGGGTGAAGAATAAAGCTATCACCATTATAGCTCAACCTCTACGTTTGTAGAGGGGTGTGACCCCACAAGTTTTAATTTTTCTTTTTTTTATCAATTTTCTTTTTTTCTTCTTCTTCTTGATGCTAAAGATTGGGAACAAACAAATCTCTTGCTTTAGACATGACTGAAGCCCTGTTAACCCCCTGCCAAAATTCAGTCAGGGCTGCTGGTCCATCAGGTCTCGGCTGGTCGGGCATGGCCAGTGGCTTTTCCACATGGGCATTGTGGTTGTGGGTTCTTGCTCACCTCTGCTTTGGAGCTGACTCTCCCAAACCATTTTTATTCCTGATGTTGGGAATAAATTGCCCTGCAGAGGCAGGAGCAACTCGATTGGCAGCAACAGGTCCTGGTGGGGAGCTGAGCCAGCCAGGGCTCCTACCCAAATTTTTGCCTAACAAGCGGGTTGTCAGACCACGCTGGAGGAAGGGGGAGATGTACATTTAGGTCCTCCTTAGCCCAAGGGCGATGAATCAACAGGAGCCAGGCTGCTTCTTGTTCTCCTCTGGAAATCCTCCAGCCCCACAAGTCCACAGACCTGGCTTCAGTGCCAGGAGGGGAAAATTCCCTTTTTGTTGTTGGAAACATCATCATTCCTTAGCTCACCTCATCACTAACCTCAAAACATCTTGTGTCCAAGATGAAAGACTTCTGTTTTTCTCTCAAAATCAGGCATGTTCTGTTGTTTTCTTCCTTTTCAATACTGAGTTGGGGAGGTGTTGAAGTTGTCGTTTAGGATTTTGAAGTTGTTATTAAACTGTATGGAGGCCATAGGTTAGAACAATAGATGTCCCTGGTGGGTATAAGGAGAAACTTTTCCACCCTGAGTACAGTGGAGCAGGCTGCCCAGATAGATGGGGCCGTCCCCGTCCTTGGAGGATTTCAAGACATGACCAGATAAAGCCCTCATCTGTCCCCAGAGCTGGCCCTGCTTGAGCTGGAAACCCCTGAGGTCCTTTCCTATCCCTATGATCTATGTGCCTGCAAGTTACAATGCAAACTGATGAAGCTTTTTTTGAATTGAAAATTGTTTGACTCATATATTGCCATGAGGCAGCAGAAAGCATTTGCACCTTTGAAGAGCTTACTCTGGACTCCTGACTCCTACCTACCCATCAGCTTGGAAATCAACAGTGAGCTGGTGTTTCTTTCAGAGGGCTTCACCAGATGATGGATTTTCATCCAGAGTGCTCTGCTAAAAATATGGAACTTATTTTTCTGGGAACCCAACAATGTAAAAGGTGCAACCCACACCAGGAGCTGCCTTTGGATTTCACCAGCACTGCCTGGGTCCTCTGGGCTGCAGAAAGGCTGTGCATCTTGGGCAGAGCAAGGGCACATGAGATTTGTGCCCTGTAAAATAAAAACAATAAAAGCAGTAATGGGATTTAGGAAGAGATGAGCAGCTGTGTCTGAGAGGTGTTTCTGGAAGGCATTTTCTGAAGCCGTAGTTTCACATGATGTGGACGGCAAAACCATCCTGCTCCTGGGAACACCTCTCCACCTCCATGATGTGGTTCACCTCTACGGTGCCAGGCCAAGCTCTGTGGGTCCCCTGGGACAACCTGGACTAGTCCATGGAGCCATGGGAGGAATGAGCAGCAGTGATGAAGCTAGTTTAAATCCATAAATCAGCTCCATCTCTGAGGCCAAGGTATGGTGAACCAGCACAAATAGCCAGGAGAGTAACTCTGTAGGATCTCAAAATATTTCCAGAAATTTCCCTGTACTTTAGGATCTTTGGATAATTGAGAACCATAAAATTAACTTAAGCTGGGAGAGATCTTTTAAAATCACCTGATCCAGTCTCCTTTTTGATGCAGAGAGAGCTTCAAAATTAAATCTGCTTTCTGATCAGGCTGCTCAGGGCTGTGTTGGGTTGAATTTTGAGTATCTCCAAGGATGGAGAGCCCACATCTGCCCTGGGCAACCATCCACAGGAAGATCCATATTATCTTTCCCATTTTTTATTCTGAGAGAACCAAGCTTATGTATCACAGCGCATTAAATGGCCTCAAGAAAGGGTCCCCTGCATGAAACTTGGTGTTGGATTAGTCCCAGCCATGGCGCTGGAGCTCGCTCTGGCCATAAACCATTCCCAACACCAGCCTGGATGTGGTCCCCTGTCTAGTGTGACCAGGAGGATCAAAGGATGGGGACGTGGCCGGGACATGCCAGTTGGCCTCGAAGTCGGGGATGGATCCTGGCCCTGTTTCGGGTGAGCCCCAGCACGCAGGGAAGCAGGGAGACCTGCAGACGTGGTAAGATCCCCAAGCCCTCTCACAGGTCTCTAAGCTGCTTTAAAAGTAAGGAACAAACCCTTTCAGGTTAGCTTTTGTGCACGTAATATTCAGTGGAAAGAAAATGGATCACAAGGATTTCCTTTGGACCCCTTGGCGCACCTTTCTGCCACTTCACGTGGCTGTTGCAGGGATTTGTGGAGCTATTCAGTACGTGCGTGCTACAGCTTGGATCGGCCCCCTTGGTGGAACATCAGCTTCTCCCCTCCACACGAGATTAACCCGCCTTTAACTCAATTCAAAAGGCGATGAGTTACTCCACAAGCACGCTCATCTCAAAATAAATTTCAGGGCACAGGCGCTTTTGCCAGGAGGTGTCAGATGCTGCAGCAAGGCAGGATGTGTGGTCAGGGGATTAATCTGCCTGCACTTGTTTCTGGCAGCTCGGGTCTCTCCGGGCTAATATTTCACAAGGATTAGATTGATTAAATCATCGATCTCTCAGGGTACTTCGGTGGGATGGAGAGAGCTTTTTGTAGCAACCGATTCTTCTCTTTTACTAATAATATTAATATATTATAATAAAACTGTTTTATTCAAGCGAGTGGGTCTGTGGATGGCACAGAGGAGGCTGGCAGCGTTATTGCCATTTCACACCTGGAGGAACCAAAGCACGGCGAGGAAGCCCCACATCAGCGGACTGGTCGGCAAAAGCCTCGGGGTGACGTTCGGAGGAAAGCCTCGACCTGTCGGAGCGGTGAGGTGCTGCCCGGAGTCCCTGAAACAGCCTGTGGGGGAGATTTGGGCTCTGACATGCTGAGCCCTGGTATGTGGTGTTCCTAAATCACGGTTTCCATTAATTAATTTTGCTCATTAAGCCAGCTGCGGAGCTGGCAATAACCCCATCTCCCAAGGAACATCTTTGGTGGGACACTCTGCCTTGCTCTCACCCATCTCACCCAGGAGGAAAACCCAGCTCCAGCACTGCCTCAGGGCCCCAAACACCTCTGCTATCACAAGAGATTTTGCCATTTTTTCCTCCTTTTGTGTTCTTTTTCCCCTTTTCTTCCTTTTCCAAGACCTCCCGACCCCATGGGTCCACAGCTCTGCGCCAGGCCCTGCCCGCACCAGGGAGGTTGGAGGAGCGGGCACCAGAGCTGCCCTGTGCTCACCCCACGGGGCCTGATCCTGCTCTCCTGCAGGCAACCCCAGGCAGCAGGGAGGAGATCAGAGGTGCACAGGTCAGAAATGCAGCTCTGCCCCAGCTGGCATGGGTTTCCACTGGGACAAATGTGCGCTGACAGCAGCACGTAACTGCACCAGGTCTCATGGCAGGCATGGATGACATGTGTAGTGGTATCGGATCTTGAAAACAGCTTCTTCTTCTTCTTCTTCTTCTTCTTTTTCTTCTTCTTCTTCTTCTTCTTCTTCTTCTTCTTTCCTTTTCCATTTTCCTTTCCCTTTCCTTTTTTTTTCCCCCTTTGCTTGCTTCTGCTTAATGGTCAGGAAGTTTCCTCTACTTCAATGTATCCATGGACAGATAAACCTGTTTTGCTCTTGTGTCTGTATGGTCCTTTAGCTAAATCAAATATTTTCCCTGCCTGATTTTCTTCCCTGCCTGATATTCTTCCCTGTCCACCCATCGGCATCCTCCTGGAGGTATTTAAAGGCCTTCATCCCATCCCCTCCAGTTCTTTTTTCTATTGCTGGGCTCAGGAATCTAAGTCTTCCCAGTGTTTTGACTCACGAGTTCTGGTCATTTAAGGGTCCCCATCCCCAGGCACCTGCTCTCCACCTCCAGAAAAGGAGGTATTCCTCTCTTTTATGATGAAGTTGACTTCTGGCTGCTGCCCTTTCCCTTCCCATTGTGGACATCCATGGGAGGGCCGTTGCTGCTGTAAATCTTACTTTAATTCTTCGCAGACTTGTTGTTTATTCCTAAAATACTCGAGCTGGCGAACCATCTAGTGTGATCCAAAAAGCCTTCCCTGCAAGATGTTAGCTGTTGGCAGATTCCCGATCCTTTCAACGCATTTGACTTGAAAAGCTTTCAGGCTTCCTCCAGCAATTCTCTCCAACAAATTCACTCATTCCCGGGGCTATGGATAAAATAAACTCGACAGCACCAGGGCCAGTGGGTATGGTGTGACCCTTCCATCCAAAATATTAACTCTAATCCTCTTGCAGCAGGTGGCCCCATCCAAATTCCCCCAGGGAAGAGGTGATGGCAGGTGAAGCTCACTTTGTGAGGCTTGTCCTCTTGCCATCAGGAGCCTTCATCATGGTGCTGTGCTTGCCTATGCTTTCATTTCACTTGCATGGACCTCCTCGTCTGGGCTAATTGAGCCTTTATCTGCTCTGTCTCTCAACGGCTGCAATAAATAATTTATGTAACAGGTTGAGTCAGGATTTGCTGCCTGGGATAAAGCATGCAGGCTTCTGCAAAACACCTCTTGGTCTTAACGTTATGCTAGAAATAGGGCCACTAATCTAATAACCATGTAATCGTCCTGGCCCTTCTCCCTCCTACAGTGACATAAACTGGGGGTGACGCACCCCATGGTACAGACCCATATTGGGGCAGTTCTGGAAGGGCTGCAGCCTGTGGGAAGCCCATGCAGGATCAATTCGGGAAGGACGGCATCCCGTGGGAGGGACCCCACGTGGAGCAGGGACAGAGAGTGACCGTGAAAGAGCGGCAGAGACGCAGCGTTAGGGACTGACCGCAGCCCCCATTCCCTGTTCCCCTGTGCTGCTCGGGGGCAGGAGGTAGAAGAGGGTGGAAGGGGGGGAAGGTGTTTTTAGTTTGCTTTTAGTTCTCACTGCTCTAGTCTGTTATTAGCAATAGGCAATAAATCACATTAATCTCCCTTATGCTGAGTCTGTTTTGGCCATGATGGTAATTGCATGGAAATAGCATGCAGCTCGGGTGCTCCAGATGCACCAGATGCCTCCTCAGGAGCTGGGAAAGCCGCTTTCTCCCCCATCACATTCAGCCATTTGCTCTCTTTTTGGAAGCTTCTTTGTGCCGACCGCTCCACCACCACCCCAGTGCTTGGTGCTGCCCCAGGGCTGGGTCCTCCCTGGGCTCAGGTCCCAGCTCCCTTCCCCGGTGGCACCCACCACGGTCTCCACGCAACACACGCACCAAGTTTTACATCCTATGGGACCACCTGAGCCTTCCCCGATCAGACTAATTGGTTATTCCCTGTATAAATCCATCACTGCCATTACATGGTGGGGAAACCCTTATCCCAGGCATGTGGATGGATGTGGGGAAACCCCAGGGTGTGTGACCAAGGCAGGACTCGCAGTCCTGGGGTCCCACAAGGTGCCAAGCCCTCCCAGCCCTGCTGCCCGCAGCTGTGGGGCCATAAAGGAAGCCCTGTCAGAGTGGCAAAGGGGACTCTTGCACGATGGCCGAGTCACCCGAAATAACCCATCCGAGCAGCTCCTGGAAAACAAGTTGCACAATTAGCGCTGCGGCATTAACGCACGCTGACACAGCACTGCTAATTATAGACCTGAGGCTCACGAAAGCCCTGCACTGTTAGCATTTCTTAGGCAAGGCTGTCAGACGCGTGCCTGCTGGTCTGCTCTGGAGGGCTTGATCCAGGCCTAACGGGTGCACAGGGATGTCCCAAATGTCCCCCAGGCTGAAGGTCACAGCAAGATGCCCACCGGGACCTGCCCTGCAACGGCAGGGAAACGCAGTCCTGAGATGAGCGGTATGGATTGACATCCTGGTGCTTCGGGGATGCTGTTTGGGTTCATAGCCCAGCCTGCAGTTTTGGAGTGTGTGTTTTTCAGAGGAAGGCAAGGAGCTTCCCACCAGCCAGGGTGAAATTGTCCCTGGTAGCTGCAGCTCCACCAGGAGGGAAGGAAACTGCCTGAGTGTGACACTAAGGCTTGCATCTATTACAAGAATACCAGGTGCGATTTTCATCACTGAGATGCCAGCATCTTACTATCGCCTGTCCCTAAGTGTGCAAGTATCTTGTTCCAGAGGAGAAATTTTGCTGAAGATAAAAAGAAATATATAATCAAGCAAGAGTAACCAGTGATTTTCCTGTGCTTTTGGAGTGTTTGACAAGCTCTTACCACATTAAAATCCTATTTAATGTAATCCTCACTGCAATGCCCCAAAGACCTATTGTCCTCACGCTCCAAGTTCTGGGCAGCCTCCGTGACCAGCACCACTAAAGCACTGGAAATTCCTCATTAAACGTCAGGACCCGTCCCCATGCCCCATCCCGCAATGCTGGACACTGCAGCCCGGGGCAGGAATCCCAGGTTGGAATTTGAGGAGATGAAATGGCGTTTGTGATCAAGGCTGCTTTTCACTGTAAGTGGACAAGACTTCCCAAAGCAGCACGATCCTAAAGCAGACAGTCACGGTGGGAAAAATGGTCAGGGATGGTCAGGGATGGTCAGAAATGGTCAGAAAATGGGAAACAATGCCAGCCAAGGGCAGCACAGAGCCCTTACGGTACGCAGAGCCTGCTTTGTCTGCCTGAAGAGAAATGGGAATTAGCAACCTCCCAGGCAATTTGTTTCCATGAAATGGTCATTGAACGAAACATCCAAATAACCTTGAATGGGCTCAGCAGGACTTTCAGCATCTCTTCGCTGGACGAAGTGCTCAAGTCCCACAACAGGGACTGGTGCCTGTTATCAGCAGGGGGAAAACACCTTCAGGCCCCTCGTGGCTCTCCTTGGTCATCCCCATCGGCCGCAGTGAGCTCCCAGCCACCCCCTGGCTTGCAGGGCCTCACATTCAGGCTGGTTAATCAGTTGGGCTGCAGAGTTTGATGTTTAACTCGTTTCCACTGCCAGGAAGAGGTAGAAGAGGTGACCCAATAAGGTCTCACCCTGTTTCAACCAGGACAATCACATCCCGTTCTTTCAGATGGAAAGAATTTGGCCACAAGCGTCGTGCACTGGAGGCATCTCCAGGCTCCTCACATGGACCGGTGTCACCTCCTCTCATCCCTACAGTGACAGGCCAAAAACTGGCACTAACCTGCTGGTGCAGCATCATATTAATGCACATAACTGCCCAGGCTGCTGGCTGTTTTAAAGGGAGGACCAAGTGGTGCTCATGACTTAAAACCAGCTCCCCTGCGTCTGGGCTTGCTCCATCTCATCTCAGCTGTGGCTTTGCATTGCGGGGAATTTGTGCCTGCCCGCATGTGTAATTGCACATCCGCATCACAGCTGGTTTAACGAACCTGAGCAAACGAGCACAAGACATCAAGACGTACTCATCATATGTTACTGCCAGATTTTGCACTCGGGTTGGGTACCGGGAGTCAGGGAGATAAAATACATCTGGTTTTGTAGATGTCAGTGAGCTTTAAAATTCAAGACAAAATAATTGCATCTGTATTGTTTGATTGGTACAGGCAATTTCATGAAGCATTTGTTAAAGATGCCACTTAAGGAGGAATTTCCTAACTGCAGAAATTAATAACTTTAAAACTGCTACTCAGGCTCTCTGCAAATGTGGCTTTATGCTGCAAATCTCTTTGAAACGCATAATTCAATCCTATTTAGAAACAAGTTTCTTAGATTTAGAGCAATGAATATTTAAATGCTACCAGTTGAAACATTTTCAATTTTGAGATCATTTGAAAGCCAAGAGAGTTTACAACGTTCGGCTACTCTACAACGTTTTAGCATCTGAGTTGATCCGAACTGTAGCTGAACCTTAAGCAGCTTAAACAGCTCTAAAGGGTTAGAGTAGTTTAAAGGGTTAGAGCAGTTTAAGCAGAATATCATGTTTTCAGGGCTTTGGTTAAGGAAATTTGAGTTTGCAGGCTGTCAAGCTGAGTAGCTCCAGATGAAGGACCTGACAAGCTTCACGAGCAAAACTCTCTGAAGCACGCATCATGTTTTCTGCTTTCAAACCTTGTCTGCTTTATTTTTTTCTATAGAAAAAAAAAAAAAAAAAAGGAGAGAGAGAGAAAAAAAAAAAAAGAAACAAAACGAGCAAGTTGAACATTCACACGGAATGAAGAATAAAGCCAAAGCATTTGGGAAATGCTCTGAGGTGAGTTTGCTCTGACAAGGCTCTTGTTGCTTCTCTCTGGTATTTGACACTCGTTTTTCTTCAGTACAAACCACTTCAAAGCGCAGCAATAAGCCGAAAGGTGGTTGTGAAAAACAGACAGAAACTTTGTGATGCTCGTACTTAGCCCTTCCCAGGTCAGATGCATGCAAACTGAAAGTTGAAAGAGCTTTTAAAAACCCTTTGTCAAGCCCAAGCCAGACCTGCACAAGTGTTTGGCCAGGATGATAGGATGATTATTTCGGATGGGAAAGAATACAGGATAGAAGGAGGTCTTTTTTGTAAGATACATTTCTGCCTATCCTAGCCCTAGGAAAAAGCATCTGTGAACCAATGTAATTTATTCCTTGACTAAAAGCCATGCATATTCCAGTAAATGCTCCATCTGTGCTGTTAATGCTGGACTGTGCAGAAAACAGGTCAGGATTTATTGGATGCAAGAGGCAGCTGAGGCAGAAGAAAGACTCCTTAGCCTGGTACAAGGTACACGGACGAACGCAAGGGCTCTGTTTCCATGTATTTCTCAAACTGCACTGGTATAAAGACATCGCCTGTGCTGGCACAAGCCACCCACGACTGCGGTCACCTGCGTGTCCCTGTCACCCGCTGTCCTCTTTGGTGCTCAGCAGAAGCAGATGCCCGGGGAGGGGTGTAAGAAGAGGCAGTGCCACCTCCTCCACAAACCCTCCAGCCTCCAACCACCAGCAGCTTGGGGACCCAGCTGGGGTTTCTGCCTGGGGGGACCCTCCTCGGGTTTCACTCTGGCTCCTCCAGAGAGAGCAGGGCCAGCCTGTGCCACCCAAACCTTCCCCTGCAAGCAGTTTGGCAGCTGAACCAGCCCTCTTCATGAATGCTATGTCATTTTGAGCTTGGCACCTCGCCCTTATTTATTTGTATCAATTTGCCCATGGTGGGCTGTGATGCCAGGCGAGGCAGCACCGCATCCAGACCACGATGACATTGCTGCAGGGGAACGTGCTGTGATCAAACGTCCCCTCTGAGGCTCCTGCCGGGGACTTCATCTGGGACAGGACACTTAGCATCACCTCGGCAGAATCCAGGTAATCACTCAGCCGGAACAACAACTCGGGTGCCATGTAATGAGATCTGATAGAAATGTAGCAGCACACGATTTCATCACCCAGCTCATTTTGGTGACGGTGCCAGGATGGACGCAGGGGTGCTGGATCCCCGCAGCTGACAGCAGCATCCTCCCGCAGCCCGGCATTGAGCCCGGGGCTCTTCATAGGCTTGTGGCCTCCCATGGCACCATAAATATGCTATAGAATTTAATTGTAATAGGCAGTACAGCTGGTATGTATGTCTATACACACTGTAATATTCCACACACTGAGGCCCCAGAAGTCTCATTTCTCCCTCGGTCCCCTTCCTCAGCCCCATCTTCCATCTCCTCACCCCCCAGACTGCTCCCATCTCATATTGCGTTGTCTCCATACCCTCTTAGGAAACATTTTTTCAGCTGGGAGCCAGAAATCCCCTCCCTGTCTATGGGTCTGACCTTCCCACCACTTGTTATTTTTCCAGTTCATTTGCAGACATATGCAAATGACTTGTTTTTCAGAGCAGACACTCAGCATTTCCTAGGAATTGGGGCTTTTCATGTGTCATTCTCAGAAGCATCCAGCCCTTGCTTTAATACTGGTGTTCGTGGGACCCATTTCTCCATCACTCTGGAATAGAGTCGGGTCAGGGTTAGGGTTAGGGTTGCACCACTGATGCTCGAATCTGTCAGGATTTTCTGCTCTCTCTGAAGCTGCTAAATGGCAGATCCCTTTGTTTCCTAAAACATTTTGCAAGGAAACTGCTTCTATGTCACACTGAAAAGGTGTATAGTGTCCACATCAGTGGGATTTAGGAATTTCCAGCATCGCACCCAAGGTTTCTGCCTTGTGAACCAGCTCTTGGGGCAACCCAGTGGAAAACTTCCACCTGACGTAAGGCACCAGCCAATTTCATCATCCCAGAAGCTTTCCAGGAAACCCTGATTCAGGAGCTTATTTTCCCCTTCTCTTCCCAAACCCATTGCCCCGAGCTCCGCAGCGGTGGCCAAGTCTGGGGGCTGTGGATGTCATCACAGAAATGAGCCGGAAAACGCACAATTGAGGGGAATTCTTTATTGCGGGTCTTTCTGCTGCGGTTTTGTAAGCAGATCACCGCCAGCTTCCCTAGAGCTCTCTCCAGCGTCTTTCGAAGGGTTTTCGCCCTCTGGAGGCTAAAATTAAGATAGCAGATACAAGAGAAGAGAAAAACAAGGGTTGAGGGGCAGAGGCACCTGCTGGCCCCTTAACTAGCTCAAACTTGACATTTGCAGAAATGCAGCCCCCGTGAGAACAAGCCTGCAAACCGCCGATGGGCTTCAAAATGCTTCTCCTGAAAATGGGTAAGGAAAACCCTTGCATGGTGCAGAAAGCCTTGGTGGGATGCAAAGGCACTGCGCTCAGCCTCAGCCTTCCCATTGCTACTGCAATGGCACCAAAAAAAGGTCCACATAATATTGAATCATCTCACCTTGGTAATTCCAGATAAGATCTTCTGATCTGGTTCATTATACAATTATTTTATTTCCCTTTTTTTTTTTCTCCTCCATCTTTGCCTTATGTTGTGCACTCTAAAGGCATACACAGAGATTTAAATGGACATGACATTACACATTTTCAGAATTAAATGTTTGGAAATCCCTTGAAATGTCCATAGTTTGTCCTTATCAGATGCAGCACATTTCACTCGCTTGGAATAGGATCAGGGGGAAAAAACAGTAGGCCTTCTCCTTGACGGAAAATACTGAAGGAAAAATGGTGGCACAGAAAAAGTGGAATTAGGCTTAGTGTGCATTGCGCTTGGTCTATTAACATCTCCATACCTCTCTCACTTTATTTCCCTGTCTTTCTGTTGTGACTCGGACCCAGCTCCCTGGAGAACCCAACAGCCTGCAGGGTCCTGTTCCTCTGGATTTTTCTCGCCAGTCTCTAGCACATCCTCTGTCTTGCTGACACCCAGCCCAGCCTCATGAGCCTCAGCAAGAACACAAGAAGTGCTGTGCAGGGAGGCACAATGCCAAGAACATGCCCGATGAAGGCCGTTTTCCAGGCGTGGGTGATGTGATTCAGTGAGCTGGAGGCAGAGATGCAGAACGTCCCCTCCTGACCGATGCTCCCACGCAGGACACCCTGTGTTTTGTGTTTGCTCCATTCCAGTCAGTCAGGCCCAGTCCTGCACGTCTGCCAGAACGACTGCTGACACAGGGTTAGGAGCTTATATAGGAATGATGCACCTAAATACCTTTGTGGGTCTGGACCTTGTTTTCAGAACCCAAAGCATATAATAAATGTGAGGGCCACCAAGGATGATTAGATTTCCATATCCTCAGAAACCTCACCCACCACTTTTTACACCCACCTGCCCACTCATCTGTAAGAGGGAGTTGCCCACCTGTGACCTGTACACTTGAAGAACTCAAAAAATTCCTGTATTGCCCCATCTGGTGGTCTACATCACCACTTAGGGTTGGAAGAGAAGATACATAACACCATGCAGCAGCCAACTGCCCCACTCTTCCCTTGTCCAGCTTCATGCCCAGTCACAGTGAGGTGCCCACCACCACCCCCTTGACATCAGTGCTTCTGTGTGGGGTCAACTCCATTCCACAGGGCTGCCAAAGGGAAGGGCACACACCTTCTCCAAGGGGAAAACCGGAGATTGTGGAATCGAAGTTCGGATGGGAGAGGGTTGATAAGGGAAACCTAGATGGGGTTGGCCATGCTCTTTGTCCTTGACCCAGAGAAGCAACAAAGGTTTACCCAGTGCAACCTGTCCAGTCCTACAGGCTAGGACTGGGTTGGCATTTGACTTCTCTTTGGGGCTGATTTGACTTCCCATCCTTGACGAGGTACTGGTACAGGTTGCACTCAGTTATCCACAGGCTGCTCTGGGCCAGTAGCTCAGCAGTTGTCCGGGGCCACCACCAGCCACTGTGGTTCTGCAGTGCCAACACCAGAAAGTCTGTGCAGGGCTCAGCTCAACAAGGTTTGATGATTCTTGGCCCCTGAACCCATAGCTGTGAGTTCAGCACCCTGAATCACAGTACAGGACCCGAGACACAGACGCCTTTGAGCAAGTCTCAAATGACCAGTGTCTCTGAGCAGGGTGACCCTCAAAGCTGGCAAAACTGATGTTGAGGACCAGACCTGCTGAGCATGGCATTCAGAGTTGACTTCTTTAAGCAGACACAAACGTCACCTCACTCCTTCTCCATGACTTTATGTATCCATTGCAGCCTCTTGCTGTGATCTGTGGTGCAACTCTGGAGCCACAGAGCAAGGCTGCTGCTGGAGGACAAGGAGCAGGACAAGGAGCAGCTGGGCTTCTGGCTGCCTCAGGATGGGCAGAACCCTCAGGGCAGCCACTCTCCAACACATAGACAAAAAAGTGACCAAGGAGCAGCTCCTGAGCCAGGTGGGAAGCAATCCTGGTTTGTGGTATTGGATCATGTACTTTTCATTAAACATCAGTGGGATGGTGACATTGCATAGTTGGATTGAAGGAGTTCTGTGACTCCAATCTAAATTTCATTATGAGCCCTCCCTTGTGTCATTAACTCACTAGGAATCATAAACTAGCAGGATCATTCTGCCTTCCTTTCCTGAAAAGCTCCCAAACATTTGCTTTTGCATCAGACACTTGGTCCTTTTTCACCTCCTCATCTCTCCTCTTTCCATTTACCTTGAGAGTGACTCTTCCCACACTTGGATAGGTTTGAACCAAGGGAAGAGCCTTTTACAAAGCTAACCAAAAGGGAATAAATAAATAAATAAATAAATAAATCAGCAATTCCCTTGAAGCTCCCTCTATCTCAATTAAAAATATATATATATTTTTTTAAGAAAAAAAAATACAGACTATTTCCTTCTGTGCACTACTGGGGAATCACGTGTGTGCATGAGACTTCAGGGGGGCTTGCAGCAATCGTAAACAGATGGTGGTGGCAGGTGGCTCCTCCAAGGGACCTCTTTTGGTGTGTGGGCAACTATTTGGTGTGAGGAAAACATGCTGCTTAGCTGGGCTTGCTCTCAGCGATTCTCGGTATGAAGAGCTGTGGGAAGGCACATGTGTGGTGGGAATCTGGAGGTAGGAGCAGGTTGCTCTGCCCTTATCCCCATTCGGGGGTGGCAATTTTGACAGGACAGCTCCCCAGGCATGGCACTGGTTGTGGGTGAGGACTGAGAAAAGAGATTTACCTCCTTTTTCAGGCTTATTATATAGCATCTGTGAACCAAGTTACATTTTATCTCAGAAGAGGATTTCACAGATTTCGCTGCTGTTGGACATCTGACTGGAGACCTGACACCATGCGGACAGAGGGACAAAGCTGGGACAGGAGATATCTGCCACAACCCCCCACCAGGTCTGGGTACCACTAGAGGAGGGAGCAGGACAACCTCAGTTAAACCTAATTATTGCAACACCCATGCAGCCCAGTACCTCCTAATGTGAGGAGTACAGCTCCTAACTCCTGTGGGCAGTAAATTGCCTCATAATTTAATGTTGTGCTCTATAATAGAGGTAAACACATTTTGGTGGTGGAGTGCAGGTAAATGCATTTTGGTGGGGAGCTACATCTTGTGAATTCGAGGAGAAGCCAGAAGGGCACTTTCACAGCGTATGGTGAGAGGGGCTACAGGCATGGGGTATGTGAGAATTACTGCAGATTTGGGGTTGGTGCTGTCACTGTTTGACAGAGGACCAGGAAAACTCTGGCAGTTTTGGAATTCAGTCAGGTGCCCCTGGGGCTGGGATTTGTACAGCTGAACAGGTTTTAATGGGAGGTTTTCTGAGGCAATAGATGTGGGACCCTGAAGTGCCACCGTTACAAAACACCAGTCCAAGCAGAGCCACATTTTAAATAAGCAATAAAGATGCAAGAGCAAATCAGTACTGAATAGCAATTCAACTGAAAGCTTGCAAAGCCACAACCAGGCACAACCTGAGTTTTTATGTACGTTAAAGTATTTGGAAACTTGCCTTGTACCTGTTACTCATCTTATTAAAGGTCCTGCTGCTATGAGGACACGTGGATTCATTTTTCTATGTTGCTAGCACTCTGTACAATTTCTTGGCAGGGTCTCACAGTGTGCCAGTAAATAGTTACCTGCATGTTTACTGGAAAAGCAAGGATTTCAGACCTCCTTTAGAAGATGACTTAATCTTACGCATCGTTTTGCACTTGGATAAGCAGGTCAGCAACCAGGAATTGAACTGACAATAGGGTCTGCTGTAGCCCTACCTTCCACCTCCACCGACGCTGATGTGCAGGAACAAGGGCACAAAGGAGTGCAAACACATGACTGAGCCTCTGCAGCTTTAGTGCGTTTCCTCATGTCTGACGTGTGCACAACATGTAGCAAAACGTGACAAATTGACTCAGCTTGGCCTGTGCTGAACATGAGTCGGAGCCTTAGCAAGTAAACAAGCCCATAAGTCATTCTCCAGCCGAGCTGCCAAGAGGCTCTTCAATACCCGGGCAGAATTCAATGGGTGCCACGCTGCCAGACTGTCTGCAGCCAGCCGCTAATAAGAAGAAATCATCACAGCTGAGCTCTGCTTTGGTTCTTCTCAGCATACAGTGGCGAGCTAATCCTGCAGACTAATTCTCAGCTGGCCCAGCCACAAGAGGAAGAAGGGGAGGTTGTTTTAGAAGAAGCAGCCCAGCTTTGCCTTGTTTTGCCCATGATCTGTCATGAGGCTGAGTTGCACCATCTCCCGTGACCTGAAGGGCCAGCGATGCAGAAGTGCCAAGCAATGTCCAACACATTTCAGGAAGCAGCTGGTACTTCCACATGGGTATCACTTGGGTTTGCTGTGGGTCTAAGGGTTAGTCCCAAAAACCTGCTTTTGGTTTTCAGAGGAAACAATGCTCATCCTGAGCACTGTGTTGGGCTGGTCAAGTCATCACCCACTGGGTAAGCGTATAGGTATCTCTGAAGAAGTCAACCATTCCTTGTGAGTTAGCAACTCAAAACCCTGCCTTTCTCAGCTGGGCAGCTCTTTCCCTGTGAGGGGATAAGGGGAATCAGGTTTGTGAAAGAAGTGAAATCCAAAACCAGGAAGAAGAAACTCATTTTTTTTTTTCCCCATTTCTAAGCTGGTTCTGAATCTTCACCATTTTCCAGCTCAGTCCCTACCTCTCCACTGTGAAAGCTGTCTGGGTATGAAGGCAGCTGCCTTCGCCTCTGCTGGGCACCACGGCAAAGCCAGCTGCCATTCCCTCTTGGCTGGGAGCTACAAGAGTCAATACAGCTGGGCAAATGTTTTTGTGAATATTTTACCCTTACCTAATGTGCTGCACAGCATCTGCACATCACATGTACATTGCTTGCCTGCCCCACGAACATGGGATGTGTGGTATGTAACACCTCTTCCAGCAAAAACTTGGAAAGGAGAAAAAGAATAAAAAAAATATAAGGAGGGAAGAAAGTCTGATGGTGAAAAAGAAAAAAAAAAAGAGAGAAAGAAAGAAATGAGCTATGAATGACAGAGGAGAAATAGAAGAGAACCCCTGTAGAAAACTACAGCAGAGCTCAGCAAGATGATGGCACATGTCCCTCTGGGTTCATTAACCACTAATAGGATTTATGAGAAGAATTTGTCATACTCTTAGGAGCATTTAGGAAAATGAAAAAATAATCTGGAAAGAATCTTACACCCTATAAACATCTATTCTTTCTAATGAACACTTTATGCTTTTTAAGAGTGGAGGCAGTAAAAGAGCCAAATGGAAGTCAAGAGAGGTTCAGTCTGAGATGAAGCCCCTGAGGTGTGTGAGGACCTGGCTCACGCAGGTGTTCAGGGCTATACGAGACGACCTGAGCATCTGGCCTGGCATCCAGCCACCATTCAGTGGCTTTCAGTGGCCCACATGTTACATCTGGAACCCAAGTCTATGTCTCTGAAACCCAGGAACACCTCAGTGGTGCTTGGGGCTTTCAGTGAAGTAAAGCAATGGAGCTTCCATGGGCTTTTTGGTGTGGGTGCTGCAAATTGTGGGTTTGTCTCAAGGGTAAGCAAGGTCACATCCAGTTTCAGGGGTGATACCACAACCTGAATGGACTAAAATCCTCCACTGTAGAAGGGAAAGTCTGAAATGGCTGCTGGCGGCCCAGGTAATGCTCACCCTTGCTTGGGGAGAGAAACACCTGAAAGCAATTGTGCCACCGAAGCCAAGACTGGGGACACAGAGACGATTCCTGTCACACCCCTGACTCCCCGCGCAGAGGTGAGCTTTTCGAGGTCTTCTTCATTTCTTCTGGGTGACTGAAATACAACCCAGTGAGTAAAGCCTGAGGCGTTCTGAATGCCCTCAGCAAAACCACCCAGTAATCCTCAGCTTTCAACACAAGGTGGCAGGCTGCCCCCAAGGTGGGGAACAGCCAAGGCCGCTGAAGTGACCAGATATGGTCCTTTGTCACAGTGTAAAGGAAAAAGCTACTCCTTGTCCCCTCTTAGAGGGGAAAGAAAGGGCCCAAGGTTTCTGTGGGACTTGTGGTGAAATGGGGAGAGCTGTACAATGGAGAATGAGGGCTCATTGATCTGAAAGACTTCCTCTGAGTCTGAGCTCTCGTCCAAACAACCTACCAGTCTGGGAGGTAGGTGGCCAAGTGGCACCCACAGTCTGTATGTGGTGATGGTAGGATGCTGCTGAGGATGCGTCTCCCCTACCTGGAAATTAGGTACTGGCAGGGCCCTGAGCACATCCCCTCCTGGTGGTTTATCTACCAGGATTGGGGCCAGATTGGAGATGTCACAGCTGAGGGCTGCCCCCCTTCCTTTGGTGACCTTCATGAGTGCTCCAGCCCACGCAGCAGGGCTGATCTCCCTATCTGAGGGGGTTGCTTTGAGCTCGGGCTCTTATGCTGGGACCTCACATAAGCTACAACCCCATGGCCTGGCCTGACCACTGATCTGGGCCCTGACCCATGGGTTTACTTCCCAGCCTGGCCCAGCCTGGGACCTGTCTCAGCCATATTGTTTCACCCGGTGGCCACCAGGCTGTGTCTGAACCTGGTTACCCTCACCAGGCCTGATCCTGAGCCCGACCTGCAGGCTGACTTCCCAACCTGACCATGGACACCTGCCTCATCAGTTCAACTTCCCTGAGGTCCTAGACCCTTGGTTGAACCTGGCGACCATCTCCAGGCCTGTCAAGCCCAGCTCTGCTGCTGAGGGTTGAGTCACGGCCTCAGGCAGCAAGCCTGCACCAGATGTTTTGATAGCAGAGAAGCAAGAGCCGGGGAGGTGCCTGTGAAGGTCTCTGGCCGTGCCTTATCTCTGGAGACTCCTGGCAGTCCCGCGGCACCGGGAGCTGCTCTCTGCTGCAATGTCCTTTGTTTTAGTTGGCAGCCCCCGGAGCTCCCCGGGCCAACAGGCGACTGTCGTTTACCGGCTGCTTGGGCTATGTCTTGTCCTAGGACATAAAAGCAGGCAGGAACTGTGCTTTGGCTCTCGAGCAAACCCTCCCACCCACCTGGGCTGCACAGGAGGAACAGGCTTTGGTCCATGCTAGACCATAAACCATGCCTGGGAGTCGTCCCAGAAAGCTGTAGTTGACCCCAGCCACAGACATGCAGGGACTTTCCCAGTCTGGGAAAAAATGTGATTTTTCTGGTTTTCCAAATCCAACCATAAACGTAATTTGAGTCAATGTTTAATTCCCACTGAGTTACCATGGACTTGCCCAGGATTTTCCCAAGGCTTCACAATCCTATGGGTGTGGGGGGCTGCCGGGAACATCCACCTGCTCCTCAACATCCATGGCCCACACCACCAATGGATGCATGTTTGCTGGAAGAGCTCAGCACGCGCAATGAGCGTGAAGCTCCCTGCAAAGCAGATGCTTCCCATGGATATTGGGGCTCCTTGCCCCAAAGCTTATTCATCGGAAAATTTGGATTATTTTTGGAAAGAGTGTCTAAGCAAGTTCTGATCTGTAGGACAGCAGAAAGAGCAGTCTAATCCATCAAATCTCACATCTACCATGGATGCTGGCACTGGGTGATATGCTACCTTAGGCACTGGTGTCAGATACTGAACATGCTGCTATGCTGCACTAATGACTTGATTCCCACCTCGCCCAGCTGAGAGCATCCCCAGTTCATTAATCTGATTTGCATACAGATCTATATGAAGTCATTAAGAAGTGCCAGACACAAGAGTGAAACTGGATGAAAGCTTCACCGGTGGGAACAATCAAAGGAAATCCCAGTGCTCAAGCTCCAGTTTGCCTCAACAGAGGGGAATTCAATTAAGGACTGATTCGATTTGTGTAGCTCAGAGAAAAGCCAGCTGACAGGGTGTTGGACATTTTGTTGGCTCTGAATCAGCTATAAATACCAAGGGTTGTTTTAAGCAGACTGGAATAAACATGCTGGACCCAGCCCACCTCCAGCTGCCAGCTGGGGAGCTGGGGTAGGCAGCGGAGAAGACAGAATTGTCCCTCACTGATGGAGAGCTGCAGTGTACCTGCTCCCAGGTTTCCTCCACACAACCCTCCCCACAAGAAGATATTGCAGATTTGGGCTGCTCTGGATCTGTCCTTCCTGCACAGCTTGCTTATGGCCCCAGCCAACACTCGCTGCTGCAGCACGAGTCCTTCGAGACCAGCATGGTTCTTCACGCTAGAAATGCACCTTCTCACTTCAGGAGCTTTTGATCTCACAGTTGCCTCCCTGGGGACTCTGAGATAAGGACAGTCACAATTTATGACCAAGCTTTGCAGAAGTGATTAGGTATCCTGTGTTACTTATTATCTTCCTGTTATCGTTTTCTCTTCTTCCTTTGAAAAAAATGCTGTTTGTTAAATAAACCGATTCATCCTTTGCCAACTCACTGGACGAGCAGTGCCCAGTTTGGTTTACTTCCCCCAGGCTTTTGGCTAGGGGGACTCAAGACGGGTGTTTTCTTAGTGATCCCCCACATCTGAGCCCACCTCTTGTGGCTACCTATTAAATCCCATTAACTGCTGGCAGGAGAGCTACCCTGAAGCGTGGGAGAACTTGCCTTTGTGAGTGCAAGGGGAATTTTAGCTCTGACATGCAAAGAGCTGCCTTGCTAGAAAAATTAATGAGAAATCTGCTCCCTGAACACAAGGCACAGCTGTGCTGCTGCATAAACACAGGCCAGCTCACACGGCTCCCGTGGGGACCTTGTCTGTCCTTCGGGTCCCTCTGTGCCTGAAGGTGCTCGTGGACCTGCAGCACCAGCAAAACTCCAGTTCTTGCTCACAAGGGGAGCAGAAGAGCTGCACTGGGTTGCCCCAGCACCCAAAAGCTACATCCATGGGTCAGGATGGGGCCTTGAGACACAGCCAGAGCCACAGCTCTGTCGCTGCAGAAAGGATGGGGTAAAAGGAGCAGCTCTGGGCGGAAGGGAGCAAGTGTCACCCAGCAAGAGCAAACAAGGTGTTCATTAATTCCCTGAACTCTTTGCATGTGCACAGGGAGTTAGCAGCGTTAAAAAAAGTTAAAAGTTAAAAGTGTCTGTGCAAAACTCTTGCTTGTGCCTGCTTGCTTGTGTAAAACACGGACTCACTGATAGGACTGACAAACACTGCAGATAGCTTAGCGCTCCATGCCTCTGTTTCCCCCATTAGAAAGGATGCCAAAGGCTGGTTGGAGTTGCCTGGGCAAATTTTGAGTCTGGTACAAAACCGTCAGGATTTCTCTAGTAATTCTAAAATACCAGTTGACAGACAAGCTACTGCTAGTGAACTCCAGCAAAAGCTAAACCTGTCTTTTGTAATACTTGGCAAGGACTTCATTTAATACTAAACAAATATTGCATTCTTGGAGCCATTTCCCTTTAAAACCAGCAGGCTGGATGAAAGGCTTCCCTGGCTCTCCCAGCAGCATCAGAAGCCAAGATTTATTTTCTTTCTCGGCTAAGCAGTGCTGGTGGACAACCATACCTCAAGTTTTCCTTCCTGATTCTATCATGTCTGTTTATCAGAAATTATCACCTGTTTACCCAAGATAAGGCAAACAGAATTTGCTCATCTGAGGCCTCTTAGAGACACCCGACGAACATCCTTTGTAGTCTGAACCGGACAACCGTCAACCTACAGCCCCATGAGTGCACAGCTCGGGTTTGTCAGATTTGCCGGTGTTTTGAGCTACATCAATGTGTGTTTTTAAGCAGAACCAATGTGAAAGCTGGGCTGTGCTCCACAGGGAGAGTCTGGCCAACTTTAAAGCTTTGAACCAGAAGGAGAAAGCAAAAGCTGCTCTTCCCAGAAAGCAGTGGGGAATGGCGCCTGTCCCATCTGAGCTGGATTTTTGGCCATGGGCACCGTGGCCATGCATACAGATATGTGTTGTCCTATGGCAACCCCCTTTTTGCTGCTGGATGTGAATAACCAGTGATCCTGCACTGCTCCCTCTGCTTGAAAACCACATCTTTGCAAGGGGCAAAGGAAATGCCTGGGTCTGGGGTCTGGGGCTGACAGACAGCAAAGGGCCCCGACCCTGCTTGGTGCTGATGTCTCATAACGCCAGGCGAAAAACTGGAGTGCCTGGAACACATTTCACTCATCTTGTGGTGTCACCAGATGAAACCACCCCAAGTGACAATGATGGGCTGTGAACAACCCATCTGCATGGCTGGGAAGTGCAGGAGGGCTGTGTCAAAGTGGCTGCTCGTGCAGTACACCAAGCTGGCCTCCTTGAAAGGCACTTGCCTCCCAAGGTCATGTCCATGTGCAAGCATCCTCCATCACACGTACCAGCAGTGCCACATCACATTATTCCCTGCTTCATGGTGATGGGGCCATGATGATGGTGGATTTGGATGAGCCAGCAGCGTGCTGAGCAAAGTACTATGCTGGGGAGCTGGGAAAGGAGAGAAAAGAGGAGACGTCACCTCCATACAGCACGGTCCACCTGCACCATGTCCCATTTCCCCACTGCCATCAGCACCATCTCACCCCACAGGAGACCCCTCTGAGGTCTGTGGGGTGACAGCATACATTCCCCCCACATTCCTTGCTGGGGTTAGGACAGGGCCAGCGCTTTCAAGTGTAAACTGGTCACAAGAAATCTATCTTGCCAACTTCCCTTTCATAACAGGAAGTATACCCAGCAAATAATAATTGTAGGAAATGTACAATTGACCCAGGCAAAGGTAGAAAGTTTGCTCTGGATCAACGTTGTGTGCAGATGGGAAAAAGAAGTAAAGCCAGCAGTGAAAGCTTGTGGATCTTCTACATGGGCTTGTTTTCTTTTTTAACTGAAAAAATGCTGTTTTGTCATGAAAGGAAGTCCTGTGGAGATGTGTCTGACTCCACAAAACTACGCAGGGACACCCACAGGGTTATGGGTGCTGGAAGCCAGCTGGCTTTCTCCCTGCCTGAGAGCCCTGGTCACCAACAGGGGTACCTCCAGGGAAGCCCTGCCCGACAGAGCCCTCCCATCCTGAGGGTCCCAGGGTGTCTCAGACCCCTGCAAGGGAGCCAAGGCATCTTAAAGCCCTGTGATCCACATCCGCCAGGGATCTGGTGTCCAAGGGATCCTCAGCAAGCAACAAGAACTACTTCCAAGCTCAGTGGAAGGTTCTCAATGCTTATGAAAACCCTTGGCCCAGGGCAATTTGTTTCTAATGCTCAAGTTTTGTGAAAACCCAAGTATTCTCTGATTTAGCTGACAGCTAGCTAAGGTGAGAGAAACCATCAATAGGCATGGCTAGCCCCCTGTTTCAATCCCAGTATCATTTATCAGATAATTAAAATGATGTATATTGCTTAAAACTATATTGCTTCAAAACTTTTTTCCTATATTTCCTTCTCTTATAAACCCTTTTAGAGATTGTCCTTTGAAGTCCCAGAGGAGGATATAATTTTTATAGTATATGATGACTTTCAGCTGGAGGGAAAAATCCAGCTTTCAACCATGTCTAGTCTCAGCTAGCTTCAGCCTCCATTCTCCAGCCCCTCAGAAAGTTTGGACACTCCAAAAATTGGACGGGGGAAGAGCCTATGATACATCAGCCCTCCTGTAAGAATCAACATGCTCACTGATCTGGGGCTTGGGGAGGAAGAGTCCCAGAAGAGGGGGTTCCACCGCAGCACACTGCTCTGCCAGTCCACAGGTCTGGTCCCCTTCTGCATCCACCCTTGTAAACTAAGAAATTATGCTGGTGCTGATGAAACCATGTTGGTGTAAAACTGGTGTGAGAGGAATGGCAAGTTGAACATTTACTGTCCTTTCTGTTCAGGTGAAACCAGTGAGGAGGTCAAACCCATGCCCAACGTCAGCTGAGCATACTGAATGTACAACCCAATCAAAGAACAGGTGCTATTTTCATGTACACAGTCTACTGTTGATACTTCTTCTCCATTTTTGTTCTAACCATTAAGAAAGAGCCCCATTTGTGCTGCAGTAATAAAAGGCTCAAGTATGCTTGTTAATAAACAGACAAATCTATTTCACCCATAGATGGCACTTTCAGGATGTGTTAACCTGATAGTTCAGTATTACCCTGTCCCGTGTTCCCCTTTTTCTCTTGGAAGGCTTTTGGGGTCTGTTCCACAGGTGATATTTCTGTAGCAGGCCACAATCCCACAGCCTTTTCAGCCATTTCTAGATAAGAGATTTGAATGTCTACTGGGAGAAAACAAGTTTGGGACAAATCACAAAATGCACACTCAGCCCAAGAGCTTCAGCTTGGCCAGGAACAGCCTGTAATCCTCAGTGATGCCTCCATACATGGATGATGTCTGGACCTGGCCGAGGCCAAGCTCCTCAGGAAGGAACTCTCAGAAACCTGCAAACGTGAACAGAGATCTACCCACACAAGTTCTGAGCAGGTAGAGGTATCTATAGGCTTAGGCAATGCCTGGTTAGGGCTTTCAGTATTTTCTGCAAGCGTATGGATAATGGATGGGGAACTTGGCACTTGAAAGACAATAAAGTATTTACATCCCTATGGTTGATAAGTTTTGGCTAAGGAGTTGCATACTTTGAAAAACATGGGGACTTTCCAGCAAAAACTTCTCATTCAACACAGCACCTCACACCCAGACTTGTTTTGCCTCAGAAATGCCAATCGTATGCAGTCTCAGCACATCCAGGAAATGTTAATAAGTGCCACTATGCTTGTCTCACCCAAACCTTTTCAGGTTCAGTTCACTGTTACTCAGCAACACCTACATCATTTATGCATGGGTGGCAAAGATGCTAAGCTTAGCCTAAAGGATCAGACTAGTATGAGTGCATACCACAGAGGCATTTTTGGTGTTGGCAAATGAAAGAGCCCATGGTCCAGCAAAAGCCAAACTGTAGTCCTGGATCTGAACTCAGTTGCAAATTTGGCATTTGAATCTATCCCTTTGGCTTCTGACACCGAGGTGAGTGTTTCTCTTGTTAAGAAATATTTTTTGGCTCTTCATTCCCTACATATTCAGATGTCTAAGGGCAAGTGTCATGGTCCTGAGAGCACCAACAGGCTCTGCAGTCTCTTTCCTCCTTTCCTTGGGTCTTGTTTGTCTCTATCCAAGATCATCTCTGCAAACCAAGCGCCACAAGACTATGCAAGTGTGAGCCCCCTATCAGGTGGTGGATGGATGAGAGGGGTGGTGGTGTTTATCAGCATCTCCCAGATAAGCAACTAGATTGTGCCGGATTCCTTCTACTTTACTGAGAAAAAACTTACCCTTCCTCAATGCTGTCACCAGATAGGGTTGCCCCATTTCACAGGGCTATGAACAAACAAGGAAATCTCTGTTAGAAGATAGGAATTCCAGTCATAGCTTAAAGACACATAGCAAAAAACGTGAGTAGGTAATTCAAGTGAACCATCTCTCTCTTTCCAGTAACATTGTCAAAAGCGTGCTTAAACCCTCCCCCACTAGAGCCTGGGTGCCTTTCCCCACTGCTCCAGCTCCTTGGTCACCACTGTGCCTTACACCTAGGACACTGGCCTGGGCTTCTTTCTCCAGAGTCCTTAGGGTGCAAAAACATTTGGGACTCTTCAGAAACCTCCCACCTGCTTAGTACTAGACTGTTAAAAGATCAAGTTTCCACGTGCACCATGGAAATAATGCATTTTCCCCCTCCTTATATCTAGCAACTTCTACTGCAATATCACCGTCCAACCATATTGCCTATGATACTCACTGTAACAACACTCAGACCACCATGCCTGCCCTAAACCCTACTGCAGTCCTTCTGTGTCCTCATTATGCCTCTGCTCCCAACTTTCTCCTGTATTTCCAACAGTCCATAGTACCCCCTAATTAATTTCTATACACTCCCTCCCTTCCTAATACCATCAGCTAGCTCACGTGTCTCCTGTCTGACTCTGCTCGGCTGGTGGCCTGACAACATATAGTCAACATATAGTTGGCCAAACCCTTAAGTACCTGGTGTTTGACAAGCTGGACATCTTTTCCAGCTGCTGAGCAGCCAAACAAAGCTTATCTCTCTTTAAGAATGGCCTGTGGGTCTCCTCTGCTCTGCCTCTGACATTTGGGAAACATGTAGCTATTTATCACCATTAAGAAGATGAAAAATGACAACATTTCTGTCCTTCAGAGAAACTGTGATATGTCTAAGAGGTATTAGGGAAGGAATTAACAAATATTGCAACACACAAAGGTCACACAGCTAAAAAACAAACAAACAAACAAACAAAAACCACGTTCCTCAAATTAGTTTGCTTCTCCCAGTACAAATGGCATAGTCTCTTTTTGGTAACTTTAGAAGTGCCACAGATATCTGTGCAGGAGATCTTTGAGGCAACGCTGTCTTCTTTTCAGCAGCAGTAGGAAGAGTGTTTCTTGTCCCAGAGCCACACAACCTAGCAAATAAAAGTTTGATTTAATAAAAAAAAATAAGACTGTGTTCTAGACCATCAGGTCAGAGGGAGCACATGATGGTGAAGACATCTTATTCATGTCTGTAAAGGGGGGAAAAGATCTGATTCACACAGAAAAGGTGTTTTTCACAGGGAACTGTACCAAATGCAAGGGTTTCTGTATGCCCAGAGGTTTCTGTTTTGCCTCATGTTTTTCTATGCAAAAGAGGAAACTGCTTGCTGAATGAATGGCCTTTGCAAGCTGGAATTAATTTGTATTTGCCTTTCTGTGGGCTTAATTACCTCTACTCATCCATGTGGTGACTTTGTGGTTCCCATGGAGGGATCTGGTCTTTGCATTGACATTCATGGCACAAGGGTGACTGGGAAGCAGCTGTATGACCAGAATGCCCTTTCCAAGTAACTTGAACAATGCATAAGCATGTTCAGACAGGGTCAAAAGGTCTCTTTTCACTGGAAAAGATATGCAAATCCATTAGCTAAATATAGATGTAACCCACTGAAATGTTCTTCAGTCAGCACACGTTAAATGTGCATCAGTGCTGCTTGTACAACCCATACTCTTTCAACTTGGAGTCTCCTACAAATAGCAGATCCCTTCCTCTTCTCCTCTGTAAGACATTCAGCATGGGAAACAATTTGGAGGACCTGCCCCAATTATTGTGCCTTAAGATCGTATGTGACATTGTCCTGTTTTTGGCTGGGATAGAGTGAATTTTCTTCATAGTGGCCGGAAAGGTGCTATGTTTTGGATTTGTTATGAAAATAATGTTGGTGACACACTGATGTTTCAGTAGTTGCAGAGCAGTGCTTACACAGAGCCAGGGACTTTTCTGCTTCTCGTGCTGCCCTGCCAGTGAGGGGGCTGGGGGTGCACCGGGAGCTGGGAGGGGACACAGCCAGGACAGCTGGCCCCAAATGACCAAAGGGATGTCCCGTACCATATGGTGGCATGCTTAGCAATAAAAGCTGGGGAAAGGAGGAGGAAGGGGGGATGTTTGGCATTATGGAGTTTGTCTTTCCAAGTAACCATTACACATGATGAGCCCTGCTTTCCTGGAATTGGCCTGCCGATGGCAAGGAGGAAATGAATTCCTTGTTTTGCTTTGCTTGTGCATGGCTTTTGCCTCACCTAGTGAACTGTTCTTATGTCAACCCATGAGTTCTCGCACTTCTACCTTTCCTTACCCACCCCGTCCCACCAGGGGAGAGTGAGAGAGCGGCTGTGTGGGGTTAAACCACAACAGGCATCTGCTGTCAGAGCAAGGATTCTAAACCCATGTCCTCCTAGGAAAGTTTATTATCGTAACACCTACATACGTAAGACTTCCTCTCTCTCGTAAATAAATCAAGTACTAAATAAATAGCGTACTAAGTGAAAGGGACACAAGAGCATAAGAAAAGGCAGTACACACATAGTCTCTCTCTCCACTATTGTGCCTGTCATGGGGATGAGACAGGGAGAAAAGCTCTTTCCCTACACCCCCTGCTTCGCCCCAGGAGAACACCATTTTTTTGATCATAACCTAACACAGTGACTCTCCAACCGTGTTGGACTTTGTGCCAGGCTTAAAAAGAAAGGTCTTGGTCCTGAAAGCACTCCCAGCTGGGTTCTTCTTGTGGGTGCAGTCACTCCATTACCAAAGTCTGTGCAGCACTGGAGCTTTAACTCTTCATGAGATCCCATTCAGACCTGCCTGAATCCTGCAGGTCCTGCTTGATTCCAACTCTAGGAGACCTCCTCTTTCCTCCATCCCCACCTGGGCTTTAGCTGATGGCACCACTTTGATGACAACATTCTTCCACCTCCTTCTGCTGGTGTTTGCTCTTGACATATTGTGTTTAGCCTGAGCATTGTCTTATCTTGTCCTTTTGACATGCCAGGTGAGATATTACCATTACTTTTGTCCTTGTCCTGTCCCATCTGTGTACCTTCAGCTACTACTTGTTCTGTTTTTTGGAGCAGGAGGTTGTACATCATCAATGCAAAGCTCCTGACTGCTGGGCTTCTCTGTTAGGATACTATTACTTCTATTAATAACTTTTATGTGCAGATAGTTACAGTAAAAAGTGAGAATTCCACAGCACACTGCATTGTGTGGAGTCCTCAAGTCCCATGATGTGCAGGATACAGCTTTGCAGAGCTCTGCACACCCACAACCCTCAGGTGACCGTTTCTGTTTGATATTGTACCATTGAAAGACATTTCCTTCATTGTCCATTGTCAGGAGAAAGGATGGCAAAATAGGCCATTTTCTGGAATTGTCCATTTTAAACAGGGTCCCGCTAACCCAAAGGAAGTCACTTGAGGTTTCAGAAAGAGATGGGTGGGTTGTGCTTTGTGGATAGGGACTCAAATATTCCTGAAGGAATTACAGCATGTTTTCTGCTAGGGGAAATCCAACAATCGCATGAACACAAAGGCTACCAGTTCCAGGCGTTTTCCACTTCCTCTATTGGTTTTCACAAGTGCTCAATGAGTTCTCCATCATCCTGCCGAAGTTCCTGATTTGGCCCGTGTCTCTGCACTGCGATTTCCTAGCTGCCACGAAGGCCTTTGTTTGCCTGTTGTCAATACTGCTTTTAGCACATGGAGCTTTATATAACCCTAGTCAAAACATGTTGTTAAAGCCACAGTCCTAATTTGATAGTTAAAGAGCTCCAGCAAGGCTAAAGGCTGAACGAGTAGATCCTGCATTAACTATGCCAAATAGATGTATCTCTACATTGAGCCCAGTAATGAAGAAAAATGAAGCACCTGATGTAGAAAGACAGCCTGCTGTGATATAAACATGTCAAGTATCAGTGAATCCCGTGGCAGTTTGCATAAATGGTTGATTGGTGGGATTATTAAAAATGTAGACCTTTGCTTTTAAATTAAATCTGTCCAGCTTCATTTTCCCACATTTGCTTTCTCTGTGCTTTTCTCTAGAAGATTAAATAACCATTTAGCACTTTGTGCCTTCTCCACATGATGATTGCATTGCACATTACTGTACTTGTCATTCTCCTGTGATGAAGCATCTCATATGAGTGGTTAATTAGCCTAAAAAAGACATTACAAACTCAAGTAATTTAAACATAAAAGAAACCTGTAGTGTTGAGCAATGGCAGTGTACGTCTGAAGTACTCCAAACACCTGAATTAATTGTTCTATCACTGCAATGAGTTCCTGGTGCTTCAGAAAAAATGCAATCTTCAGGGACCTTATTCATCCAGATAAATATATTCAGCTGACCACTGGCTGCGGGGAGGCAGACCAGAGCACGTCAGTCCTTTTGGTATGAAACCCTGCAGCCTTCAGCACCACTCTCAGTTCTAAATATATTACTCAAGTCAGATGTATAATAAGACATTTCATTACTTCCTTCCTTCGCAGCAGATTAGAGCAAAGTGAGTCAGGATTTGCTGTCCCTGGTATAAGCAAAGGTTAAATCTTTGCTCTCTGCCAGAATCACCAGGACAACTGAAATATCTTTTTGCTGTCCCTGTGCATGTTAGAGTACTGCAGCTCACTTCGTGGTCATGACACCCCTTGATGACAGGACAGGCTTGTGGGATATCTGCTGCATCATCCTAGTGAGCTGTGGCAGCTAGTGATTTCTGGTGGCTGCAGCTGTACTTGGGATGCCCCAGCCAACTTCAGAGCCCCATAGTGCACAGCGCTCTACAAATCGATTAAACTTTGCCATGCAAAGAAAGAGCACAAGATATAGGAAAAAAAAAAAAAAAAGATAGGACTCCCCTGAGTTCCAGCAAGACTTCCCTAGTTTCTAAAGCAAATTAGTCCAAACCTAGGTGAAGTTTGCATTTATGCACATTTGGAGGCTGCTGTTAAATATAAGGAAATACAGAACACACTTGTTAATGGAAAGCACTTAAAGGGAGGGTACACAGCCTTGGCTCCCTCTCCATGTCTTTTCCTCCCTCTCTATGCAAAAAAGATGATATCACTGAGCATGTGAGTGAAGTGTATTTGTCAGTAAAATGTCCAATTATCTGTGCTTGCTTTTATAGTCACTGATAAACAATCCTGAGTGGAGACACCAAGATGCTGAAATAAATTTTTGTTGTGTCCAGAAAGAAGGGTGCTGATAGCTGTAGAGGCTGGAGTCCTGTATTCAATTTTCCGTCTCAAGACATCCTCAGAAGGGGAGGTCCAGATTCACCCCACCCAGACCCTGAACACGAACTGGGAGCAGTCCTCAGCTACTTCTGCAGCCAAGAGGGAGAAGTAGACACCTCCAGAAAGCATGCCCCATGCCATCCGATGGGTTGATGTTGGGCCCTGGTACTGTAGAGTGTTATCTTCCAAGAATATCAGAGATGGCACAAAGCTAGGAGAGACAAAAACAAAGCAGCCGTCACAGTGTCCTTCATCAGCATACCCTCTGCACCAGGACTGAGCCCTGAGGATCTATCCAAACCTTCCTGGGGAGCACTCATTTGGTTAGCTCCCTCTGGGAGCCCCGAGGTGAGGCAGCAGGACCCGTACATTGCAGCTTGGGGGTTATTCCAGGGCTAGCTGGATGCATGAACCTGCCCAGGTGTCTTCTGCACCCTGACATGGAGCCCTCGTGCTGCAGCTGCATCGCTGGGGTGCTGCTGAACACCGGCTCCGTGCGGCAAGGCTCTCCCATGCTAACTTGCAGAGTGTCTCAGCACCTTGCAGGCCAGAAAGGTGCCTTAGCTGGAAGTCTGAAAAGCACCTCCATGACAGAGCACTGTGTGTAGCAGGAACTGAGGCTCTCAGAACACTTTCCCCAATAAAAAATAATAATAATAATAATAATTTCTGTTACTTCCACACCCCTAATGGCCCCCAAAGTGTTCTCCTCATCTTGAAATTACACCCTCTGGCAGCTCTGCGAGTACCCCCACCCAAGTGTCCCTTCCATCCACTTTCCCCCCCACAGCAGGAAATCGCTTAGAAAATATTTCCCAGGTTCCTTCCTGGCCAGAGGTCGCCTCCGTGTTTTGGACCGGCAGGAATCACTATGTTCCCTGACACAACAAACGGAGAAGGAAGATCTGCCCTGCCCATTTAGCACAGCACTTTCAGGCTTGTGTTTTTCAGCTGCAACTCCACCCCACGCTGGTGGAGAAGGGATCGGTTCCCACTGATCACAGGAAAGGGAGGTCGCGGGGTTTGCTGGATGAAATCTCTGCCAGCCACAAGGTTCTCTCTCCCGCTCACCGAGAATTTCTCACAGGCTGTTTGATTTGTTCCAAGAAGAGAAGTAAAACAAAAAGAACAGCCCACCAGCCTGACAACCATCAACACACACAAGGTGTGTCCTGAGATCTGGGGAAAACAAAGGGCAGAGACTGGGGCAGGAGCTGACACTTGGATGGGAAGCTGCCTTCCCAGCAGAGGAGGACAAGTTTGGAAAGGACTCGGACACAAACAGCACTTGTCATCCTGCAGGTACGGATGATGCGTGTGAAATGCAGCATTGGGTCTCCTTGGGTGGTTTAACAGATTGGGGCTGGTGAAGGTGGCTTGGAGGAATTTTCAGGGCCAGATTCTGGCACTGCAGTGCAAGCGTTGCATGAGCAGTAAGCCTGCTGGAGATGCCTACTGGGGGAACTGCAATCAGAGCATTTTTTGTTTTGTGGTGATTAGATAATAGGTTCCTGTAGGATGTTTTTGGCTTCTCAGTGTAAGAGTTAAACCATTCAAGATTCTGACAAAGTGCTGCTGTCTGTTAGCCTGGCTAACGAAATTTAGAGGAGGCTGTGACTAATCCAGACTAAACTTGGGGTAAAGAGGAATGTGCATGGCAATAGTGTGTTGATCTGGTCTGCGTTTATTATGTCCTGAGGCATGCTACATGGTTTCAGGAAAAAAAAAAAAATAAAAGGATCAACTGCAATAACAGATTTTGTTAGGTTTGTTTTATGCTTGCAGTGGGCTGTGGCTGCGATGTGCAATGCAAAGTACTTCTGTCATGGTGGAAATCCACCATGAAATGGTGGATTTGTTTCTTTTTAGTGCAATCTTCAGTTTCATATTAGGTGATGCTTGCTGACAGGGGAGTGGGACTTGGGGCACCCAGTGCCACAGACTAAGACACTGCTGTGTACTGTGAATCTTGCATTTATCTTGTTTCCCATTCTTTTCTACCTGTGTTTTGAGCTGCTTAAACTAAAGCCAATTCCATGGTGTCATGTAGGAGTGCTAAAGCGTTGTTCCCAGTGCTCAGTTAGGGGGGATGCAGGGGTGCTTTCTGCTGCTTCCACCCTCACTGATGTTATAACCCCAAAAGTCCTGCTCCATCCAAACACCCCTGGTGTAGCAGTACCTGCCAGTTTCTTAAGTGACTGGGATTCAGTGAAAAGACAGCCGTGGTGTGACTTTCTGCACCCTCGTCCCTCTCTCCCCATCAGTGGAAAAGTGATGGATGCTCACCTATGTGCTTAAGGAGCTTTCAGATTTGGAGGAGAAAGGTGTTGTTTGAATGCTGTAACTCTCACTTTCAGTGACAGTTTTATGGGAAGCAACAGGACTGTAACAGGCAAGGGAACAGCAAGGGAAAAGATGCTGGGAATTTGAAAGCCTGAGGCTCCACTTCTGCTTGATCACTTGCTGTTGCACAGTGAAAACTGCATTTCTCAATCCACAGATCCTACTCTCATCCAGAAAATTCCTCATCTATTTCTGCCACTTAAACTGTTTTGCAATGTCTGGCAAAATTGTGGAACAAAATCTTACACAAGGAAATTTAGGGGCAAATCTTTAGCATCTGCATAGCAATGATACTCGACTGAATTCAGTAATGGCTTGGCCAGTTTAGCAGGAACCTACTGTGAGCATTTGGCATTATTTAACTTCCCTAGAACTTCTCCTCTGAATTTACCTCCGGTGATCCAGGTTTAAAAAACAAACAAACAGAGAACATGCGTAGGCTCTAGAAAGATATCTTTGTCCTAATCTCCTTGATTATTTTTATTTTTTTAACACCTCCTAGGCAGGCTTAATAAAGCACTTTTCCAAAGTCTGAATTGGAGATGTGGGAAATTCCTCAAACTAAGCCGAACTTCCTCTCATTGTTAGAACACAAAAGGCCAGCGCTGCCTTTACTAGAGTTCCTTTTTTTTAACCCATTCATCTTGATCAGGAAGCCTCCGTGATGCTGCTGGACATGGCAGCGATTCCTGGTTTGCCAGAAGGAACGAGGGGTTACAGTAGCCAAGCATGGACGTGAATAGCATCATCTGTGAGGACATCATTAGCCTTGGGGCTATATGAGTGACAACTTAAATGATTTCCTGCTGGAGTTAATCTCAGTCTTGTCTACAAAGCATGGCTTTTTAAGACCAATGGGATCACTTTACAGCAAAACCAAACTCCTTTCAAGAAGGAAACCAACCGCAACTTTGCATGAAGCAGTCTCTTGGGACTGTCACCTCAAAGAGGGTCCAATTGCCAGCTGTGAGCTGATCCACAGTAACTGCGTGGTTATGCAAAGTTTATTTCTCGAATGATCTTGCATGTCACTCTGTTTGCCTATGGGCAGTTACCACCCATCAGCTAATCTGATCCAGCACCTGCTGTGCGTGGTACCGCACCAGCCTGTCCCCCTTTTCTCTGCTGGGCAGCATCCTGCCTGCGGGCTGAGCCAACACTGGGTGAAGGCAGGAGCTGGAAAGCTGTGATGAGAAAAGTAGGGAACACAGGGCCAGGGTCCTACAGTGGGCTGGAGATGTTGCATTAGGAAAGTAGGTGAGATGGAAGACACAAGGTGGGCGTGCAGGAACAGGGAGCATGTGAAAGAGCTTGAGAAAGATGATTTGCAATTTCTTGTTTCTCTCTGACAGAGGAATGATCACCTCCACATTTTTTTTTTTTTTTTGCTGGAAAGAGCAGTTCCTGCAGAGCAGCAGGTTGCCTAGTAATTACAGTATTGTATTTGCATGTTACAATGTTACATTGGTAGAGTTTGTTAAAGAATTTTTGACTACATTTGCAGACTATTCTGAAGGCTTGACTGCTTAAGGTGGTGGCTTGTAAGAGAGGTTTCACTCTGACGACCATCCCTTTACATGGCACGGACCCTGTAACCTTAAGGTCTCATTTCTGCACCCAGCCCATAACTTGTCTCCAAACTTTAGAGCAAGCCAAACAGGCTGGGAAGGAGTTAATTTTCTTTATAAGAGCCCTTAAGGTGCTGCGCTTTGGATTTGCTGCTAAAACAGTGTTGATAGCACACCGGTGTTATTGTTATGTGCAGCAGCAGCGTGCAGCACTGTTATTGCTGAACAGTGCTGCACAGTATCGAGACTTTTTCTTTTTCCCACTCTGCCTCTATAGCGAGTGGGCTGCAGGCTGGGAGGGGACAGAGCTCGGAAAGCTTCCCTGAATTGGCAAAAAGGCTGTTTCATGCCATATAACAACATATTAAGTGATAAAAAATGGTGGTGGTGGTGAGCAGGGGGCAGCAGACTGGGTTATATTCCAAGGTGGCCATTGCTTGGAGCCTGGCTGGGCATCATCTGCTTGTGGGAGGTGGTGAGTGGTCGCCTTTACTTCACTTACTAATCTGCCTTTATCTTGATCCATGAGTTTTCTCACTTTTGCTCTTTCTACTCTCTCCACCATCCCATTAGCACATGAGGAGCAAGTGTCTGTGTGGGTGTTGAGCTGCAGGCCATGGTCAACCCACCACAGCAGCCTATCTCGCCTACCTTTTAGAGGCCTTCTAATGGATCACTTTTGAATAAGAAGGTTTTTACCATCCCAGAACAATCCATTTGTTTCTCTGTGTGATCTCAATCAGCTGACTTACACAAAGTAACGTTTGTTTTAGGAAAAACTCAAAGGTCACCTAAAATTGACCGCTCCTGGCATTGGAATCCTTCCTTCTGGCTGAAAGAGGAGCTGTGTCTCATTTACTTCTGAGACATTTCTACAGCTCTCGCTTTATCAAACACTGATAGGTTATTCCTGTCTCTCTAAATCCCTGTGAAGTAGGGAGAGCTCATATCACCCTTGTTTGGCAGCAGGGAATTGAAGCACGGAGACAGCAAGGGTCTATGGCTGGCTGCTGTCAACCCAGGTTCTGCTTAAACTCATCTCAGCAGGAGAGAAAATGCTGTGGTGGGCTGGGTTTGAGGATGTCTGTGAGTAGCTCAGCTGTGTGGCTTCCCCATTTAAATCTTAATACGATACACGAATTTCCAAATGACTTCCCCAGAAACATAATAGGGTGGTGATGTAGTATGCAATTTACTGTTCTCAGAAATTCTTCAAAAAAGGCAGAGCTTCCCTTCATTGTTCATGTACAGAGGAAAAGCTCTACTAGAGTTCCTGCTTCAGCTCGCTCCTGTGACAACAAACTTGGCCCTCGACAACCATCAGGTCGTGTGTAAAAACCATCTTCATTCCAAAGCCACCCCTACGTGCCTTGTGACAGGCTGTTCACAGCATGGCCCCTGCTCCCCAAATGGTTTTGCTCTTCCTTCTGGAGGGAGAAATTCTTTACATTCCTGCATGGGGTCTGTAAAATCTTGGTTGCCTGACCCAATTGCTGAAATCCTGGATGAACCTGTGCATGCCTCAAGTCTCTCCAGCTGTAGAACGATGCTGATGACACTTCCTTCCACTCGCTATCCGTCTTGTTTTAAGCCTACAGCTTAAAAAGACCAGTTGCCATTCGTAACCACAGGTCCTTAGCTCACTAAGGACACTCAAGATGTTCTGTGCTATAAATAAAAATCTGTCCCCAAAGCTGCCTGCTCTCCTCCTGAATGCCTTATTTCCAGCCAGCCTTGCAACAGTGGCTTCAGCACTGTTTCAGCACTGTATTACCAAACCTGGTGTAGACCTAATCTGTCTGACAGTAGTTAAGGGAGGCTTCCTCTGACCCTAATATAAATGCAGATGCTTTTGAGAGTGCTGAAGCAGAGGAGACTCCCCCTGAAGTAAGACTTAGACTGCCTGTACAGTCAGCAAAGAGAAACACAGGTGCCTCTGTAGATTTGCCATAGGAGATGCCACCAAAGGTAAGCACCAGCCTCTTCCCACTGAGGGCAGAAGAGCTGAAGAGCTGATTCCTAATCCTGAAATATCTGCATTTTGTCTTAGGCTGTGTTAGAACTAGGACAAACACATGCAACAGCAACAGTGCAGCATGAGAGACTGGAGTTGTTCCCTAATCACCTGTCAGGGCACAGCCCACCTCCATATGCCTGAACTCTCTCTTTCTCTGCAAAGCAAGGTACCCTAGGTTGTGCTGCTGTCTGGGAGCAGCCCCTGGCCCACGTTGTCCTTTGAATCATTCCTGTGAATTTTGGGACAGAAAACTAGTTGGCGGTGGCTGTGCCAGGGAACAGGCTAACTAGTGAATTGTAGGACTTCTAGAAAAACATGGCAGAAAAAGACCTCAGCAGGTCATCTACTCAAGCCCTATATTTCATGGCAGGTTTTTGTTTAAGCTCTCCCAAGACACCTCCAGGGCCTGAGAAATGCCACTCATCCACTGAGTTCAACGTTGGATTGCATGAGCAAACTTGCCAGCAAGTGCAAGAAAGCTCTTTGCATTGCCGTGCTTTCATACCATGAGAGCCTGACATGCACCATGGACACCATGCTGAACCAACCCTGGTCTAAATATGAAGTGTGATGTCATTTTGAACCAGTCCAGGATCTGTCTGAAATCTAATATTCCTTGAAAGTCTTCAGGACATTAGTAAAATAAACTAGTCCCATCCATGTTGTCCAGAGAAGTTGAAGATTCCTGCACCCTGGAAGTGTTTAAGGCCAAGTTGGATGGGACTCTGAGCAACCTGATCTGTCACCACACTGACAAAGAGTCCCTCTCCAGCTTTCCTGCAGCCCCCTTTAGGTACTGGAAGGCCACTGTAAGGTCTCCCTGGAGCCTTCTCTTCTCCAGGCTGAACAACCCCAGCTCTCTCAGCCTATCTTCACAGGAGAGGTGCTCCAGCCTCTCATCAAGATGAAAGAGCTTTGATGATTTTGAAAAAATTATAGGCATGTGTAACCTTCACAGAATTTAAATACCAGCATTTCTGAGTTATCCTGCTCTCTGAAAGACAAAGCAGTACAAAAATAATAAGGCTAGAATTGAGATTAGCCAAACAAAATTTAAACAACAATTTTTTCCTCTGTGGGTTGATCATTACAGAAGGGAGATATGGACAACAGAGACCTAGCTTCCCTCATCTGGGAGATTTTCCTCCATTTATATGATTCTGTGCATAAAATATGAATGCTATTTTGTACTTCTACATTTTTGTTGCTAGGTGTGACAGACCCAGCCCTCACGCAGGAAACGCCTGCAGCGCAGAGCAGGGTTGTATAAACTCCAAATGGCCGACACCTGCACAGCTTGCAGTAGCTTCCTACGCAGCGGGCTGCACTTGCAGCAGTAACAGGAAAAAAAATCAAGAGGTTAATAAAACAAAACAAGCAGGAAGCATGCAGTCATCAGACTTTCTAGTACTTTATGACTTCTGTAGAAATAACCTGTGGCTGGCCTGACTTAGGGATCTAATCCAAAACTCATTGAAGCCCATGGAAATTCCACTTTGACAGATGTCATTAGACCTCAGTCTTTACTGTATAAACATAGGAGTGAGCACGTGGATACTCCCACCTTCCCTGTACCACACACAGCTGAGCTCCAAATCTCTTGCTTTGTTAAAGCTAGCTGTGAGATAGGTCTGCCACTGATAACTGCAGATCCAAAATGGATGAAGAGGGGAAGGGAAAGATAATGGCTACATCCCTTCTCCCTTTGCAGCCATCAGAAGTGAGCTAATGCCTGCTGACATGCATCTTTCAAAACATACAGCATACATCTACGTGCAAAGAGCTACAGCAACACAGAGTTGCACCCATTGCTTCCCATTTTCTTTGTTTTTTGTTTTTTTCTTTTTTCTATAATACTCCAACACAAAGTTCAAGCAGGAGCCTTTAGCTGGAGTTGGACAAAGCCTCCTGAGCAAGGAGGAGAAAGAAATGCCAGGAAGAGGACAAGAACTGGGCAGGGCTTTCTTTTTCCAGAAAAGCGATGATTTAAATGCCTTTTCCACTTTGGTTTCAGCTACTGCTATTTTGAGCCTGGAATATCAAAGCATCATACGGCACATGGAGCATTCATCCCTTCACTTGTGATGCCTCGGCATCTGTTTGCACACAACTAACTCACCGAAAATAAAAATTGCCACCACCTGAAAACTAAACCTCTGTTCAAGCCCCACACATCTCTCAGCACATCCAGCGAAGGTTATCCCTTAGCATCACCAGCTATCTCCATCCCCTGCACCATGCTAGGCACAAAACTGGAATAACACAGTTCCTCAAACTCCACAGAGAAAGTATCTCACAGCCTGTTTATTACCTGTTTGAGTCCTTATCACCATGCTGTTCAATGTGGAGTCCTTGATTAATTCGTGTTTATTTCAGTTTTGTTCTCATTCAGATGTGTTATCTAAGGTTAGCGCAACTTCCCCCACCCCCCTTTTCCCTTTCAGCCAACTCTCCCATGAAATATTGTTGTGACTGGGTGTGTGTTTCTTAAAGTCATTGTGTGTTTTATGTCTGAAACAAACATCGTCTGATCATCCAACTTATTATGCGTTCCCCAAAGGTCATGTTTTAGGCTTAAAAGGGAAAGCTTTTCTGTTGTGGCTGGGGAGGAACAAACTGGACAGTCACTGAAAACAAGGGCTTTAGCCCCAGAGATCAAGTCTCTGAAAAAAAAAAAAAAATGCTCAGTGGCTGTTTAAAAAGCGTAAACCAGGGCCCAGCTACTATAAACTTCAGGGCAGCCATGCAGCTAGGCTGTCTTATGCCAGCCACATATCTGCTCTTGTCACACCTTCTCATCCTTAGCAGCTCCTGGTTCCTCTCTCCATGTGTCCTTCACCTCCACAGATCTCCTGGCATCATAAACCTTTCATAAAAAGTGCCTAAAGGGAGGAAGAGCTATTTAAGCCTCAGGAAAATGAGGGTGCAGGGACAAGTGAGTTTAATCAAGTTCAAAAAAGTTATAGCACAATTGGAAAGATGAAAAGCAGAACGAGTATCAAAGAGGTGGGATGACTGCTGTGCTAGAATGACATAGGACTCTTCAGCCTAGACAACTGATGGGGAATACAAAAGCAATGTGTGCTGATATGAGGCCATAGAGAAGTGTGTCATGTAGCTTGATAATTAAGGATCAAACCTACTCTAACGAGGTGTGTTCAACTCTGCTTCTGCTGGGACTGCCACCAACTTCCCACAAGAGGTACCACATTCCCAGACACAGAATATAGAAATGTTTCAGCCATCAGAAATAAAATACCACTATCTTGGATGGCTGCATCAGGATGGGTAGTTCTGTGTATTCTAACCCAGAAATGCTTGCTTCAGCTTACACTTTTGCATTCATAACCTCTTGCCGAAGAAGCCACTCCAGCTGTACAGCTAACCAGCAACCATGTCAAGGCTAATGTCTTGTCAAACGTGGCAGACTGTCTCACCTTCCTCCTTCCCTGAGCTAATGTTTAGCCAATAACTATTGAAGTTAATGCTTATTGATGTCAGAACACCCTCACTGATCCAGCAGATTGCTGTTCTCCACTGACGAGCAGGAAGCCCAGCTGCTAACCTTTCCATGAGGGCAAGGAAGAGGCTCGTTGATACTGTTCAGTCTGTGTTGAAATGCTCAGGAAAACTTCTGTCTGCTGTTCTCAGAGCATTAGGACTGCCTGAAGGATGTGGTACTTCAGCCATTCAGCTGGGCAGTGCCTTCTGTGCTGTCAGCTATCTGGTTGAATGGGTCTATTCCAGCTACTCTGCCTTGCAAACATGAGTCTCGGAAACTTTCTTCTTGCAGGAAATCCCGCTTGGTCATGGAGCAATTTGAGCCTGTTCTGACGATTGCTGGACCAAATTAGTTTTCATTTTCCATGTAGACTTTTTGAGTATGTAAATGACTAACTCATAAGAAGGCTTACAGAGGAGCACAGGAACTTAAAGTTATAGGTCAAGAAGGAAAAGTTTATGCTTTGTAAGCAAGGACGGCAAATGTGACAATGTAGAAGACGTTATGAATCAGAGCCCTTCTCCAGAAATATCTTATTATCTTGGGGAAAATCTTGAAGGATGTAGACACAGTTCAGGACCTCTGTGCTTGAACAAGGGGGAATGTTGTGCTGGAGTGGTCCAGAAGGGAATTTCTGAACGTGCCTAAGATGGAGAGAGCAGAGTCCAAACACTGCTCTGAGAACACAGATTGCACCCAGCATGTCTCCTCTGAATCTCTTTCAATGTGAAATTAGTGCAGACTTAAACCTCATTCATTGCCCAGAAATTAAAGCACTGCAGAGAAACAAAAAGAGGTAATTAAAAGAAGGAAAATAAGCTGTCTACCTCGTGTCCCATCCCACAAACTCACTTGGAGGCTGAATAAAGGGCTCTCTCTCGTGTCAGCAATTTTTTGCCAATTCTTAAAAACCTCCACTGAAGGGAAATTTGCAACTGCCCTGGGTAGCGCAATCCAGTGCTTCGAAACTTTCAGCTACACATTTTCTATAACCACCAACGTATTCCTTTTTGCTTCAGATTGTGTGATTTCATATCACCCTTCACCCAGCCAACACTGTGAATATTTATATAAATCCTTTACCAAGTGACATACTGTTATTGTGTCATCAGCCAAATCTTCTCCTGTCTAAACCAAACAACCTTCCACCTGTTCACAGAGGCCATGTTCCACTCATGTCGTAGCATTTACATGGCTCTCCTTTGGATGCTCTCCAGTACAGCAACATCCAGACACAGCACTACAGCCAAGGCATCAACAGCATCAAGTAGAGCAATCTGGTTACCTTCTAGGTCTTAAAGTAAAAATACTTATTAATAAACTTCACAATGAGATTATCCTAATTTTTAACAACATCACATTCAGTGGATTTAAGTAGCAATTCGCTAGGACTCCCTCCAAAACCTTTTCTGCAATACTGAGGTGGGCAAAGCCATATAAAGTAACATGAGAGAGATAAGAAATGAAGTCCCAGGCATTGCCAGATTTACCCCCAAATCTTTTGTCTCTCAGTAATCTGTCCATTAATTTCAATATGCTTGGGATTCACTCTGTCTCGCCATTTGTAAAACACATTTTAACCATAAAAAATTCATACACAAGAATCTTAAGAATGGCAAATACTGTAAGAACCTGCAGTGTTGCATCCAGCTTCTGAGAGGTTTGCCATCTTTTTGTGAGTTCAGGATACAAGTGGTAATGGGATTTGATTACACAAATTGCTGAGATGTTGGTTAGATTCTAGAGACAAGACTTACTGAAGTGTTAACAGCCATCACAGGAGTAGAATAAAGATGGGTGAGTCAAGAGGGCTGTATCTTATTAACTTCATTTCTAAGTTGTTTCCACAACTACTTTTGCTTTGAACAGTATCTCTCAGGTACCTATGGGGGAACATTACCTTGGTCTATTTTGTTCACATCAGATGAAATATGTTCACATGCCTTTGTAACAGCAGATTCCCAATAAATTACAGCATCAGCTTAGCTCTGCCTTGTCTTCGATGAGTGCTCCTGCTTCAGAACAGATATCCTCTAACACACCCTTTGCTTGCTTTTCTCAAAGTGCAGCCTCAGATATTTAAACTACAAGTGCTCTGGGGTTGAAGCTCCAAAACTTCTAAATCCAGGAAGTTCACAGTTTCTGGTGACATGACAGTATGTGATGAGTGAATACAGGAAAAAACACTTAGCAAGATGATTAGGGCATCCCTCTGTGCTCACGTACGACGTTGATTACATACCTAATGTTCTGACATTGTGCAGCTTTCACACCCTCCTGCAAAGCGAACCAAGATTTCTAATACATTTTAAGCTGCAATTTGATGATACACTGTGTTTTGAGCAGAAACCCTACTTTAAGGAATCGTTTCCCCTTGCTGACTACTACCCCTTCCCACAACTCAAGGTGCTGTTGGTTAAAATTGTTTGAAAGCCANAAAAAAAAAAAGAGAGAGGGAAGGGGGTTAAATCAGATCGGTTTTCTGGTCTAGGGTTGGTAGTGTGGAAGTTGTGGATCCACCACAGCTAGCTGTGTCTAAGCTAAGCCTGCCCTCCTCTTCACCCCATCCTCTGTGCCAGCACTGCTGTTTATCTAAAGCTGCAAGGAGACAGCCAAGTGAGCAGCAATGGGTGGAAACGACATCACTGTTTTTGTAGGGACAGGCCACAGATTCGTGCTGAACCGCTTGCCAGGGCAGAAGGGAAGAGGTCCCCATCTCACCTTCCTCACCCCTCATGTCCACCTCTGTTCCTTCCTTCCCTCTCCCCTGGCTGGGGCCACATGAGCTGCTCCTCTCCTTGCTCTGTCCTTGGCACTCACCGGGCTACTCTGAGCTGATTAAACTCGCTCCGCTGAAAGCAAGATAGATGCCTTGTTTCTGGTTTACATTTCTGCAGGGACAGGAAGTTAAATTGGCTCAGAGAGGGGTCTGGAAAGCACCGGCACAAGGTCAGCAATAAAACCCCTCTGAAGAGACAGAGGTGATTGCATTTAGCAGTGTAGATGTAGCCTCAGTTTTCTGCTTGTTCAGATTCCTGAACTAGCTTGGGTGGGGATTAAACCAGATCAGTGCCACTTGTCGGAGAGAATTTGCAGCCACATACTCTGGTAGCCTTAGAATCCTTGGTAAATGCTGACACCTGTAAAGGCTGCAGGGCAAACTTTGCTAAACGCACATTTTGTTTCTTGGTTAACACCAACAGCAACCCAAACTATGCCCATGCTGCTGTTACAGCTATCCCTCCCGTTCCCCTGAAACAGCCAATTTCAGTTAGCAACTTGACCCTATTGCAGTTGTTGGACCAGCCCTCATGTCACAGCCCCTTCATTTGGGAAGTAATGTAGAAGTGGGAAAGAGATGTCACTTTGACAGGCACTTTACTGACTTTTACTGCTTGTGTTTCCCTCATGTGTAGTGACAATGAGAGGCCTTTATGGCTTGACTTGGTTGTCTACCTTGGAAGTTATGCACTTTTGGGATGCCCAAATATGTCCCGCCTGGCCTTCAGCTGCTGCATGGTGACCCTGGAGATCCTGGGGCACATCTGCCTCCCCCACGTGGCTATCATCCCCCCTGGGCTTGTCATGAGAAGCCAAGACCTCCACAGGGACCATTTCCAGTGTTGGGGGGAACAGGAAATCTTTCCACAGACTTAGCTGCTGAATAAATCACTGGTTAAAAAATATCCCCCACAAGACAAGTTTAATCACAAGCATTTCCCCAGTTCCTTCATGAGTGCAGTCTCTGTCTCACACACACCCCTGTGGATACAAATTCCATTAGTAAACCAGTCTTGTTTGGGAACTATAGGGACAAGGGCCCTACTGTTATTTGGACAGACATCCCCTCATTGTGCTGTGGGTTCCTGAACTGAGATTTTCTTCAAGGTAGGAACAAAGATAACACTGCAGAGTTTCCCCTGGTTTCTGGGATTTTCCTGCTCTTCCCCACCCTTCGCAGTAGCTGTAAGAACCATAGGTCTGCATCTCTGTGCACACGTCCCTAGTGCCCATCAGGTCCAGCCCACTTGTTGGCAAGCCTGAGACAGGAAGCATGCTGCCAGCTCAGGTAGTAAAATCTTTAGGTTTTTTTTAGGTTGTTTAAATCAAAGTCCCCAAACATTTTGCCATAGCTGCAAAACATGATTTTACTGCTTTCGGTCCTCAACACCCTCTTTTTTGTTAGAACAAAGCAGTGAGTAACAGCCATGGAACAAGTTAGTCCACTTGATAAAGTAATCTGCAAATAAGATGTTGACAGTTTTAGTTCAGGGGGAAATAATGCGTACTACCTGATGAATGGTATCAGGAAATTTCTCCTCTTGAAATGCCTTGTGGGTTTTCATCAGCAGAACCTCCGGTCAGCCTCACACTTGCAAATCAAGCCCAGGCTCTAAAGGCAACATACTTTCTGGGTGGTAATAACAAGTTCAGTTAATTATACTGGCTCCTGTGTCTCGGTTCTCCTTTGAGAGAGTTCAAAGTAATCTGGGCTGTAGCAGAAAGCAGAGGATGTTTAAGATGGATCTGATTAGGAGACCTTCTCTTTGAATCACCTGTAAAGGTAAAGCATATTGTATTGCTGTCTGTTGTCTTTATTTTCTAAGACATATGGAATGGTAACTATTGTGCTGGGTGGATTTGCAAGAGAGGTTGTAATTATTTTGCAACATTTATGAAAAAGAGAAACTTACAGAAAAAGTAAAAAGGAGGTCATGCAGATCACCTATGTCCTGGTTACAGTGAGACCTTGCTACATCTTTACCTGTAGGAATCTTCAGTAGCATTAGGAATCTTCAAAGCTAGCATTTTAGAGCTAGCTTTAGATAACATTTTTTCAGCCTGAATGCTATAGAAAAGAAAAAATTTGGTAGCAAACCTCAGCTGTTTTAGCTCACCAGGGCTTTTTGAGTTGAAGACGCTTATTGCCTTCCAGGAGATAGTTTGTATGAGGAGTGAGGAATGTGTCCACATAGCTGCTGTTTTTCTAACTATAGCACATAGATACTAGAGAAATTGCTCACTGAAAAATTTATACCACTCCCTTTTTCAGCAAGAAATTAAATGAAAAAGGGGGACAGCCACAGTACGTGAGAAGGGCATTACTATTTTTACCCATTTGTAATTAGATATTTCTGTGCTAGTTTTCTGGCTTTCTAGGTATTGCTTTGGGATTTTGGGGCTTTTAACTAGTGATTGAAGCTTGAGTAGCAGCATGATTCTTATTTATGTGAGTTGTCCTCTGTATAGTTTATTATGCATATAGTTAATGGGGCATTGAGTCTCAGCTACACGGTTACACAAAGGGTGTATTTGAAAACAGAGTCTGACCCACAGCATTTGAATACGAATGCATGTTTGCAAACAGTGGAAAGATACATGCACAATTGTAGCAGATGCTGTTTAACCTCATCATAAACTTTGTTTTTAATTACCTCTTTTCCTTGCTATTGTCTGTTTTATCGACCAGTTATCACTGAAGTACAATTTTGTTGTACAGATTAAGCTAATGTACCATATGCTGTGAGTATATGCTGCATATACAAAAGTATCAGAAATCTTGGTTTTGTTAGTGTTTCTGTTATTAACTTGTGTCACAATCTCAAGGATTTGTGTCACAGCTTATAATTTGGTAATGTTTCCCTCTTGATCCATCTTGGTCTTGAGGTCAGCTAGATGCACGGAAGTCTTGATGTTGTCACAAGTGGATGCTGTCTTCAAAACAGCAAAATAGTCTCTTTTGTAGAATTCTGGATGTACTGATGGAGGTGCTCAGAAAACTGAGGAGACACTTATTTTTCCCTACATTTTTTTTTCAATTCTGACAGACATTCATCCATTTGATAAAAAAAGTCTGTAATAGTAGTTTTTATGGATTTGGCAAGGAGATGTTCTGAATCAGTGAGATGTCTAGCTTTCTGGTTATTCCTATATAGAAGCATAAGAGCAGTCACACTGGGTCAGCTCAAATGTCTAGATAGCATGTTTTTCTGCCATTTCCTGAGACCCCACTCTTGCGTGGCAATAGTCAGTTCAGAGTCCATCACAGAATACTTAATGTCAGGATCATTTCTTTCTACCTTACACTTACCAGTGCTGAATTTCACCTCCGCATTATACAACCCAGTAACTCTGTACCCTGAGGTCCACATGCAGTTCTTCATGGGCAGACTTTGCTTTTGTTAGTCTCAATCACTTAAAATTTCTCACAGTGTTGTATCATTAATCACTGCCTTTTCCACATCACTTGAGAACAGAGGGTAAGACCCAGGCTTACGCACACCTTCCTGTGGAGCTCTGGTGATGTCTCTATTGGGAAAGCAAATCGTTTCTTCCGTCTTTTGTCTCCTATCTTTTAACCAGGTCTGCATCCAGGTGAAGTCTCACAGCAGATGAATCTCTGTAAGAACCATCTTCGGTGAGAAACTCCAGCAAATGCCTGCAGGAAGCACAGTTCATTGACATCTAGTATATTGTAAGTATATTACTGTCCTCTATCCATTCACAAGGTGAGACCATGGATCATGTTCATATTACAATTTTTTATAATATTATAATATTATAAATATAATATTATTATAATATTATAATGGGGTCTTTTGAGAATGAAAGTCAGAGTGAAGCATCCTTGTGCTTGGGAACACCAACTCTGATACATGATGTGGCGGCAATGGGCAGCCACTGCCAATGTTTATTATCACCTCAGGAGGTGCTGATTTTTCTTCTTTCACCTGGTTTCACCACCTTTCAAACCCTGAGGCCCTAGCTGGTTTGTATGAACAGCCTTTTCAATACAAAAAGACCATAATTTTAGAAAAACTCATGATATTAATCAAGATAATGTTATTAATCAAGCTAACGTTACCCATTCGTAAGCCATTCTGTACTATTCTTAAGAGTCTTTCCTCAGTGCTTTCCTTTCCTAAAATGGTTTTCACAGTCTGCCTAACTCTCCGCTGGCTGTTAATTCTGGAGCTAGAGAAGTGCTTTGTCAGGGATAGACAGAAAGTGCATATTCATAGCACAACACAATTTAAAAAATATTCTTCAGCTCCCTTTCTCTATTCCCTCTAGTTACATAAAATGTGTCAGCACCTGCTATAAGGGTTCATACATGTTTTGCCTCTCCCTTTACGTTTCATCATCCAATATACTGCATGAGTAAATTATCTTCGGTATTAATGATCTGGAAAAGGTTGTTTTTCTGGATTCTGATTTCAGGCACCACATTATATTCCAGTGTGACAATATTCTTGTGTTCCATGTTCTTTACCTGTTAACATCAGTGTAATTAATGGAGCTGTATACTAAAAACACAAATTACACATACTTTTTTCCAGGAGATATCATTTTTCAGTGTTTCCCTTGTTAGCCAAGGGGCAATGAACAGGCAGAAATCACTAGCTGAGCCCATGACCTTACCACAGCCCTTCCAGAGTGGGATATGGCTGGTACCTGCAGCAGGGCAGGCCCTCACCTACAGCAACATTTCTGACTATTCCCTCATGTTTTTGGCTGTGAGTTTGCCAGGTACCACAGTGAGGAATATTTGAAGGGCCAAAGTCAACTTTTCTCAGGGCAGAAATTTCTACCACCTCACTTGTCCCTGTGAGGAAGTTGCTTAAGACGCTGCTTTCTCCAAGCCATTTCTTTCTCTCTCCATTTTGAATAGGTATAGGTGACATGAAAAAAAAAAAAAAAAAGGAGTTATGGGAGAAAAGGTCTAGTGACTGTGGCAGAGAAATAATTACAGACCTTGTTCTGTGCTCTGTCTTGGATGCAGTAAGCAGGCAGTGTGCTGAAAAAGCCCCAAATACTGTTTTTGTAGAGTGGTGCTGGTACTTCCTGCTATGTGAGTCAGCTGAAAACCTCTTGATTCTTTTGCTTCATTTTCCTCCCAGGCTGTACAGCAAAGTTGATGACAAAATGCCATCCCTGAGTCCTGCAGCTCTCCACTGCCTATTTCTACTGCTCACAGCATGTTGCCAGACATCACAGGCCTCAGACTTTGACCTATTCAACCAACACGTAGTGAGTATCCTACCCCAGACCTATTGGCTTTCATTTGGTCTCTGCTTGTAGAACCCAGCTGCCATCGCTCTCCTTTACACACAAAACCTTAAAGGAAGTCAGTATAAGATCAGGTGGGGAAACTGAACCCAGAGAACCTCTCCAGCGTGTAAAATGGATGGAAACTCCAGGAACTGGGCTCTTCTTGCTTTCCAGTCTTAAAGCTTCTCCAGGAAGAACTAAGCAAAACTTCTGGTCTCTCACTTGTGTTAGTCTACACGGGGTTGAAATTGCTGTTCCCTGAGCTAAGCCTAGGTAACAGCTATGTGGGCACTGCTCATGGGAAGGGTTCTAGGCAGCCTGAAAGCATCAGATCGACACAACTAGTTCAAGGCAAAGAGGCACTTGCAGGTAGGTGACATGACTTGTGTTTAGATGTTGCACTTAGACTTTGCTTCAGTTTCCCAGATTTTCCATAATCTTCCTCACATACCTCTTTTACCCCATCAATAGTCTGAAATATGGAAATCTGTTTTGTGCTTTGTGCTGTGTACATGTGTGGTAACCGCTTCTACAGAAATAGTCCCTAACTATAGAGGACAAAAAAGGAACAGAAAACAAAGGGGGTTAACAAGACCAAATGGGGGTTACCATAGTCTGTTAAAGAAAACTAGTCTAAAAATCAGCCAACTCTTGGTCGATCACAATTATTATTACACCAGAAAATATTTCTTTTGTCTTCTACATTCTAAATCCTATCAAGCCAAATCAGATTCTAACTTTGGTGTTCAGCCTCTAACATCACAGAGACCTTAGCTCTGACGGACTGACCAGAACTCAATCTGCTTTTTTGAGCAAGTTGAGAAAAGGCAAAGAGAGGTGAAGAGGAAGGTGGGAGCTCTTTATGCTGTTACAGCCACCTTCCCCTGCCTTGGCAAACCAAGACATGGCTGGCTGCAGCAGCCCTGTCTGCCCTACGACAGATGTTTAATAGTGACCACGTATCTTGTTTGCTCTGTTTGTTCTAACTGTTTCCAGCTCGGAGCACCTGGGCATTTTTATGAAAAGAGCAACACCTTATTTATTTGTCATCATTGATCCATGGTACACCCTGCAAATGAGTCATTTACTGGTGTGAAATATGTGAAGTATTTAACAACGTAGCACTTAACAACCCTGTAGTTGTTTGGGAGAGTAATTAAAAGGGAAACCACCGAGCCCAAATGTGGAGGAAGAAATGGATCGCAGTGGGTTTTCTGTAACTCTTGAGGTAGCCTCTGAGGAAGGTGAAAGGCAGTGCCCCTGGCATGGTAAAACTGCCAGCACACCTTGGGATCTACACCACCAGCACAGCCGCGACACGAAGCCCAGCTCTAATCACACACCAGATGGTTCCTTTATGCGAAGAGATGACTCAAGAGTTGCCAAGCTATTCACCCTTTCCGTAAATAAAGATTTCGGTAGGGTTCAAGAAACTGGCAAAGCTGCAAATTTCCTGCATACATCTCTGCTTGTTCTTTAGCTTTTCTTGCTAACAGCAGTGCCAGTGTACTTTTAAGGCATGATTAAAAAAATAAGTTGGTCTGCATCTCACTTGGCCGCACCCTACATGAACCCAGCCATACTGAAATTGTGTCAACACCTCCCTGTTCAACCGTGTACTACCCACAGCCCACAAAATAGCTGTTTGATCTGACACCTGAGCTGGACGTTTCAAACCCCTTTCCACTCCTATTCAGGCTGGCTTTGCTGCAGAGCAGAGAGGAGAGCAAAGGGCAATATAAGGCCACGTTCTGGATTCACAGGCTCAGTGTCCAGATCTGTAGAGCAGTTTTCACAAGGCTGGCCTGAGGCTGAGAGCACTGCTGCAGCCCCACAGCCAGTTTGCAGCTCAGCCGCAGAATCCTGCTAAACCGAGGCGATCAGCTTGCAAGGATGCACCTTGAAGCAAGTCAGTGCATCCCTCAGATGGAGTTTAACATCTCCCTGTTTGAAAGACACAAATATTCTGCTTAAAGAGGATGACTTTCTGGGGGGGGAGATATTTCTTCACTAATTCTCTCATGTCAACAACAGCAGCTAAATCTTCACTTTGTTTTTTGTTTTTGTTTTTGTTTTTGTTTTCGTTTTCGTTTTTGTTTTTGTTTTTGTTTTCACAGAGCTTCACTTTCTTTTTTTCCACAGATTGACAGTGAGCTAGGAGGGGAAAGCTTCCACTCAGAGCTGCAAAGGCAGAAGCGAAATGGTATGTGCACATATGTATGATAACAGAGCGTGTTTTCTGGTAAGCCAAGGGTGAAATCACTACTGGGAACAGCATTTCTCGAGGTACTGAAATGCAGTCAGTGAGGGGAGGTAGTTAAGACACAAACAAAAGAGGTGGAAACTTCTGTCTGGTCATAGCTTGAAATATATGAGCCCAGTTTCTATGCAATATGAAATTCATGATGTAGGAAAAAAAACACCACCAACAAAACATGCCTCTTAGCAGGACAGGTCACAAGATAATCCTGTACGGCTTCAGTTCATTGTTGACAACCTATCTGCTTTCTGACTCAAAGGAGAGGAGGGATGAGAAAGCTTTTCTCTGAATATGTTATACCATTTATATTGGCTTCCGATTGCTCTGAGACCAAAGAAATCTGGCTTTTGTCAGACAAACAGCAGATAAAACTCATGCAGCATATCTGCTGAGTAGGAAGTAGGAAGTTTCCCTAAACAGAATGCCACACTACGCTGCCATTAAATTGCAACAGAGCCCAAATGCCAAACTGGAAGCCACCAATTTATGATTTACCCTCACACACAGCTTTGCAATCTCATGCTATTTCTCTTTCAGTGCCTACTTTCTACCCTCCACCTCTGGAGTATACCATTGACATTGAAGTAAGCTTTACAGATTTATCTTTCCTCGGGGCAGTCAAACAGTATTACAAATACCTTAGTCTTCCAGATTCAAAAAATATTTCAGGTGTAGAAATGACAGTTTCAAGCATCAACATTACAACAGGTGGGTTGTTTTTTTATTTTTATATTCTGGCTGACATGCTTGTTTGTCAGTGTTTGATCTCTCCCAGTTTTACTATCCATCACACTTAGAAAACAGCAAAACTGAACAGTCTCTGCTGCCTGCTGAAAGACCCAATGAGACCGAAGCGCTAGCATGCAACAGCATGTTTTGTTATCTGCATCCCACCACTCCTCTTTACATAATGTTGGCATTAGGAGTAGCCCTGAATGCTTTTCTTTTCCTAAGGAAGGGACAGAGCCAGAGGAAGCCTGAGCCAAAGAATTTTGCTCCAGTTTGAATAGCAAGCAGTCTGAGTTACTTTCAAGTTTCAGGAAGTTGCGACAACAGTTATCAGACTGTTTACTTCCCTCTGACTTGCACTCGGAGTGTAAATCAATGTAAGAGGCTCCTCTGACCATGTGAGATGCAGTCTTTTACAGATAGAACTCACTAAACTTACTCATACAGGGCAAGATATCAGACAGGTTTTATTACCTGAGCTGTGGTTGTGAAACATCACGTCCAAGTAACTAATGCAGCAGAGGATATATGAACACACCAAGCATTTACAACGGCATAGGAGGAAGTTTTGTACCCTCTTTTCACTGGCCCAAGAAGCAGTGAAAGGAATTGGTCTATTCTCCCATGCGCCAGATGATAGGACAAGGGGGAATGGGCTGAAGCTGCGCCAAGGGAGGTTGAAGTTAGATATTAGGAAAAACTTCTTTACTGAAAGGCTTGTTAGGCATTGGAACAGGCTGCCCAGGCAAGTGGTTGAGTCACCAACCCTGGAGGTATTCAAAAGATGTTTAGATGTAGAGCTTAGTGACATGGTTTAGTGGAGGACTTGGTAGTGTTAGGTTATAGGTTGGACTGGATGATCTTGGAGGTCTTTTCCAACCTAAATGGTTCTGTGATTCTGTGAACTGTTCTCAAAGCAACATGCAAACTGATCTTTTAAAGGACTTGAGGGTCACATGCAATGTGTGAAAATCACTTTGTTAATAACTTACTCTGCTTTGATGATAATATCACCCCCTGTTATGCAGGATCTGTCAGGATACAGCCAGAATGACATGGTATCTCACTAGCCACCAGGCCTATGAATGACCATTACATAGATTTGAAGGATGCTATTACAAGATTTAAAAGCCTATACGTTCACTTTTAGCCCAGGCAATATAGAAATATCCAATCTTGAAACTATCATAGGACCCTGGTCAATATGCCAGCTAAATTTTTAGGATCAAGTTTCACACTTCTATTCAATTACTTAAAAATAATTGATCAGACTTATTGTTGTACCAGTCTCGTTCCCATTTCTCGTTAGTCAGCTATGATTGTTATAGTAAGATTTGCAAGGCCTCAGATCATCATCCTTACATCAGTCAAGTGAACTCACAAGAAAGGCAACATTTAGTTGAGATCACTAGCATACAGATACAGCAGGGTAAATACATATCATGCTATACATTATGCCATTACATGTCAATACATTTACCACTCTCATAGTATTTCTTTGTCTGTCTGACACTAGTCTGTCTGCACAGTAGTAAGAACGAGAGCTGTTGTTCTTGTGAAAGTGGATATGCCTGGCCAAGCGTGATGTGCAACGACTTGATAACCTGCCCTTCTGTCAGCTTAGCACCTGGACAGCCCTGTGGCTACATCAGGGAAATGCCTTTCTATGGGCCTTACTGTGAGCCTGAAACTGGAGGTAAGGACAGATAGTGTTGAACCTGAGCATTGTACAACCCATATGGTCGTTAGAAGATGGAATAGTGTTAAACGTGAAAAATCAGCACCTCAGCTGGCTACTGCATCACCTTTGGGTGTGAAAAGTCTGTAGAGACACTCTGGATCTCTCACTTCTCTTTGTAATGTTGGTCCACCTTGATGCAAGTACTTGCAGATATTTAGTGCCATGCTCGTGCCTCAGCTCCTGGAATCCCTCACATGCCTCTTTGGGAACTTCAGTTTCCACTAAGCAAAGACAGTTTCATCTCCTCAGATTTTCAATGGAGGAACTCAAAAGTGTGACCAAATTGTGTCTTAATGTTTGAGAGAAGAGAAGGAACAAAAACCCAGAATGTATCTTTTTTATTTTTCTTAATTTCATGACTCTCATGACAAGCTGCTCATGACTTCTTAGGAACCTAACTGGTGACTGGACTCTTAGCCTGGGCAGCACTGAAGCACCTAACCTAACCTAAGCAGTCCAGCACTGTCAGCATGCCATGCTAACCACAGGCATGAGGCAGAGGCAGAGCCACACTGACACTGCTCTACTGCTTTCAGGATTAGAGCTAGTATCTCTGCAAAGCACCAAACCATGTGGAAGTCCCAGACCCCTTGGAAGTCCAAGACTCTGGGCACCACGTTCCTCCCCTGCATGGTATGGGCATGTCCTTAAGCAGATTCAGCTTAGAAAATTGCAGTAGCTCTCAAGCATTTTATATTCTCTTCTTCCTATTGATGGGTCTTCACCCAGAATATCACCCTCCCAAAGTCATCACAGATTATTTTTCATTCATTTCAGTGAAACACAGGACATACATCCAATGTAATTTTCACTATAAGTTAAGTATCTAGTCAAAGTTATTCATCTAAACTCCCTCTATAACAGGAGCAATGTAGCAATTCAACCACTGTAGGAAAGCTGTCTATCACCTTTTGAATATATCACCTTCTGGTGAGAGTCTACAGACTATAGTTAGTCTACATCTTCACATTAACTGGAGAGGGAGTCTAGATATTCAGCAGATTCCAAACACCTAAATTAGATATTAGATCCTATCATACAAATGAATCTTGGCAAGTTGTAAGATTTAGGCTTAGGATTAGGTTAGAAGAAAAAGCTAAGAAAATGCTTCATGATTGTTGCTTTTGATTAATTTTTACATTTATTTTTATGTTTTTCCTTACAGACTCATGTGGTATGGGAGAGCCCATTGTAGTGAATATGTCAGTGAGACTTGACAAAGACTTTAATGACGATCTCAGGAATTCTTCTTCAAAATTATACAAAGAATACAAAGCTGACCTTGAAAAAGCGGTAATGACTTTATAGTTTTCCATCCATGACCAAGTCTTCTAAGAAATACAGTACTTATCCTAAGTCTCAGTGTCTTATTTGTCACTATCACTGCCTCAGTGGGGAGCTGTGAAGGAAGCAGCTACAACGTGGGCCAAAGTGACCTCCACTGAAAGGCAATGACAAAATTCCCTCTTATTTTAATATGCAGGAAGACAGAGAAGTATTTAGAAATCTTTTGCATCAAAAGCATGAAAGAAATCACATTATTGATCCCAGCTTAAATATGCATGAGTGCATACAGAATGAAAACATCAAAAAAAATTTATCCCTGTGACAGTGAATGGAAAGCTCCCTATTTTAAGCATGCTAGAGTGATATACAGAGGACTCATGTCATGTAAAATGTTTTTGTTTACAGTTTAATTTTAGCTACAGATGCTTGCCAGGCTTTGTATCAGCAACAGCAACTGGTTTCAGGTAAGTAAGCAATTTCATTTTTTTCCTGGAAGATAAAGACCTTTCTGTCTGGTCTCCTCAAGGAGACACGGGTCAGCAAAGACTACATTCACTCTGGTTAGAACCCATGCACAGTATGCACATATTAAATAGAAATGTAATAGCTACAAAGGAAAACCCAACTATTAGCATGAAAATAGGATTGTGGGTAAAATTTAGTATTGTGCAAAAGTCCAAGAAACATAATAATTCCCCAGCTGGATCAAATCCTTTTTGAATTCCACCCAAAAGGGGAAAAGGATGCAAGTAAACCTATCAACATCTCCCAGACCATTGGGAAGATGCATTAGTAAGTTGACTCTGGACATAACATTGGATCTGGATAAAAGAGACATTACTTTAGTCCATACATATTTAAATGCATCTGCCTTTTAGGTTTTCTAATGGAAATTCACTAGAAATAGCCAGCGGACCAAGGAGATGTCACATAAACATGTTTTTGCTTTGGGAAGAGCTGTAGCACAACCTTCTTGTATGCCTGAGCAAATCCTGAGTCACAACAGGAGCCTTCACAGGTCTCACACCTTCCTAGCTGTGCAAGATGGGTCCCAAAACATAGAAATACACTATGCAAGTGTATTTGTATGCAAGTGTATACTAAACAGTATGCAAGACTATTAATTTATACTGCTTCTCTCATTCTGCTATCTGTTCAGTCCTGGAAGTGTCCTTGTGAGCTACAACATAAAGGCAGCAGCAGCAAGCTTCAGTCAGATAGGACATTCCAACAGATTTGTACCATATTTTCTAGATGCAACATACCAGCTAATACCCAGCTCCTTCACAACAGAAATAACCAGTAAGTTTAAAGCTCTTTCAGTATTTCCTTTCAACATTTTTTTTTTAGTATTGCTAGCCTGAACCACATAGCCACCTTCTATTGTTGATTATTTGGTACCGGACCTTCAAAAACTATTTATTTCTCTGTCTGTTTCATTTCCTCCCGTGCCACCAAAGCTTAGGACTTACATGAGATGGCCATGCGCGCAGTACCTCCCACTGAAAACCACATCCTTCCAGCTATTCCACTGAACCCTGATGCAATTTCTCCTTAGGAGAGAGATTGAATACCCCTGAGTTCACCTCCAGAACTGAGACAGCTCTTAGCATGTCAGACTGCCAGCACACCCAACTTCTTCAAATGAAAACAAGAAACCTCTTGCAGTTTAAATAAGAACTGTTTCCCTGTGATTTCCTTGACACTTTTTCCATGCTGCTGCTGGACAGTGTGTTACATTTCACTTGCCTGACCAAGTGCCCCAGAGGTCCTGTACTCTCAGTGCACTGAGCACTGAACTGTCTGTCTTGGAGGATTACTTTAACATCATTGTTTCTCCTCCCAGTTTTTCTGCATAAAAAGCAGAAGTGGTGATAGCATTTCTGGCTGTCTGCATAAAACCTCATGGGATCTTTGGCAAAGACAGTAGAAGAATATGTTGTGAGAAAATGTCGTATCTTGTATCAGAGGTGGTGCCCTGCAACCAATGCTGCATGTGTATCAGTTGTGAAGCGCCTGGGATTGCCGTAAGATGAAAGACACCATATAGGTGTCGCAATGACAATAATGCAGAACATTACTCTTTGTCTTCCCAGATCAGACAAACTTCACTGTGAGTCCTGTAGACATTTTTGAAGGGGATACAGTAAGACTGATGTGTGAGATAAATACAGCAGCTGATGGTGTGACCTGGTATCAGTCCAATCAGACCTTAAACAGCTCCCGGCATTCACTGGAGTCACAAGTAACAACTGGAATGTCACGTTCAATTCTTACAATTATCAATGTTACAACGGAGGATTCTGGTACGATTTTCTATCATTAAAACAGCAGATGCAAATCTCTAGTGTGGCTAATTCTATAAAAAGCAGAGGAAAGCAGTGACTGCACTTCCCTAGAGCAAAACTGAAAAATACATTGTCTCTCATAATTTTCTTGTTTTGGGGTTTGGTTTGGTTCAGTTTGGTTTTCTGTAACAAACTACTTACTGATTGGCAGTGCCAGTAAGGTGTGAAAAGACTGAAGTGACTATATAGGTCCGGATATTCTCAGTGTCAGGCTTGACTGTCATATTACGGGAGTGGCTACACGGCTGTGAAGCCTCATCCTTTGTGTGTGGTAACTCAGGTTGTGGTTGAATTTGTCCTTGAAGGTCCTCATCCTCTTTGCAAACATAACCTAACTGATATGAGTCTGGAGTTACAGTTGTTCATGTGTTCATGTTCAGAGCTTTTTGAAAATCAGAAAAAGGTTAAGTTGGTGGCATTGTGCTGTGGGGAGTTACTGGGGAAATATTCATGTATTATCAGAGCTTTGACTCAAGCTCCCACTCAGTTCTTCCCCTTGGATCACGAATTCTACTTTTAACCTCAGAAAGGGTAGACTGTGATCAGGTATTCAGGCACCCATATGGGAGGTAGGAGTTGTGGGTCCAATGGCCTTGGGCTAAGGATGCCCTGAACTTTGATGTCTCCACTCCTATGAAAGTGGCCTACTCACTAGGCTATCCCAATGGGAAAGGGGAACGTACAGAGGAAATCTGGGGCTGTGGTTGCCCACTTAAAAAGGAAGCCTGGATGCATCCAGGGGACAAGTGCCTAAGAAAGAGGTGATTCTCCCACTATATTTAGCATTGGTGCAGCATCACCTTGAATATTGCATGCAGTTCTGGGCTCCACAATATAAAAAGGATGTCCTAGAAAGTGTCCAGAGGAGGGCAACAAAGCTGGTACAAGGGCTGGAGGGCATGTCTTGTGAGGAGAGGCTGAGGACACTTGGGTTGTCCAGTCTGGAGAAAAGGAGGCTGAGAGGTGACCTCGTTGCTCTCTGCAACTCCCTGAGGAGTGGACATAGAATCATAGAATCATAGAATGGCCTGGGTTGAAAAGGACCTTAAAGATCATCTAGTTTCAACCCCCCTGCTCTGGGCAGGGTTGCCAACTACTAGAGCAGGCTGCCCAGAGCCACATCCAGCCTGGCCTTGAATGCCTCAAGGATTGGAGACATCTCTGGGNCCCTTCAAGTACTGGAAGGCCTCAATGAGGTCTCCCCGGAGCCTTCTTTTCTCTAAGCTAAACAAGCCCAGTTCCCTCAACCTTTCTTCATAGGAGAAATGGAGACATGGAGAGGGAGGTGCTGGTCCCTGCTCCCTGGTCACCGATGACAGGACGTGAGGGAACAGCACAAAGCCATGCCAGGGGAGGTTCAGGCTGGACATTAGGAAAAATTTCTTTACCATGTGGGTGGTCAAAGACTGGAACAGGCTTCCTAGAGAGGTGGTTGATGCGCCATGCCTGTCAATGTTCAAGAGGCATTTGGACAATGCCCTCAGCAATAGGCTTTAAAACTTTTAAAACTTTTTTTTAAAAAACTTTTTTTTTTTTTTAGTTAAAACTTTTGGTGAGCCCTGACATGGTCAGGCTGTTGGACTTGATGGTCTTTGTAGGCCCCTTCCAACTGAACTAGTCTAGTCTAGTCTAGTCTAAAGTGGCTAATAAATACTATGCTCTATTTGGCAATACCTTCTGAGCAGCATAGGTGCCCACACTCGATTACCAGCTGTTGTGGAGTCTACCCTCAGCACCGAATTCTCACCCATTCCGTGTAGGAACATTTTGCAGTCAATCTATGTTCTTACCATGATGTATTGCTGCCACCTGGACTCTGGGCAATACTCAGATTGCCATACATCAGCTCAGCCAGAGTTTAAGTACTTCAGTCCCAGAGCACTGGTCTCTTCTCAAGTTCCCATCAATACTGAAGCTGCCTAGTCTGGATACATTTGGCACCAGGAGTCTGCAGAGAGCATACTGTAGAAGGCCTCAGGGCACATCTTGATCAGCTAGTAGAAGAGCCACTGCAGAGCTGGGACACATGAAAACTAGATGCAAAAGTAGCTCTCAGTTCATATCTCCAACTGTAGTGGAAACAATGGCAAAATGTGTTCTCAGTGCTAAGATATTGTCTATGTTTTACAGGTTTCTATACATGCACTTTTGTAAACAGCAGCCCGTATCACACGCTGGTATACAAAGGCATGAGAAGAATAGCAGTATCTTCACTACACATCATTTCATACTCAAACGACAGTACAATTATCTGCAACAGTCCTGACACGCAGGCAAAAAGTACTTTGCTGTTCTGTTGTATAGACAGATACTCGCCATCATTCACTAGTCACTGGAAGGTAAATGGAGAAATCAATATTACAGGTAAGATTAACAAAAGATTGTCTTTCACCTGCTAGGTTTCTTTGTTCTTTAGAGACCTCCCCCTGCTTGTCAGCAGGTACCCCAAAGGCCAAGTCCAACATGTATACAGGGTATGCTCCAAAGCGGGGGCCAGCGTGGTACAGACTCCACATGTGTTGTCCAGGTGACAGTGGGATTCTGGGCATCTCCATGCACTGCTCAGACATTGATGCTCAAAACTGTGCCATCCTGTTTGGAAACAGCTGCCTAGACCAGCATCACACTGACTTTTTCCAAAAAACTTACTTCTGCATTCTCTGGTTTTGAGAGCAACAACGAGTGCATGGGTCTCTATCTCCAGAATCATCCTTGGGGTGTGGAAAGCCTCTGTGTACCACACAACAAGATTTAGAATACAAGAGGGACAAGTAATATACTTTAAAACAGCTGCAGTATGCCTACAAGCTGACACCACAGTTTCCCCCTCCACACGTAGCTGTGATCCATCACATATCAGTTGAGTCATGCTTCCCATTAGGCTTTACTTATAGTACAAATATAAAGAGTTAATAAATCCCCAAGTACAATGTGTTACAGGGAGTGATGAAATAGCATCACTAGAAAATCTCATAAACTTCTATAAACCATGGTTATAAACAGCCTACTGCCCTCTTGGACACTTACATATTTTATGGGTATGGATTAACTGTTTATTGCTAACCATTTGTTATAAATGAAATTTAGCAGAAAGCAGGACATGAAAATATAAGAAAAGCTTCTAAGTTCACGTGCACTACCCTTTCCCCAGAGGACAGGCACTGGTGTGCAGCAGTGCTTGCTGAGAGAGTGGTGAGATCCTGGCCTACTGTAATGAGCTGTTGTGCTCTTGATTCCCTGTGGCCAGGCTTTCCCTCAGTAACTTTCCTCCTGATTTACTTATCTTATTTCCTAAATATGGCAGATACCGACGTCAGGCTAAACAAAATAGCCTTAATTTTGGCTTATCCTGAGGTATCCAAGCAATGTTGTGGCTCTAAGTTAGACAACTTTTGGCCATAGGTGCCCAGCACAGTGCTGAGGGAAGGGCTTCAGGCCTTCCGAGACCACTGTGAGTATTGCCAGAGTAAAGGATGTGAATGGACTTCAGCACTGACAAGTTAAAAGTTCCATGCTGTCAAAGGTTACACACAAACCTACAAGGTTTTCCTTAGCTAGTGTGACTGCTTATGATGTTCAGAGCCCAGGTATTTTTGGACATCCGTAGCCCTTCACGGAATGTTTATTTGTCTCTAGGAGTCTCCAGTTTCGACAATAACTGCACTGAATACAAGCTCAACATCACTGAATCGCTATGCCTGCCTGAGAAGTCGGGTACAGTGACAACATATACGTGTGAGCTGCAGACTGGACACGGTGCCAGGAGCAGTCAAAACATCAGAGTGACATACTTCCGATCAGGTAAGGGTCAGGTAGCATGTGAGAGACCACCAGTGGCCTCTGTGGCACAGGCCATTTGCAAACAAATGATTATAAGAAGCAACCCTCAATAATATGACATTTATCTTGTGTTGTCTCAGCCCATGTAAGAATATCTTCGAGTGTGAGCACATCGGTTTCTGAGGGATATGGATTCAATCTAACGTGCAAAAGTGATGAGAGGAATTATGACAGCATTAGCTGGGAAATCCAGTCTGGAGATAAAATACAAACAGTAGAATGTGCTGGGTGCATCAGAACCAACAAATCCACAGCCACATCTGTGCTCACAGTGGATCTTGCCACTTGGGAATGGAATGGTGAGTGAACATGGTTTGTACTGGCTACAAAGGCAATGAAATCTCTGCACCAGATCATTTACAGCATCTCTAGCCCTGCAAATCACTGAGATGCCTGGCCACAGGTAGTTAAAAAAAAAAAAAAAAGTTAAAATTAAAGGTGCTGGAGGACAACAAGACATGATGCTGCCAACAACACTGTACTTGTTCAGTAATAGGGCTCATGACCATGCAAAAGCTGAGGAGCACTTCTGTTGACTGAGACATGGCTTTTGTGTCACTGTTTTCAGGCACCTACTTCTGCACATTCTTCTACAAGCCTTTGACCAGTTCTGCCAATGTGACAGTCGTGGTGAATTCCTTGCCTCTGAAGCAGAACATCCTGCTAGACCCCATTAAAGCACCTATACAGTGCAAAACGCCACAAGTCCTCAAGTGCTGCATAAGTGCTAACACCACAGAAGATTATACTGTTGAATTTGTGGTTCAAGAAAAAGAATTTCGAGTTGGTAAGAAACGATAAACGTGTGGAATCACTAGTTGCACTATGTATTGCAAGCCAGTCCCTGGGTTCTTTTATTTTCAGTTAGGTTCGTGTAAACGATTTGTATTTATTGCTATGATGGCACCTCTAAGTACTCCTGAGGGTATAAAAAAAAGGAAATAACCTTTCTGAGGGGATGGTTGTGATGTCTGGGGAACATCACTGAGATTAATCAGAAAAGTAATTGATAAATACAAAAATAGGTAAACTCAATGTTTGCTGTGCCTTGCCAGGCAGTGAGAAATAAGCATACTCATCACTGTTCAGGTTAGAAATTGCTGAACTCGATTTATTTGCTTTTACCTTCCACTCTACCACCTTTTTGAAGTGAATATCGAGGAAAAGTTACTTAAGAAGATCTACTAATTCCTGAAAAAATGTAGAATAACACATTAGGAATGCAATTCAAAGAACTATTCTATTTTCTTCAAGGTTATGGGTAACAACTTTAACAGCACAGCTTAGGCTTCTATATCTTTAAATTTAGGGCAGTTGTTCAGATTCCCTGGCATGCTTCTGTAGACCAGAATTTTTCAAGTGGGTCACAAAATAGCTGGATTAGAAAAGAGCAAAGAAACACCTAAACTAACTCAGAAAACATGCAGGAGTGAAAAAAATAACAGGCTGAAGTGTAAAGCAGGTGGAGATTGAGGGATCCTTGGGTTGCTAAGAAAATGTCAAGATCTCTTTGGAAGAGATTGCAATCAGGGACCCTCAGGCACAGGAACACTGAAAAGCAATGGGAGTGTAGTACAGATCCTGAGTTCAAAAGAACCACATAAGAACACGAAAAAAAAGCCTAGCCTAAGCAAAATGCCTGTGGTAGAAGCAGAAGCAGGAAGACTATTCACCAAAAGGATTTCTAAAGCAAATTTTTGTTCTTGCACAGTAAAGGAGGGTTTGGGTATGATTTGCTCATACACCAGTAATTGAAAAGGTACTGATCATGCAGCAGCTGCTAGAAGATTTATTAAGTGGGTAGTGATAAATCAGTAAGAAAGCATACAGAGAGAAAATTTTTCCACAATAATTTTTTTCTCTAGGGCCCACAGAAAAAAAATTGTAGAAGCTTTCTGCTACCTGCTAGCTGATTGGCCTAAAATCTGCATTAACCTATCTTAAACTTCCCATACAGAAAAAAAGAAACAAGAAAATATTTTGTGCTACCTGTACAACTATACAGAAACAGAATGCGGGAAAGAGAAAGAGCTCACGGCATATTGCAGGTTTATTAACAGAGCTGGACATGAGGTCAAAAGTGAAAGTATACAACTGACGCTGATACCTGGTAAGAAAAAAGTTACTGTTTAAAGCTGTTAAAATGAAATCCTGCTATCTTTGTTAAAGCAGATGACATGAATTTTATCACTGGTGACACCAAAGAGGAACAGTTTTGGTTAGCCAAATTGTTTTGTTTTTTTCCTTTTTGATGAGAAATTTTGTAATGCAGAGGAAAATACGAATTTTGCTGACATTTTAAAAAATAAACAAACAAGATGTTTTGTCTTCACTGTAATTTGACAGTAGTCCCAGTGTGTTCCCAGGCAGTTACAGTTCAGTCGTCTTCTGTCCCTGCTTCCCTCCGATGTAGCCTGCACCACACCAAGTGCAGTGTGTCACGCAGTGGTTTAGCAGGGGTAAAAGATTGCGGTGCCTCAGGAAGAAGTCATCTAGCTCAGGAGGTCAGCTTGTTGGAGACCATATCCACTTTAAGCACAAGAATGACAACCTCCATGAGGTATTGCAGAGACCAGGGCACACCAAGCTTCTAGTCAGCTCTGCGGGAAATACTACATAATTAGAATTCAATTGCTAAATCCAGTTTTGATGTTTTGTTCTGATCAGAGTTTGGATATTTCAGCTCCTTATTGTTAATTGGTACGAAAGGAATGTTATACACTCCTATACTACAGAAATTTTGTTTCTTCCACAATAGTGGTGCCTAGCGTTGAATCAGTGTATCTGGCCAGATTTTACTCTCTTAGGCAATACATATGCAGACACTTTATTTACTTGAATCAGCAGCTACTATGACTAACCCAATCAAAGCCAATTAGCAGACACACTGTTCATCAAAAAGGTGTTAAGGCCACGCTATCAAGGTCTTAATGAATTTCCTGTTCGTGCTACAGCAGAACTGAGTCCCTTAGCAGAATAAACTGACCCTCAGGCTAGAGGTGGTCACAGATGTACAGAGCATTCACAAAGTGGTCAATATAGTCCCAACTCCACTCCTGTTGTGCAATGTAATCTAATGCACAAATCCTAAAACTTTGGGTATTGGTTTGGTGATTTGATTCAGTACTCAAAAACAAGGGGCTTTATTCAATTTTCTTTTTCATTTCATAATTCTGAAAACCTGGGTTGAGAATTTAAAATCCGGTGTTGTTTTCACTAGGTTTTGCTTACTGCTTTTGTTTAAGTAGTAAAAGATTTTGAGTTTGAAGTATCTTGTCACTAGTCCCAGACAGAATCAGCAAGCACTAAGATGCCTATAAATGAGGAACCGGTGTACAGGGTCCCAAGAAGAGTTTCCTAACTCTCAAAAAAAAAAAAGATTCTGCTTAGGCCTTGGAAGAATATTTGAAGATATAAATTAATCTTTCTGTACTATTCTTACTATGGGGGACAGTAAAGGCTTGAAAATTGTTGTAAAAACAAACAAACAAAAAAACCTTCCAAGGCATATACCCAGTGAAAGGTCATAATTAACGAAGATAGCAAACTGAAATCCTAACTAATATACAGAACTTTGAACTTTTGGAGGTCACAGGTCTGATGGGAGGTAAATTATTCATCTCCATGCTTCTTAGCTTTCCACCTCGATGTCTTTTTCTCAACACAGATAACGAAATTTCCTGCTCAGCAAACAATACTTTTGGAAGGGAAGGGGACACATTAATAAAGCCGTGCCCTTTGTTAAATAAGAGTTTTATCCAAGGCAAAGTAATTTACAAGTGCTTCGACAAATCATGGAAGACGGAAGGGAATAGCTGCCTGTCTGAACAAATAAACAACCTGCTGATTAGAGCTGAGGTAACATGTATGAGTTTTTCTGAGGTTGGGGAGAGGGGTTAGCTCTAGAGAGCAGATTATTTTGTTATTACTTAACATCATCTAAAATGCATCAACTATTCAGAATATAATTATTTAATTAAAACTATCTTTTAAAAGGTACAAAGAACGATCGGCTAAATCTACACAGGCTAGGTCCCTTTCTCTGGCCCAGCAGGCATGTGGCACCGCATGGCTAACATCCATACCCTCCTCAGACAGGGCGATCTTATCCATACCATCCAGCAGCAGCAGCCTGTGGCCTTGGCTGTTCCCTGAGCCACATTCAGGCACTGCCACACTAAATGCTAGTTGTCACAAGCCCAAAGGATGCCAAAGAGTACACTAGCAATGCTGCAGTACAGGCAACTGTGGGCCACTGCCCAGTCCCAGGCCCGACCCCAGTTTATCATGTCCCCTCAGGCACCACTCTTCACAGATAGGTGCTGGGACCTGGTTTTCAGTCTAGGTATCTTATCAGAGTGCTCTTCACTTCTACAGACCTTCCAGAGTCACCCATCTCTCAATGAGGTTAGATAAGAACATTTATCTCTCTTTTTAGTAAATTAGAGCAAGGTCCCAAGCAGATGTACAGCTACTCAATTATGTATTTTCTTAACTTGCTAGATTGTTCCCTCATAGGGTTCAGGTCCAGGCCAACTATTTTCTCCCAGAAATTTCTAGGAGCAGTCTGGGAGTTAGCACAGGCAAAAGACCACTAGACAGTTAGGATACCCTAACAGAGAATTTAACTCTAACAATATGGTTAGAATGATTCTGGCTCTGTTTATTTTATTAGTACAGGTGTAGCCATTATGAAGGAGGATCAAGCTCCAGGCAAATTGCATACAGTGATGCACTGTTATCTTCTGTTCCAGACCTTGGTCAACAGTCCTAACGCAAAAACAGGCCTACCTAATTTTCTTCAGAACATTCGGAATGAGACAGAACTCCAGCAAAATGATAATTCTTCTGCAAACCTAGGTGCAATTGTTACCATCCTGTATTACATCTCTGCTATCCCAGCAGATGCAAAGGAGTCCATTATCAACGTAAGGTTTTATTTTAAGGCTTAGCGATACTTATCAAGCCCTTCAGTCTCTTTTGTCATAGAGCATGATATCCTCCCTGAAGAACTTTAGCAGTTAGTTAGAGTCATGAACAGGAGGGAATTAAGAGAATGAGATGAAATGACCACAAAGATTAAATGACAGCAAAGATATAGAAGAGTTTATGAAAAGTCAAGATGATGAAGACTAGGAGCTTATGCATAAAAGAGAGACTGATGTATGCTTAGTAACTAGAAATGTTCTAGGAACCCATAAATGTCTCTAGCATTCAAAGTTAGAGGAAAGGCCAAGGAATAATGGAGTAGGAGCAGGAACAGAAAAAATAAAAGGGTTGAAATAAGGATAGGGAGAGTAAATTCCAGGTGCCATGATGAAGCAAGGAAAATCATAGAATCATAGAATCATAGGATGGCCTGGGTTGAAAAGGACCTTAAAGATCATCTAGTTTCAACCCCCCTGCTCTGGGCAGGGTTGCCAACCACTACGGCAGGCTGCCTAGAGCCACATCCAGCCTGGTCTTGAGTGCCTCCAAGGATGGGGCATCCACAACCTCTCTGGGCAACCTGTTCCAGTGCCTCACCACCCTCTGAGTGAAAAAATTCCTCCTAATATCCACCCTAAATCTCCCCTGTCTTAGTTTAAAACCTTAGAACAGCCAACCAATTCTTGATCCACCTAACAGTCCATCCTTCAAATCCATACCTCCCCAATTTAGAGAGAAGAATATGGTGAGGGACCATACCAAAGGCTTTGCTCAAGTCCAGGTAGATGACTATGGTAGATGAATCAATTGGATGTTACAAGAAATGAATGACAAAACATATCGTAGGAATGCTTGGAAGCCTTGATTGTCAGGTATAGAGGCACAGCACTGCTCTTCTGAGGGCAGAAATGTACAAGAGGACTTGTATATGTTTTCTAGCTGGAGAACCATAAATAAGACAGAGAGAAAAATCAAAGACAGCACAAAGGTTGAGGCCTGGGAAAGAAGGCTGGAGAAGAGAAAATATTAATATGTAAAGAAAAGCCAAGCAAATCTACTTTGTAAGCCTTGACTTGAAAATAGGGTATGCAGAGGATTAATAACTGAAGGTTTCATATGGACTGAGCATAAGAAGAAAATGTTGGGCTTTTTCAAAAGGCAGTTGTAGGGCGATGCAGAAATCATCATCAGAAATAACAATTTGTAGGGCATTTCAGTTACAGCATTATTCTTCTGTTGTTACAGGATTTCTTCTCTACAGTGGACATTATTGTTGCTGGTTCCAAAACGGAACTTTGGGCAAACCTGAATAAAGAGGAGACACCCAAAAGTTCTTTGTTACTGAATTCAGTAGAAAGATTTTCCGAGAATCTCCAGCCAGTTAATAATACCATTCCTCATCTTGTCACTAAAACCCTTGAGATACAAGGTATGGTTGTCACAGGAAATAGCTCCGCAGACTATTATAAGAACTTCAGCAGTCTAGGAAACCTCAGAGCTAATGTGCTAATTACTAAAACTGAGACTCTACCCCCAAATTCAACCATTGTCAGCGTGGCCTACTCAGCACTTGGACATATTTTGCCTGAGAAACATAACATGTATGTGAATAGCTTAGTGATGACAACAACTCTGAGCTGCAAGAGAATCCAGAGCATCCATATTACTATGACCTTTCAAAAGGCAAACCTGTCTCTGAAGACACCACTGTGTGTCTTTTGGAACTTCAGCCTCAATAAAAGTAGAGGAGGCTGGGATAGTCATGGTTGCACCCCAACAGAGGAAGAAGGCAACATCATTTGCTCCTGCAATCACTTGACACCATTCTCCATTCTGATGTCACAGGATCAACCCTCTAACAATTCTGTTGCAGATTGTATTACCCACATTGGCCTGGCCATTTCAATCTTGAGTTTAGTGGCCTGCATTATAATAGAATCCTTAGTCTGGAAAAATGTGACAAACAACACAACCTCCTACATGCGCCACGTCTGTATGCTCAACATAGCTACGTCACTCCTAGTTGCTGATATTTGGTTCGTTGTCACTGCCTTCATCAGTGACCAAAACATAAAGAAAAGAGGAGATATCTGTATTGTGGCTACCTTCTTCATCCATCTATTCTACCTGTGTGGCTTCTTCTGGATGCTCAGTCTTGGCCTCATTCTTTTCTACAGACTGGTCTTCATCTTCCATAACACAAGTAAGACTACTCAGAAAGCAGTGGCATTCTGTCTGGGATATGGGTGCCCCTTTGTCTTTGCAGTAACCACCATCGCTGTCACACTGCCACAGAACAGCTATACCAGAAAGAATGTCTGCTGGCTCAACTGGACGGACAGCAAAGCTCTCTTGGCCTTTGTCATACCTGTCCTGGTTATTGTGGCCGTGAATTTGTTCATCACCGGCATTGTTATAATAAAAATACTGAGGCCAAACATTGGGGACAAGACAAACAAGCAGGAGAGGAAGACGTTGTTTCAAATTGGCAAAAGTCTGGCCATCTTGACACCACTGTTAGGCCTCACCTGGGTATTTGGTATTGGCACCATCACCAAAAACAGCCACCAAGCTTTCCACATCCTCTTTGCTCTGTTCAATGCTTTGCAGGTGAGTTACACATATGCATGGTTTTGTTCTGCCTGTGACCATTTAACATGTAGTGACATTCTTGCAGTGCTGTGTTTGAAGGGAATAAAAACAGCTTAGGAAAGCTCAGGTGTGCCTTACACATCCTTATTCCCAAAGGGCTCTTTGGGACACCCATTCCAGGAATTCAGAAGCATCTTTTATTCTCAGCTGCCTTAACAGATGTGCCTTATAGATAAACCTGGCATAGACACAACTTCTAATTTTGCCAGTAGCTTTGTGAAGAACTTCTCTCCTGAAGATTAGGAAAATAGCCCTATTATTTTCATGTCGGCAAGCTTCAGCATGTCTGCTCTCATTTACAGTGCATTTGGAGGCATGACATCATGCTCTTGTGGGTTCAAGTAATAAGGGAGTATAAACTGCCTGAAAGTCACCAAAAAGAGCTGAGCAGTACTATTAAGAAAGAGAGGAACTGACCAAAATCCACAATTGAGGATTTTCAGTCAGTATGTTTTTTACAACAAGAAATTTAGCTGGTCAGTAGGATCCAGATACAACAGGATTTCTTAAAGCCACAATAGTTATGTCTGCTCTGTCTCTTAAGGATGTCCTCAAAATTGTATGCTTCAGAGCAATCTCACTTGCCTTTTCTATTCCGAACCTTCTAGCTTATCTTGGAAAAATAGGCAGGGCATGCTTTCCATACACAAAGATCCCTTCTTCCAAATATACTTAATGCTAGCAAACTATCTGTGTCACCTTTGTAGACCACATATACATACAGTTTAGATAGGTCAGTCCTGGAGAACTCCTACCACATCAGCGGTCCATTACGTGAAATGTAGTTAGAAAAATGCCTTTTACCAAAGAGTTCAGAGTCTAAATAGTCAGTATGGACAATGTTTGAGATAACTGTGAGGTACTGCAATTAAAAGGTTGGTGTTGTCAAACATGTAATTTTCTGTCTCCCAGGGATTATTCATTTTGGTGTTTGGGACTCTCTGGGACAAGAAGGTAAGAATTCAAACTATTTCTCATATTACATGTTAATATAATAATAATATTACAATATTATACATATAATATTACAATTGCTGTATTTACTAATTGATTTTTCTTTCTTGAACAAATAGATAACAGAAGCCCTGCTGACGAAGAATTCACTGACCAGATGGAGTTCACAGCAAACAAAGGTTAGATGCTTGACCTAGGAACATATTTCAAAGTTAGTGTTGAATAGTCTAACATTCTCCCAGTGTTTTTTAAGTCCAATGCACTTTATATTCTGAATTATTTATTAAATTAGTCAGAGAAAGAGAAGAAATTAACAACACAAATATGAATATACTCCCCTCTTCAAAGTTCATTATTTCACCTATAATAATTGATCAAAAATTTAGAAGGAGCTTGGTGGACATTTGATCTAGAGCAGTATATAAAAACATACTGAATTCCATAAGAAATAACCCACAAAATGTACTAAAACTTTAGGTTAGAAAATAGAAAAATTCAGTGGTACCATTATTCACAACCTAAGAAAAATGCAAAGGGAATTTCTTGGGGCAGGTGCCCTTCAGCTATGAGCAGGAAAGGATGGAGATGTTGCCACTTGAACTTCTAAGACAGGTGATAGGTTAACCTGCACTTTATGCTGAGAACAGAAAATGGGAGGAAGAAACAATCTTTTGTCAAAATCATGTCCATGTGCAATAAACAATCAGATTTCAATGAGATAAAGATTGCACAGAAATGAACACAATTCTGTAAACAAGTGGCCTAGACACTGTTCTAGAAGAGGAGAGACTTGGGTCCCAAACCCAGCAAATTTCTGCATTTAATCCAAAACGTTCATTGGATAAAAAAGAAAAATGATGTTGCAGATAGGGACTGGATCCTTAAGGAAGCTCCTGTAAGGCTGCAGACACTTTCTCTCACCCACTGACTCTCACAATCCTCCCTGCATAGAAGCACAGCTTGAATGGAGGGACTGGAAATGCCTCTGCTCAGGACAGGTATTCACATTAAAGGAGGAGACCAGTTCCACTCCTATCTTTAAAACATAAAAAGAAAGGTTTGCACACTGCCTCTGGAAATTGGCTGCTGAGTAAAACCATTTGGAGGCATGCAAGCACAGTTGGGGTTGGAAGGAACCTCTGGAGACCATCTAGTCCAAACCCCACCACTCAAAGAAAGGTAAACTAGAGCAGGTTGCAAGAGAAAATAGTGGTAAATGTTTACATCACTCTTGTATGATCACAGAGCTCAGTTTTAGATTTGTATTGGAACAGGGCTTATTCAGAAGAGCCTGCAGACATATTGCTAAAGAACTGGGAAGCAGACTTAAAATGGCACAATTAAGATAGATGGCTACATAACATCAAAGGAATTAAGGAATCCATTAAGGCTGGACTCTCAGCTCCAAGGGGCAGCATTGTCTCCGATCACTCCAGTTCCCACAGAATCACAGAATCGCTGAGTTTGGAAGGTGCCTCCAGAGATCATCCAGTACCACCTTCCCACTCAGAGCACAGTCAGCTAGAGCTTATGGCCACGTCCAGTTGGGTTTCAAGTAGCTCAAAGGATGGAGACTCCGCAATCTCTCTGCACAGTCTGTTCCTGTGTTTGACCATGCTCACAGGGAAAAAAGTTTCTTCTTAGGTGGGATTTCCTATATTTCCATTTGTGCCCAGTGCCTCTTATCCTTTCACTGGGCACCAATGAGAGAAGTCTGGCTGTCGTCTTTACTTGTCCCCATTAGGTATTTATACACATTGATAAGATCCCCCTTCTCTCTCCTCCCCTGGGGAGGGATCAGAGAGGTTTGCTGCCTTCCTGGGGCTGGGATCAGGGACATCACCAGTAAACTTACGAGCTTAGTACAGCCTTCATGTTATTACCCAGTCCTGCTCTTTCATGTGATTATCAGCGATGTCACATCAAGAAGCATGAGATCTACCAAAAGATGGGAAGATGGCTAAAGGATTCAGGATCACAGATAATGTTTTCCTCAATTTTCCTTGTAACAGGGAGAGACATGGAAAGAAACAGGCAAGTCCAGGTCTTTAATGTCTGGCTCCAAGACTGATGCCTCTGACAGAGTTTTGGGTTTTATAACCATGGAAGAGTCTTCAAGACAAGAGGTCTGCTGGGGCCTGATGGGATCCAAGTGTCTCAACGGGGGAAACATTTCTTGTCTCGCAACCTGGCAAGACTGATTGAGAGAGCTTTAAACTAGGATCAGTGGGGAAGGGGATACCATTAGGAACACTGAGGTTAAGCCAAGGGATGGTACAGCACCATCTGAGGGTGGCAAGGCTAACGGGAGCATCTACATCTGTAATGCTTGTATACCGACAAATGCAGTATGAGGAACAAAAGGGACAAACTGCAAGCTTTGGTCCTTTCCCAGAGCTACATCATCGGTATTAGTGAGACTTGGTGGAATGAGTCCCATGACTGCAGTGCTAAGATGGAGGGCTATCAGCTGTTCAGGAGGGATAGGCAGGGCAGGCAAGGTGGAGGTGTTGCGCTGTATGTAAGGGAGACATTAGACTGTACAGTTCTTGCAGTTAGGGCTGATGCAGTAGAGAGCCTCTGGGAGAGGATTAAGAGGATGGATAGCAAAGCAGATGTTATTGTGGATGTCTATTATTGACCACCCACCCAGGACGACAGCACACAGATGCTATTCTATAGGCAGTTAGGGGAAATCTTGGGATTGATTGCTCTCGTCCTTATGGGAGATTTTAACTTCCCAGACATACACTGAGAATATCATACTGCCCTGACATGCAAGTCTGGGAAATTCCTAGAGCATGTTGAAGATTTTCTGTCACAAGTACTGAGTGAGCCAACAAGGAAAGGTGCCCTCCTAGACCTGTTGATTGAGAATAGGGAAGGCCTTGTGGGAGAGGTGATGGTAGGTGGCTGTCTTGGCCACAGCGATCATGACATAGTCGAGTTCAAAATTTCTGGTGTAGGGAGAAAAAAGGCCATCGGAGTTGCCGCCCTGGATTCTAAGACAGCAAACTTTAAGCTTCTCAGGGAGCTAGTTAGCTATGTCCCCTGGGAATCTGCTCTAGAAGGTTTGAGTGTCCATGAGAGCTGGTCACTTTTTAAGAACCACCTTTTAAAAGCACAGGAGCAGGCAATCCCATTGTGCCGCAAGTCAAGCAAGTGGGGCAGAGCCAAGACTGGCTTGGCTGAACAGGAATCTCCTTCTGGAACTAGGGCAGAAAAGGAAAATATATGATCTCTGGAAGCAAGGTCAGGCTTCACAGGGGGAGAACAGAGTTGTAGTCACATCTACAGGGAGAAAAGCCAAAGCCCAGCTTAAGCTGACACTGGCCACTGTTGTGTCAGACAACAAAAAAGGCTTTTTTTTAAGTATTTCAACAGCAAGAGGAGGTCTAAGGAAAACATCGTACTGATACTTGATGAAGACAGTCACCTAACAAGTAGGGATGAGGAAATGGCAGAGGCATTTAATGGCTTTCTTGCCTCAGTTTTTAATAGTAATAATAGATCTTGTGCTGTCTGGTCCTCTGAACTGGAGGACCATGACTGGGGGAGCAGTGACTTTCCACTTGTGGCCACCAAAATTGTAAGTTGTATCAGTTGAATGCTCGTAAGTCCAGGGGGCCTGACAGGATTCACCCCAGAGTACTGAAGGAGTTAGTAGAAGTTATAGCTGAACCCCTCTCAACAATTTGCTGAAGGTCTTGTGAGTCTGGGTAGGTCCCTGCTGACTGGAAGCTAGCCAATGTTATACTGATCTACAAGAAGGGCACAAGAGAAGACTCAGGAAACCACAGACCTGTTAGTCTAACCTCAGTCCCTGGAAAAGTTATGGAGAAGACTATGCTGGGTGCTATTGAAAGGCATTTAAAGAACAAAGCTCTTATCAGGCATAGTCAACATGGGTTCATCAAGGGAAAGTCCTGCCTTAATAACTTGATCTCCTTCTATGATAAGGTCACCTGCTGAGTGGATGAAGGGAAAACAATGAACGTAATCTTTCTGGATTTTAATAAGGCCTTTGATACTGTCCCTCACAGCATCCTTCTAGACAAATTGTCCTACGGTGAGGTAAACAAGTTCACGCTACGCTGTGTGTTGAATTGGCACGATGGTAGAGCTCAAAGGTTTGTAGTGAATGGGGCTACATCTGGCTGGCGGACGGTCACCAGCAGTGATCGCCAGGGCTCAATTCTGGGGCCAATCCTATTCCACATTTTTATCAATGATCTAGATGCAGGAGTGGAGTACATCCTTAGCAAGTTTGCCAATGCCACTAAACTAGGAGGTGCTGTTGACTCCCTGGAGGGATGAGAGGCCTTGCAGAGGGATCTAGAAAGACTGGAGCACTGGGCGACCAGCAGCACCATGAAGCTCAACAAAGGAAAGTGCTGGGTGCTGCACCTGGGACAGAGCAATGCTGGACACGGGCACAGCCTGGGAGATGAGTGGAGAGCAGCTCAGCAGAAAGGGATCTGGGGGTGCTGGCCAACAGCAGGCTCAACATAAGCCAGCAGCATGCCCTGGCAGCCAAGAGGGCAAACCACA
>VXAA01001518.1:110653-138161 GCA_013399115.1 Anseranas semipalmata | reverse complement strand
GAGGAGGGCAATAAAGCTGATAAAAGGGCTGGAAGGCATGTCCTGTGAGGAGAGGCTGAGGACACTTGGGTTGTCCAGTCTGCAGAAAAGAATGCTAAGAGGTGACCTCATTGCTCTCTGCAACATCCTGAGGAGGGGCCATAGAGAGGGAGGTGCCGGTCTCTGCTCCCTGGTCACCGATGACAGGACGTGAGGGAACAGCACAAAGCTGTGCCAGGGGGGCTCAGGAAAAATTTCTTTACCATGAGGGTGGTCAAAGACTGGAACAGGCTTCCTAGAGAGGTGGTTGATGCCCCATACCTGTCAGTGTTCAAGAGGCATTTGGACAATGCCCTCAGCAATAGGCTTTAACTTTTGGCGAGCCCTGACGTGGTCAGGCAGCTGGACTAGATGATCTTTGTAGGTTCCTTCCAACTGAACTATTCTATTCTATTCTATTCTGTTCTATTCTATTCTATTCTATTCTACTAATGAACATGTTAGTTCATAGGGGAACATAGAGGGAAGGGATGCCATCCAGAGGGACCTGGACAGGCTGGAGAAGTGGGCCAAAGAGAACCTAATGAGGTTCAACAAGGCCAAGTGCAAGGTGATGCACTACATCCCTGGAGGCATTCAAGGCCAGGCTGGATGTGGCTCTGGGCAGCCTGCTCTAGTAGTTGGCAACCCTGCCCAGAGCAGGGGGTTGAAACTAGATGATCTTTAAGGTCCTTTTCAACCCAGGCCATTCTATGATTCTATGATTCTATGTTAAAACTGACTCCAGCAATACACTAAAGGCCCGGGAGGAGGCAGCATGTGATTAACCAGGCAGGGCAGCACTGATTTTTAAGAGCTTCAACCATCTGCCACACCAAGGAACCTTGTCTTGTCAGGACAGGAAAGATCCAGTTTCTACCCCATATTTTTTCATTTAGGATCCCCAGAATAATCCACCTGCCTTTTTTTAACTAGTACTCCAAGTATTCCAGTGTTTTCTGCAGGAGGACTGTCCCAAGGAATTCACAGCTAGGAACATTTCCTAATGCATTTTTAAAGTATCATTCCTTGCCTCTGCCTTGAAAATAACATCTTCTGGATGTGGTGCTATTCCAACTGTGGAAAAACCTCCTTTTTCCCAGGAAGCTGGAAGGAAGGAAGGAATAGCTTGTACAACTCTCATAAAGTATGGCAGTTTCTTCATTCCCTACTGTACTGACACATCCAGCAGAATAAAGTAGAAAGAACAAGTTGTGAAGCCTTTGACCTCAATTCTGAATTCCTTTGAAACAAAATCTCCCAGGGCAGATACTTCCAACTCAAGCTGACACTGTGGAAGCTGCCCCAGGCAGTGGGAGCTGGCCTATTCCCTTGGCACTTCTACTGAAAAGGGATAAATAAAGTAAGATCAAAGACTGATCAATTTTTTTAGATGTGATTAATTTACCTTCTTTCTCTACCATTTTATCATATAGGTGACAATGCACAGAACTGCCTAATTTCCCCCACCGTGATACAACCTAATGAACAGAGAAAGATGTGTTTTCTGTACCTTTTTTTTTTTTAACACACCTCTTGCAGGAACCCCATTAAATTCTCAAACTGTGCCAGATCTGAAAAAGAAACTTTGTTTTCAGCAGCAAAAACTCACCTTCTTTCCCAACTGGACTGTACACAGTTGTATTCCAACGCCCTCTAGTGTGTAGAGTTAAATGTGCCTTTGATTATCTCAGCAGCCTTCAATGGCCATCCCCAAGTTTATAAATCAGCTTTACTGGCTACCTTAATGGACATACTCCCTAAGGTAAGGGACCAGAACGCTGTACTGTCTGACATGGACAGACTTTGGAGCTTAAGCCATGTTCCCTGGCCAGCTGTTAAAGACAGGCTGTTACTTTTTGCGTTGTGTAGTTTCATTTAAAGTTTATCTCCCTCACTGCCATCATAAACATGCAAATGGGTGAATTTGATGCTATACAAACATCTAATCTGTCCCCTGCATGTACTACTGAACAGCTTTTTATTGTGACCTTTTTCTTCCCTCAGTGTGACTACAAAGAAAGTTATAGGCTTTTGACAAAAAGCAATTTCTCTCTTACAGTCAACCTCCCTGATCCTGGTGACACCAATGTTTTCTATGAGTTATCCATTTTCAAGGACCTTCAACAACTTACGTGGCAAAACAGGTATGTGACAATAGCTCTCTCCTACTGAACCACTAACAAGGTTTTGCCTGAGTTCCTACTCCTTTGTTCCTGAATGGGTGATCTCTATATCCAACCATTGGTCAGAGGAGATGGTGACATTTGTTCAAAGTGGGATATGAAGGAGGTTAATGTAGGCAAGCAACTGCTTTTTACGGGTCTGGTAATTAGTCAGCTGTGGAACAAGAAGTTAGTCTCCAACTCTGTACAGTACAGTAAATTTACATGAGCACACTAACCAGATACAGAAGCTTCCCACCACAAAAATGACATGTGCCTACAGCTGCCTCCCATGCTGCTGCTGCCTGCAACTCCCGTACTATTAGCACTATGTCATGATCCCTCTTTCACGCTCTCCTTCAGGGCTCTCTGCACCTGGGTCTTAGTTTAGAGACTTGTGGTCACAGGAGGGAGGAAGCTGGGATTCATCTCAGGAGCATATGTTCTAGGTGTATCCCTGTGCTCAAGGAGGACCACTAAGTCCCTCCATTTCTGTGAGTAAATTACTACTCAATGGTATGAGCCATGGTTCAAGCTGACATATCCTGGATGTGTCACCAAACACACTGCTGTGGTTAGCAGCATTGCTGTAATCCAGAAATGGAAGCTGGTATCCTGAGTCATCAGGAAAGGTCTAACTGTCCTTACTTGCAGTGCCAACATATCTCACACTGTCTGTCCTTCTGTCTAATCACTATGCTTTGTTTTGCAGGAAAATACAGAGTATCTTCTTCAGAGCCATCCAGCTCTTCTGAAAACACTTCTAAGTCGTATTCTTTGCTTAACTGAGGCACTGCAAATGCTAAACCATTTAACTGTGAAAGGAACTCTGCCCTCTCCAAGACACCCACAAAGAGCATCTGTGAGTCATCAAGCAGTGGACTGCTTCCCATCAACTATACTGTGCCTTGGTGCATTCTTCTGGAATAATCCTTTCTGGTTAACGTGTAAGGCAGGGAAGCTTTGTGAGGTGGAATTTTACAGGGGCTGCCAACACCAGAAGAGATGGACAAGATGTTTGAAACTTGGAAGGATTTGAAGGCCTTCAAGTGCTAGTAAAGACACTGAAGAATTCTCAGCCTTTAAAAGGATGCTTAGCACTATGCAGTACTGAGCCATGAATCGCAGTGCTATACACAGCTGTTGTCCAGTGGTTTTAGTATTTCTCCTATCTCCAAATGATTCCAATTTGCTCATAGCTTCTCACCTACCCTCCTATTAGAGTCTGGAAAGCTATAGGGTATAGTGGTCTCTGTTTTCTATTTAAGACTTCCTGAAACCAAAGATTCACAACTGAGAAGGTCTATTTCAGATCTTTACTTTTGACTCATAAAAAAAATGAAGACCATGATGATTCCTGCGTGTTTTTCTTTCAGATGAAATGTACTCAAAGCTCTATGTGGCACTTTTTAAAGAAAAGGAAGCTTTATATTTGTAACTATAGTTGTCCTTCCCTTGATGTGATGTGGTAAGAAAGAAGGGCTTGCTGCCTTCTGCCACAGAGGGGGCTGCAATTATTTAGTGTTATGTATGCAAGGAGTATCTTGTATAAAGTCTGTACGTTTGGGTCTCATTCCGGAGGAGGATCACACTTGGAAGGCTCAGAGAGTCAATTCTGCAATGAATATAAACCAGCATGTGCCAGGCAGGATGAAAGGTTTTATATAAATTATTGCTCTAATGCTACATTTGTGGAATCAGTTATTTCCAAGCCTGTATGCCTTTAAAGGCGGGACTCCTATTTCAAGCAGAGGACTATGAAATAGCCTGCAAAGTCTTTGTAGCACACACAGATGCTACAAAACTTCCTGTAAAATATGATAGAATCATGAAGGTATAAATTTGAGACCAGTATCAAGCATGACTGTCAGGTGGTACAGCCCCATTTGGTTCCTGGGGAATCAGGCTTATGTTTACTGGTGGTGAACTTGTTCCCAAGACACTGGAATGGACCAGGATGGGAAACTGTTGCCTGCTGTTATGGGCATGTGTGATGGTTTGGTATGGGCAGGTGGTGATGAATGAAGACAACAAACAAGCATCAATCAAGTATATTATTTATACCAAAAGCAGTTTCTTTTCATTTGAAGATGTAGTTACTAACACTAGAATGCAGTTGCATATAGGAGATATTTGAAAATCCAGAATCTCTTTGAACTGTATGGCCAATGGAAACTTGAGAGTCTGACCTTTGCACGTTATTCCAAGCGAAATTTGCCTTTGCACAGTTATCCAGCCTAACCCACTCTGGAAGTAGCTTGTACAGTGTTGATCTGCTGCAGAAGCCATCCCTCTCAGTGAGTCAGGATAGGCTTCTCATAAACTGCAAAGTATAAGTCCCTGTAGACAGCACAGTCCAACCACACCTTATTTCTGCTGATGTTTCACCCCTGAGGTTTCATCACACATCCTAAATTATGTAAGCCTGAGTCTAGACTGTATGTGAATGAAAAACCAGGATGTGATGCTGAGCTGTCTGGCACTAAAGGGCCATCTTTGGGTGGATCTTCAAAGGTAAGGTCCTTGCCAGCATTACGAAAAACACAACAATTTGTGAAACAGAAGTGACTAAATTAACTGTGCCAGTCTTAAAGACTAGGGGCCAAGGTTTCACTTGTACTTATACATGGATCAAGAGAAATGGGGAGAAAAGGAAAGGAGGAACTGAGTGCTGAATGGAGGAAGAAAGGCAAACACATGGCAGCAACCACTCTATACCCCTCCTATCCACTCTCAGCAGCAAGAACCAGGTCTCTGGCACAGACAAGGTGGCAGTGAGTTGACCAATAGCTTGCTCACCTCAGGAGTCTGGTGTTTTGGTCAGCTGGCTATTTTTGGTCAGCTGGCCCAGTCCTACGTCCTTACTCCCCTTTGTCCTGATCAAAGCTCAAACACCTCTGTACACACCCTCTTCAGAAGTGAGGGCTGCCATGGGACTTGTATCCTGACAATTACCATCACTTGTATCTCTTCCTGCTTAACTGCAAGGCACCAAGTTAAAGTGCATTGTAACAAAAACCCACCAGGTTCATCTCATCTCTGGAAAATGTGGGAACTCTCCCCTACCTTTTCCAGCAACGGATGGGGAATAGTCACTGCCTGGGTACCTTCCTCTTATTTTTTCCAGCTCAGGAAAAATAATAAAAGATGGAATTGTGACATACAGCTTTCTGAGGAACAGACCTGCTTAGAGTTTTTGGACTGTGGCAATTGTTGAACAACTCTTATTTATGCCTCAAGCTCAGATGTCACCCTTCATTCCTTAAAGACTTCATGAATCTTCACAGAATCACAGAATGGTTAAGGTTGGAAGGGACCTCTGGAGGTCATCTGGTCCAACCCCTGCTCAAGCAGGGATGCCCAGAACAGAGTGCTCAGGACCACGTCCAGGCAGCTTTTGAAGATCTCCAAGGAGGAGACTCCACAACCTCTCTGGGCAACCTGTGCCAGTGCTCTGTCACCCTCAGAAGTTCTGTCTGGTGTTTAGACTGAGCCTCCTTTGTTCCAGTTTGTGCCCACTGCCTCTTATCCTGGCACTGGGCACCAATGAGAATAGCACTGCTCCACCTTCACTGCATCCTTCCCTCAGATATTTATATACATTGATAAGATCCCCCCTGAGCCTCCTCTTCTCCAGGCTGAACAGTCCCAGCTTTCCGAGCCTCTCCTTGTAGGATAGGTGCTCCTGTCCCTTGACCACCTTGGTGGCTGTCCCCTAGACTCTTTCTAGTATGTCCTGGTCTCTCTTGTACTTGGGGGCCCAGAATGGGACACAGGTGCATCCTCACCAATGCTGAGTGGAGGGGAAGAATCACCTCTCTTGACCTGCTGGCAATACTTTGCCTAATGCAGCCCAGGATACCATTAGCTTTCTTAGCAGCAAGGGCACATTGCTGGCTCACGTTCAGCTTGGTGTCTACCAGGTCTCCTAAGTCCTGTTCTGCAGAGCTGCTTTTCCAGCTGGGTGGCCCCAGCATGTACTGGTGCCATACCTTCCATATGAACAAGGCAAAGAGTCTACGACACTACAGTAGCCAGTGAAAATCAATACACCTCAGAACTGGGGTTTGCCGGTGTGCAGTTCTGATACCTTTATTTTTGGACCATTAAGTCAGTTATGCTCTGATCTCTGGTGCTTTCATGGCTCAGCAGTCTGGCCAGCACATTTACTTCTTACACTACCTCAGGAAACACATTCAGCAAACAGGTGCATTTGCCCACCATGGTAGGAAACTGGATGTGCTGTGGGTGGTCAGAGCTAAAGAAATGCTGAACATCTGGCTGGGTCTCCACTGCAGCCAGCCCAGCACAACAGCTGATGGTCCCATTCTGCCCATCCCTCCCTCAGCGTCACCTCCAGCAAGCTCTGCCCAGCCATCACTACTTGTAAACTTAGAACGAGAGCTTCCTTGAGGCTTCTGGTCCCCAGCAGCTAACAGGATTCAATGCTGTTGAGAAGTCCTGTGCCGCTGTTGCGGTGCTTCTCCTCACGCCGCCGCATGAGCACAATGCGCCACCCACACCACCAACCGTTGGGGCGCGGCTCGTTACCGCGGCAACGGCACCTCAGGCGGGTGGGTGGCGGCGGCCTGTTTGGGTGTCCCCAAGCCCTGTGTAGTGTGACAGGAAAATAAATAGTCAGTAAATCGTATGGCCTGTATGTGTCTCTGCCTGCATGTCCACCCCTTGAGAAACCTCAGATGCTTTTCTCCCCATCACTTTTTGGTCCCCAAGACCAGACCTGCAGGGTGCCCCCGGCCATCACCGGGCATTTCTCTTCTACCTCTTTACCCCATGGAGCCTGGGCTGCAGATCTTGTTTTGCCTCGGATAAGTGATTGAGGCAGGTTCAGCTCCACAAATGATGCCATCGCTGATTAAAAACAATAAACACACAAGAGACAGAACAAGCTCCTTGCTTGAGCGTAATTGCCGTGACAGCCCTTCCCGGGGGACATCCTAAGGTTGGGGCTGGGAACCAGCAAAGCTACACTTGCTTGCTTCTCTGCTCAGGAGGTCTTGAGTTGTGCCTTTCCCTTCTCTTCCTGGTTGCCAAGGGGTGACGAACAACAACGCTGACATCACTTGGTGTCACCAAAGGATTTCTGTATGTTTTCAGGGACCCTTTGCAGAAGCTAAGAGAATGTGGTGTCTGCCTTCATGATCCAGGTCTTCGGTCCATATTACCTCGGACCACTGTTGTTTCCAGTTCAATGCTGCAAGACAGAATAGGTGGGTAAGGCAATTGAGACAGTGGCAGCTGCAACCCCATGCCAGGGTTGCAGGTCTGTAATCCAGCTCCACCACCCATACTGTCCTGGGGCACACAAGCAAGACTGATGTGTCCTGCACTGAGAGCCTATGGGTGGAGGTGTAGAGAGAAGGGGATTCTTCATCCTGCAGCAGAATCCCACTTCTCATCAGGGGTGCAAGTTAAGCAAGGGACAACTGGAAACATAGTTCTTTACTTTTAAGAAAATAAATCCCCTAAATGCAGATTTGAACCAGCAACAAGGAGCTAACACATCCTTTGTGCAAAAGTGAAAGTCACCGTTATATTTGCACACTAAGCAACTTTTCTTAAACATACAACACTTAAGTATAAGAAAATCTGAGCTATAGTTTCCTAAGAAAAACAACAGCTCTCTAGAGAAATTCGAGATGACAGGTCAGGCTTATTATAGCCCTGCTCCTGAAGGGTGAGGACTGGAGGGCCTTGCTAGAACTGATCTGCTATTTGGAGGTACAGTTCAAACAAACTCTCAGGCCACAAACTCCATGCTTCTAGGTAACTTCATGCCAGGTCTATTTTAGGAACTTAAGTACATATTTTAAGAGCCCTAGAAATTCATGCTTTTACAATTCTGCTTAAATGACTGTGGCAAATCTATGTTTATTAGGCATGATGTTTAAGAGAGCCAAGAGAAGCTGTCAGCTACATCCCACAGGGACTGAACACAGAAAGTATATGAGTTAATTGCAGTGCAGGCACACTGCGGAGAGGAACTACCTAGAACAATTGTGCTTAGCAGCTTGCTTTTCGTAATGTTTGTAGCCTATGGACTAAGTGCAGCATATGCACTTGGGAAACAGTTTATACTATGATTACTTTCATTTGAACTCCTGGAGTTCCAGCAAACTGCACTTTGCCTTTAGCCATGGTGCTTTCATCCATTCCTGTGCTGCTTTCCTGAATCAACTGAGAAGCAGCAGAAACCAAACATACAAACCACAAGCCTACATTTAAAATGACTGAGTTAACTCAGAAATCCTCGGATCCAGCCGCCAGCAGCCCTGGCAAGCCCAACAGCCTCATTCCAGAATTCCTCAGACTCAGCAGGAGATAACCAGTGACTAGGACATCCTGGCAAGGCTCTGCAAGGGGGCAGGACATGTCCCAGACATGGGCTGAGCAGGACGTTTCCTCTTTCCTGGAGGAGAGCTCCATCCCCTTCTCATGGAGCTGGGGACAGACATTTATTCCCAGGTTTCAGCAGGGAACTGGAGCATCAATCAGGGCCCAACAGCACCCAAAATACCCTGCTGGGACATCCTCCGTGACTGGATGCCATCACAAGCTCCTTAGCAGAGAGGAGTCACGCAAGTAAACTGAACAGCATCAGAGCCCACATGTTTTTGGAGTGAGTGACGCCAAATTTCAGTTTTACACTAGGACCTGAGGGAATGGAGTCAAGCTGCAACAGGGGAGGTTCAGGTTGGATAACAGGAAAAGGTTCTTCACCGAGAGGGTTTTGAGTTTGTTAACTTGGGTGGGGAACTCCCTTGACCCAAGGGGGACTCACTGATCCAGCTGACAGAAGGTCATCAGATCTTTAACTGTCTTTTGCTTGTGGTGAGGTCCAGCCAGATAGTCAGACATGTTATGGGAAAAGTTTATATAAGTGTTTTGATTTTATTCCAAATGCAGACAACAAGGACAGATTGATAATCTAACGCCTCATATATAATAATGCCTTAATTAAATAGACCATGATTTGGATGGTTTGTTTTTCCCCACAGGACTGGTGTGAGCACCAGGACAAACCCAAGTGTAAATACAAGCAGTAACCAGCTCCCTGCATACAACTTACTTCCATGAAAGTGCATTTTTCCATTAGCTGCCATGCCTCATGACAGGTATCTGATAAATAAAAGGGTGGCTTCATCCTCCGTGATTATTTACCATTTCTATTCTGAACTCCTTTTGTTCTGCTTTTGAAGGAAACCTGGGTAATAAAGTGTCAAGTGCAGAAACAGTTAAAGCCCTTGAAAGCAGAGATCTTGGGATATACTAGACCACTTGGCTTCCTGCCATCTGCAATAAGGTGTTAGTTAACACCTTATCCAGAACTCTCCAGTATCACAGACCCAGTCTTCATCTTCATACACTCTCACCCTCTCCTTGACTTGAGAGACAATGATTTCTAAAGGGCTGTGAATTTAGTGGTAACCACAAGAGGTCCTGTCCTATGATAACTGCTGCTGTGCTCCAGTTTCATTCAGTGCCTGCATGGGAATTTTATAGATGTTTAACAAAACTTTGGATTATGACCAGAGAATAGACTTACACTTGAATATTTGAAAACCTTATGTGACAAGATTTTCTAGAAAGACAACAAGCTTTAATATGTAATTATTTTCCTGGTAGAGAATTAGCCAAAAATGTGTAATAGTGATTTACTATGAATTCTATACAATAGCTACTTAGCTTTTGTAAATTAGTATAGCTTCATGGCAAATGAGTGCTGATGTACTGATTTACCTAATGATGGGTTTTTACCATTCAGATATCTCGGGTAGCTTCTATAGGAACATTTCTAGAATCTTAATAATTTGCTTGTATGTGAATTTTCCTAGTGTTTAGAGAAGTTCTTCTAGTTATTTTAGTTTGAACTGTGGTTGAGAGTAAATGCATGGACTGTCAGCACTACTGCACACTATTGAATGAAGAAACAAAACAATCAAAGAATACACAAGAGAGGCAGGATATGAACTTTTATTGGACAGCAGTTCTACATGATCTTCTTTAACTGCCAAGTCTTATGAAGTAAACAGATAGCTGCCAAGATGTTGACAGAGCATTTCAACATTTTTATGCTGGCTGGTCTTCTCCAAGTTGTATTCATCATTTTTCACTGAAAACTGATGTTTGATGAACTACGGAAAAACACCAGACTTAGATTTATCCCTCTTTATCTTCTAGCCATCATGGAAATGAGGACGATAGTTAAGACAATGGTTCCAGCAATTCCACCAACTGTCATTCCCAGGATGTTCCCATGGACCTGCATTGACTGACACCTCTCACCTGTAAAGAAGAAGGTTTGTCCTGATGGACACCTGGGAAAATAAAGCACAGATTTATATGGATCAGGAGTTTTGTCCTGCCCTGTAGGCCCACCTAGAGATCCCCACACTCACTATTCTGGATGGGGCAGTTCCCATTAGGTGGGTTCACATCACAACATCCCCACCTTGTTTGGAGGCTATTGACATCCTCTAAAAGCACCACAGAAGGGGATTTCTTTGGGCTCCCCTTCCGGTTGCTAGCAGAAACCAGTCTCTGCAGTCAAGTGTTTTGTTCCTACTGTTCTTTGAAAACGTAGTGACTCAGACCTTTGAGATCTGTAGCTCTGAATACTTATTAGCTGCATCATTTGGTTCAGAGGAAAGTCAAGGCAACCAGGGAGGAGGTCTGTGGTACCTGCAGCTTGGTCTCCCTTTCACATTCACACAGACTCCATCATTCTGGCAAGGGTTTGGATCACACGGGTCTTGCGGATAAGGCAGCCAGTCTTGAATGGGCTCCATCTCCTGGGCAGCTCTCTTCTTCCTTTCAGATGTGAGACCTTCCATGATGGCAAATTGTTCAGGTTCAACAGGCACTTCAGTGCTACTGAGGTGAGTTAGATCTTTAAAAAACGGAAAAAGAGGAGAAAGACATCAGATAACAGTGACTGATGTTATTATACATAGTATTCTTCACCCCAGAGGTTAGACTGGAGAGTACTCCTTGTCCATTTGCTCTTTACAGAGCTCTTGCCATACCATGGCAAGTTCTGCATATTTAAAGGACAAGGTAGAAAATAGTACTGAAATTACAGCAACTAGTTAGGTAAATCAGCAGTATTCTGTGCTTTGGAAAATCATGCCAAGCGTGGCTGTTCAGTTTGAAAATAAACACAACAGAGAAGGCTTTTTAGTATGTTCAAAGCTTAGAAATGGACATAGCTACTGGTTAGGGTGCTAAGAAGCTAGGTTAGGGTGTCTAAGAAGTAAACGTTCAGTAAATCCTTGCCATTTAGACTCATCTGAACTCAAACAGCCTACATCACCCACTTGAAACTAAGACACAGAAATGCTTTTCAAAGTTGATCTCCATTAGAAGAGAAGATGGCTCAGAGACAGGTTGTGATAGTAATTTGAATGAGTGAAAAGAGATAGAAAGGATCAACCATTTGCATTTGCAAGGAGAATCAGGAAGAGGGTCGTTACCATGAAATTCTGCAAAAATAATCAGGTTATCATTTTTCAGAAAGCTTCGACGTCTCATCTGGCTGTGGGATATGAAGTTAGTCCAGCCCCGGTCTATACTTCTATAGCAATTGCAAGAGGTATCAAATTTTCCAGTTGTAGATGGTTTCTCCCATATTAAGGTTCCATTAGCATCTGCAAAGAGAATACGAGTGACAAATAAGAACTGCAAAGTTTTACAGCCTAGAACTATGACATAATTTTTTCTGCATTACAATGTTAAACAGGATTTATGCTGCAAAATCAAGTTCAGGGCTCAGATGTTCAAACAAATCAGGACTGACAAATGACGGATGCCAGCAGATGCTTAGAAATGGTCTGCATGAGGTCTCTAAGTCTATGTGAGGACATTTAAATTTCACACCTCCCCTTTCGTTGAGGACTGACCAAATGCAAATTACCTCCTTGCTGTCACCAGCTAAGAGCTCCGTCCTGCATAAGGACACCCCCCCCCATCAGTTTTTAAGTACCTGTGGTTTAGAGTCTAGCAGATTTTGTTCATTGCTATGGTTCTGTTAAACATATTCAAGCCCAAGGTTTAAAACCTCCTACTGAAAAAACATGTACGAAATTTCCACTGAAAAAAGTGAAGAGGGATGGAGACTAATCTCTGGTATTTCATATTGTAGCAAATTCAATATTGTTCTGTTGTTCTTATTTCTGTGAGTTACCACATCCATGAGGAATCCTAGGGCTGGACATGGAACTATGGTGCAACATGCTATATAAACCTGGAGCTAAAAGGTAGCCCCTGTCTGAAAGAGTCTTCAGTCTGCACCAAGCCAAGCAAAATGGGCTTCAAATGCTGCAGACTGGTCTCACAGTTGTTATTAGGTATTTTGTTCCTTAAATACTGCTATAATGTGGACCCTGTGTATTCAGACCATGTATGTTCAACTTATCCAAGCCCCAAAAATGTAGTTTTAACTTAAATTATTGCTGGATGCAATGAAATAAAGCACCCTACTGGCATTGAACTATCCTGTGGTGACAAATCACAGGTAGAATAGGAATTGCAAGCTTTTTGGCACAGAACTCTCTGCAAGTCTGTTACAAGGCGTAATGGTTCTAAACTAAAAGAGTGTAGATTTAGATTAAATACTAGAAAGAAATTCTTTATTATGAGGGTGGTGAGGCACTGGAACAAGTTGCCCAGGGAAGCTGTGGATGCCCCATCCCTGGGAGTGCTCAAGGCCAGGTTGCGTGGGGCTTTGAGCAACCTGGTCTGGTGGAAGGTGTCCCTGCCCATGGCAGGGGGTTGGAACTAGATGATCTTTAATGTCCTTTCCAACTCAACCTTCTATGCATTGCTTTTCACATTAGATGATCTTTTGCAGACAGAAATTCTGAGTCATAAACAGGAAAACATCCCAAACTGGAAAATGAAGCCAAAGTTGCCCAACTCTGACTCCTACACTGTCCTGTGACTCAGATTCTTTGGTTTTCATTGTCACCATTCCTCCAGGCAAATAACACTTACCTGGCATAACCTGGTCTTTAGTTGTGGTGAAACTTCTGCTTGCTGACATCCTTTTCAAGATGTCAGGGTCCTGGTCCAGCACTGTGAGCATTGCTTGGCGGTTCAGAGCTGGCCACTCTAGAACAGCATCATTCTCTCCACTGCACAAATGAAAGGCAATGCGAGTATAGCCACTGGTTGTGGAGTGAGGATACAAACTTACGCCATAACCATAACCCTCAGGGCTGTAAAACCGGGGGCTTTGAATAACATCACTTGATCCGTTTTCGAGGATTTGACTGAAATTCCGAATGACCCACACAGCTGTGGGACAGGGGGTCTCTGTCAGTGTGACATCATCGATACTGATCCCACCAGATGAAGAGCTGGGGTTGCCCTTTAGTGCTTGGAAGAGGTATCGGAACTTCTTCTGGGCGTTGAGGGTTACGTGGGCAATTTTCCAGCCATGGTCATTATCCGCTTTTGTGAAGGGAAAGCAAAACATTGCCATCAGTATGATTAGTAATATCACGAAGCAGCTGATTCCTAGTCACCTATTCCAGCTGCATTTTTAGCCAGCTGGACCTCTCACAGAGTCATGAAGGCTAGAGATCTTAAGTTGGCATTATGATTGTATTATGCTTACATTGCATTATCATCTAAATGCTTTCGACACATTGTATTAGGAACTCTTCACACACTAGTGAATGATAGTCTCTAGTATATAGGGCAGCATGCTAAAGGCCAAGACATAACAAGTGCATGGGAGCTAATGACCCAACATGTCAGAATTAACTGTTATGGCCACTTTTTCATGGACTTGTCCCGCCCTGAAAAATGCAGCAGCTTGATACAGGCAGCTTATCACAGGTCTTGGGTTTTGACAATATAAATGCATAGTGATGCAGTAGCTGAATTTGTCCTATTTAGCAAAATCACCCGAAGTGGGAACTCAGTTCACATTTCCAAAGTTACATATATTTTCATATTTCCAGATGTATAAAAAATCAGGCTGGGGTTCCTAATGTGTAAGGATGAGCACAGGTATTTACATCTGAGCAGCTCGCTGTCAGATCCTATTATAGCCAGTGGAGATCTAGCCAATGATCTCCAGCAGAGTTTGGGGTCCCTCCCATTCACTAAGCATAACATAACATTATTAGGAACGTTGTGACTTCTGCTGTGGAACACCTAAATTACATAACCACAACCCACAACCCATTTCACTGCTAAATGTGCTCACATAATACCAAAATCCTTAGCTGGACTGCAAGATACTCTCCTGGTAGCTTAGGAAAAATGTTTTGATTTTGAGCCAACTTTTTCTCCCCAAAAGTTCTATGTATTCCTCATATTTCTAGAAATACCTTGAAAGGTTTGAATTTTCCTCAACTTGCGAATGTTTCCAGTCCCATCATCTTCCTTAAGCCAGATGATCAGCTTGTCAGAAAGGCTTCCTGTGATCTTATAGAAGAACTGGAGGCACTGCTGAGTTCTCTTGGGATAAAGGATTCGAGACTCTAGGACAGCCACCTCCTCTGCGTTTCCAGAGCTGGTGTTGAAGTACATGAAATAGCCAGCATCTGTGAAGAAAGTGTAGAGTGTCACTGTCTCTTTCCAGCTTTCCTGCTAGCTGCCTGGTATAAATTTATCGTTTCAACTCCACTCTTTTAGTAGGCATAAGTGTAGTAGCTAACATAAATAGTAGAGGAAACAGCATATAATAACCATTCGAGATAGATTGGGGTAAGAAGTAGTTCAGGACTAGCAGGACTAGTAGTTTAGCATGTATAAGGAACTCATTGCCAGCAGCTACTGTCAATTTTGCTTTAGTTGGTCTAGCTGGAAGTTGGATGCCTCAGAAATGTCAGAGATGAGACAGAGGATTCAGTGCTGACTGCAAGTAACTAGCAGACATATTTTTTACTTGATTTGTACTGAAGATAATTCAAAGATGAGATCTTAGACATCATATGCTTTATCACTTTGTAAAGAGTAAAATAATTTCTTATCAGTGATTTCTTATCAGTCATGAAGATAACAAAAAGGTTGGACTGGATGATCTTGGAGGTCTTTTCCAACCTAAATGGTTCTGTGATTTGAAAGAACCTAAATGGTTCTTTTTTCTGTGAAAAAAAGGTTTGGACACTGAACCAGAACTCTCTTGACCTTGAGCATAAATAAAGTCTTATTTATAACTTGTCCAAAGCCTTTTGAAAACTCAGCTTCTCAGTTTGGGAAATTAGATGAGAATTTCTGTCCCTCTAGTTTAATTTCCCACTAAGTTTCTCTGAAGTGATCTTTACTTTAGATTTGAAGTATCTAGTTTTCTCCCTATATTTACAAGGAATTCACCATCTGCACACACGTCTTGGTATCACATGAACTTGTCACATCTTATCTGTATTGCATCGCTCTTCAGTTATCCATTACAGTCTATGATTAGATTAACAGCTGAGTTAAACCTGCAGCTGCATCAATGCAGTAGAGCCACCTGCATGGTCAGTGGAGCTCTTAGAGCTGTTTTGTCTCTTGTGCTCACTCTAACATGTCAAGGCAACATTCTCCTTTATCACGTTATCACATGGTAATAATGTTTTGAAATCATACCCACAGAAACTTTGCCAAAGATACTGAATTGCTTTATGCACACATATGACACTTTGCCATAAGTTAAATTTATGTTAAATTTTACGTTAAATTGAAGTGCAATCACTGCTGCACCAAGTGGGAAACAGGGCTCTGAGCCTTATTCAGGTGTCTAACTTTGCTATTGAGCTTATTATGGTGTCAAAGCCTCGAATAATCTAGACTCTATCTCCTTCTTGATAAGAAAGTGAAATAAAAGCAAGAGAAAGGATCTATGGCAGTTAGGACATGGCCTCAGCAGACTTCAGCAACAGGATACTCGGATCAAATCCAGAGCCAGGCTGCCAGCTCCTCTCTAAATTTTAAGCTGTACTTTCCCTCCTTCAGTTCAGCCAGTAATAAGTCAAAAACCCAAGAAGTCAAGCTGTTTGGGCAAAATATGATCCATCTGTGATAGAAAACTAAAATTAGATCCCACTTGAGATGGCTGCAGAAGCAATTTGCCAAAAGTGTCTATATTCCTGATGAGTCAAAGAGCCTTTGAAGGCCTCTGAAAGGAGAGGCACACAATACTCAAGCAATTCATTTAGGCACCCTGGAGAACGTCAGAGACACCTAACCCTCTCCATTAACTCTTTAGGGAACATTAGTACTTATTTTGCACAAAGTCAGGAGATGCTAAAGCATAAGCACAAGTTAAGTGCTTACTTTGGACAGACTGGATTTTACACAATAATCTCAAACAACTCAGCTGAATGCTTTTTGATTTACAATTATACAATGGGAAAAAAAAAAAAAGGACAGAAAGAATGAAAAAAAGTCAGATGAGGGTTAGGAGCATGTACTTATAGACACTGTCAGATGGTTTTCTTGAGTTATATTGCATTCTCAGATCTGACTGAAAACTACATTACAAGTAGTATTTAGCATTACAAGTGCTTGAGGATCTGTTCTCTCCAGTGGCTGGGTCACATAAGGGGAACAGTCTCCTCCTGTTTACAGCAACACAAGCTTTGCCTTTTTTAAAGAGTAACAAAGCACAACTGAATGTGCTTTAGGCCAGAATTCCTTCACCTTCTACTTAGGCAAAATTTACCACCAAAGTCACTTTTTTTTTTAATGTCTGTACTAGTTTTCCCTGTCTAAATAACAACATATCAGGCTTTTGCTTTTCAGAACTGCCTGTTGGGATTTAATCTTTATTCTCACTTGTAAGCTAGCACCCTGTAACTCTCATTGGGGCTGACTCCACCCTGTTTGGGATTTTCTTCCTCTGAAAAATGGCAAAAATAGCATGTTAAAAAGAAAACTATCCCTAGACTCCTATCATGAAAAACTTTTTAACTTTCTTCTTTCTCCAGCACTCCTCAGGCTTAACTTATCATTCACTTTGCAAACACATTTATGAGTAGCTTATGAGTGCTATTCCATTCTTATCATGGTGCAACATAACTCTTACTCAGACTTTGGAAGTTGCAGTAAATCCTTTTCCAGATTACATTGAAAGGCCTCTAGTTAAGATTGTTCTTTGTCCCCTTTTATATTGCTGGTGAGGAGAACATTCCACTATGCTTTTAAAGCTTAATGAGAGCACTAGTGCAACCATAAGCTCAGACCCACAGTGCCAAGACAAGTGCAAAGAAAAAGGGTATTTTGCTTAATTTGGAATATTACAACTAGGATGTTTTCTGTGTAGTCTCCTAAATATGGTCATTTAATAATGTGTTTTCAGAGTAGCCAGTGCTGGGTTTTCTGAAGGGTTGATTACAATGACAGGTTCAGAGAAGTTTTTAAAGATGCTCTATTTAAAGCACATAGCCCAGCACAGACATGCACAAGTGACCATTACTCCAGCTAACCCCTTGTCCATAGGAAAGTGTTCTGTTACTTCATTTTACCTCTACAGCGCCCAGAAAGTGTGTGGTCTTCCTGCCCTGTAGCACTGCTCTGTAGATGGACCCAGTCTAGGTCATCTGTGGTGCCTTGAATCATGCCACAGATATTTTCAAGCTCAAAAGAACACTGATCCAAAAGAGTGTGAGTTGAAGCTGAAAAAAAAAAAACAACCCAACAACAAAAACAAACAAACAAACAAACAAAAAAAACACATACATGGTTATCTCCAAAGTATTATTTCATTTAAAACAAAATTGGATTATTTCTGCTCTAATTTTAGTGGTGGTTTTGTTCTGTTTTGTTTATACTAGTATAGACATCATGTAGTGAAGGCCTAAACCACAGCAGATGTGAGTCCGAGGACAGAGATTCAAAAGAAGAAAAGTTTAATTCCTGAGGGATTCCCTGCATAAAGATACCAACACCTGACCACTTTGCAAGAGGATAACAAACTCCCATGTGGCAGCTGAAACACAGTGAATGGTGATGGCTGTTTTTGTGATTGCTTGTAAGCCTCAGAAAGACAAGTTGCCTTGTGTATGCATTGTCGTATTTAGCCATTCCTCTGAAGGGGGTTATTGTTCTCCATGGCTCACCTGTCTGCTTTGATGAGCATCCACCTCAAGCAAAGTCCAGCCAGTTACCTTAGGCAGGCTCAGCTGAGTTTGCCTGCAAGTGGATGCTTCTGATGGCAGATTCACAGGGACAATAACTTCTTGATAACAATCACACCTGGTGATAACATCTTCAACCAGATCAGCAAACAACTAGACGGAGTGTCAGACTCTAGAATTAGCCAATCCCACGTGCAAAATAATCTAATTAAGACTGAATGTCAGTAAAAGAGGACAAAGTACAGTTGCCTTCACCTCATAACAGAGGCATAATGAAACTGCTCACACACCAGCAGAAAACAACCACATGTCTAAGCCCAAGGAGCAACGTGGAAGAAAAGATGAGGATGGCTTGACTTTCATTGACTAGTTGGACTTTTAAAAAATAAGCACTTAGCAGAACAAAAGAGAGGGACAAGGAGGTAGTAAACATTTTGGGTCTCTGCACCACAGGCTCTCTTCAGTACTGCTTCAAGAGAAGCAGCCAGGCTCAAGTATAAGCAAAGAAATAACTTGTTGAGGTTAAATTATGACTTACTGCAGTTATACATGCGATTAAGTCTTTCCAGGTCAATGGCACTGAAATCTAAACGTTGTCCAATTATGTTATCAAATGCTGGTATCTTCGCCGTGATTGTGGGGATGCTCTCATTTTTGTTAAAGGAAAATGGTGCATAGTGCATCACTGATTCGTAGTCATAGGGGGTGTTCAGATCAGTGATGAAGCTGTCATCGTACTTCTGAAAGTTGTGTTCTCTGCCTGGTAAAAGAACAGAAAAGTGTTTCATCTTACAGATCAATTGGAAAGGAAATGGCTTTAGCATGGCCCCTTGGAGGCCATGGTTTTCTGAGGCAGAACTGATCTACCTGAAAGCAATTACTTTATGATAAAATACTCAAATTTAGCAAGATTTGTTTATGATGTAATTTTGACAACAAAGCATTGTCTTTAGATTGCAGTTCTACACCCTCACGTGACTTCAGTAGCTTCAAAGTTAAATATCAATGAGCTGTAAAGAATGATATATAAGAGATCAGATTAGATGGTCTAATGGTAAGCATCCTGAAGGTTTAAATTTAAGGATTAATGTACTCCATTCCAGAGCCTGTGAATTTTGATGCTAAAGTTCCCAGAACGTTAGATCACATATGAACAAGGAGGAGTCCTGGAGCCCTTCACTTATTAAGGAGACAGGGATGACAGTTCTGGATTGCCCCAGGATCTGGTCTGCTTTGAAGCAAAGGACCACAAGGAATCTGTGAAAAAAAAATGAGGGTTTTACCCTAGATTGATGATATTGCTCTGGTACTGCTATGGAGATATCTTTTGGAAACATGTTTCTCAAAGTTTCTTGGTGAAATCATTTGTTCTTAGAGAGAGTTTTTCATTATGAAGGTGTCTGCTGGGACAGAAAGAGGGAGCCATTTCACATACTTTGGCATGGAAGTAAAGAGAGATTCCCAGCATTTCCAGTCCAAATAATATTTTCAAAATATTTAGCATTCTCCTTCTAAGAAGAAACAGCACATGACTGCACTCAGTGGATAATTGCAGCTTCTCTGCTGCCCTTCCCTGCAACTTCATTCTGGGCACAAAGGTCTTCAGTCCAAGGCTTGAGATTGTATAAGAGCTTGAGTTTATTTTCTTGCAGGTACCTGAATTGCACCTTTTATCAAAAATGGTGAGAATCTTGCTAATTATGTGCTATTGCTTTTTATAGCTGGAGACAAAACCTTGGCAGTACACAGGCATGTGTAATAATGCTGTTTTTTAGATCATTACTAGGCAAAGGGTAACTTCTGTTTGTTTTTAGAAGATATAAACCATACAGCAAGGAGGCAGTTTCATTTCGTAGGCTCTCTTGTGTGTTTTCTCTGAAATCTAATAGGCTTATTAGCTTTTCTGTCAATAGGAACATGAACAGGGGATCTCTTCTCTAGCCAGCCAGCTATCTGCATTGAAGTTTGTAAAAATGTATTATGGCCAAAACTGTTACTATGCTATTAAATTTGGGTTTACAGATTACTAACGCAGGAACACATGGGCTCGTGCATACACACAGCACACTCATATCAGCATTATTTCTCTTTAGAGGAACAGATAGTACTTCAAGTTGAGGTGAACTAAACCAAAACCCCAGATTGAAGGGCACTGCACCGATCAAGACTTGATAGAATTTTTTTATGTTCTAGAGTTTTGTGCCTTCCTCTGTAACATGCAGTAAATCCAGTCTGTGCTGACCCCAACAACGCAGAGAAATTCATACTAACAGATGTGTCTCATCTCATACTAATGCAGCCATCCACCAGCAGTCAGATGGCTTATGGCCCGAAACTGCACATTTTGGCAAATAATTCCTGTTTGATTTCTAGGGCACTCCCTGTCCAAGGTGGAAGGTAGATGTAGCGGTCCTAGTTGCAGGCTAGCATAGCGTTCATATTTCTGACATACAGAATGGCTAAATCCAACACAAACTGGGTCAGGAAATTAACCTTTCTATTCCATCTCCAATCATTTAGTTCTTTCAGTAGAAGTTTTCTACTTAATGAATTTGCCTAACTGGAAAATGAGATTTTATAGTATGGATACAAACACACACAATATAGGAATCAACTGTAATGATATCAGACCAGCTCCAGAGCTCCATTCAGAATAGTGTCACACTAAAGACCATAATCCATATTGTTTTTCTGGTGTTCCAGATTTGTGGCTACTTAATACACCACAGATAAGTTGATAGGATCCAGTGATGTATTTTTTGGAAAAAAATAAAAGAACTCATGGAGAATCAGCACTATTTTGTCAAGCTTTTCAAAACTTCCATACATCATGGAGCTCACAATAGTGCATTGTGAGTCCATTGTAAGCCTTCTTGCTTTGGAGGGGGTTAGTTACACTGCATAGCATAATGGGGCCCAAAAGTCAGAATCTAGATACTATTACCATCATCATCATCTTCATCACCTGAATTTGAGCTGAGACCAAATTAGTAATAAGGTGAATTGTTTTTAGGGCCGCTGATAACAATAAAAATCATGGTCTCCAAGATCAACAGACACATCCCATCTCCTGCTCAGCCTCCACAAAAGAGACTACATATACAAGGTAGAGACAAGTAGGAATGCACATGGCCATTCAACTTGGAGCAATTCAAAATGTCAGATATTGCACTTACAGGTCAGTAGAGATTGCTTGTACCAGCAGTTCTTATCTATCTAAAAGAGAACACAATGTTCCCCAAATCCTGTTACTTTCTGATGAGTCTTTTGCATGTATTTTTCACTTATTTGCAAAGATGTTGAGTGCATAGCCACGGAGACTGAAGTGATCTGGCTTCCACAGAGAGCTGGGCAACTTTGCTGCACTGGCATCACAAAGCATCATCATTGGAAGCAAGAGGAGAGTTTATACTTGGTGTCTTTGCTACCATGCCTTTCAGAACTTCTAATAGACTCCCATTCACTCTTTTTCAGAAAAATATTTGATCATAAAGTTGTACAGAACCAGGCCTCACAGAAGATAGAAGCAGAGACTGCCTAGAGGACTGTGGAGAGTTTGCTGAAACTCAGAAAGCCACTGAATCTGATGAAACTAAATCTGAAAGCAAGAACCTGCAAGAGACACTGGGCAGAGGAGGGCAAAGTTTAACCCTGTTTTATGTGTCCTATCTGATCTAATCACTCTGAGGCTTCTTTATGTGCAAAGTAAATCTTTCCAATTCCTGGAAAATCTGAATCGCTGAGCATAAAACCCTTTCAGATTTTGAGAGGACTTTTCATTAATGAAGAGCCACCTCAAAACTCAGGACATGTTGGTGGTCCCAAGACACAATCCCAGTAAGTTTACAATTTGCACTTATGTGGTAAGACAAAATAGACTCTTAAAGAAGGGAAGTGATGTGTTCAAAATCAGAGAGCAGACCAGTTCTGGAGAAAAGGGGAAATAAAGTCTTCTGACTTCCAAGCAGGTTCTCTCTCCTGTGACCTTAGATAGTCTCTGGTCTTTCACCAGAGAAGTTGTCTCAAAATCTTGCTACAGAGTGATATACAGGAGTCTCAGGAGTGGCTCAGTGTCTCTAAAGTCATATCTTTAAGAAAGTTTTAAAATCTGGCAGGGAAAAGAAGATACTGATAAGTCTGCACTCAACAAAATCTGACTTGAAGTTCAAAACCAACCTGTAATAATTTCATCCCACCAGATCGTCACATAGTCATCTCGGTCCATCCTCGACTGCTCATGGTAAAATCCCAAAGCATGCAGGATCTCATGTTCTACAATTGCTTTGTAGTCACACCCTGCCCCAATAGAGAGGTTCTGTCCAGTCTGCTGGTCCCCCACCATGGACCAACACCTGAGAAAGAGAGAGATCTTACTGTCAGTTAATTAGTTTTCTTCTTTGTATTTAAGTTCTCAGTCTGCTCACTGGATTTAAAGTAATATCAAAAATGTTTTAAATATAAACTATACTATAGTACTATAAATCATTACTTAGGTACTGACCGGGTACCTTGACACTCTACAGAGACTTTACTCTGAAGGCAACCTAAGCCCCAAAATCATACTCACTATCATTTGCATGCGGTAGACCTTTTACATAACCTCTATGTTAGACAAGCTCACGCCTGATTTTTGAGATCCACAGAAGTTCTGTCCTATATCAGCTGCCATTTTATGAAGAAACATGCCAAGAGACATAATACATACATAGAAACAGCAAACTCATCAAGACAGACTGAGCTTTCTTGCAATCACTTGGGCTAGTTCTCAAGGATCTAGGATTCACTAGGAACTTCTTGGGGTAGCCCGGGGGTGATGTGAGAGGCTCTAAAGAGCACCTGTATGGACTGTAGCTTTATTTGCACATCACAAAGCAGTATCAGTTAAAGTTTGTTGCAGTAGCTCTGGACACACTAATGTGGGTAGTGAAAACAAAGAGCTTAAGCCTGTGGTCTCTTCAATAGCTGCTACTGAGGAATTGCCAGTACCAGGCTCTTCAGCACCAACTTGCCAAAAATGATGGTTTACATGTTTTGTTAGGACATATATCCCAATCTCAAGGGATAGAGCTGAGGGCGGAAATATCAGTGTCTACAAACCTCATAAAGTTCTGGGAAAACATGGAATATTCATAGCTGATATAATAAGAAGATTTTTGTCCTTTTCTAGATGTTCTTTAAAAGCATGTTTAGATGTAGGAAATAATAGCAATAGTACAATAACCTGTCTTTCCACAGCTTTTTTTTTACCTGTCTTTCTAAAGATTTCAAAACCTCAATTCTGGCTATTCACGTTCTTGGTAAGTTAAGAGGCTGTACGTTGGGGTCACCTCATCCACCATGGAAATGTAAAACAACCCTAGGCTGGAAAGCAGGAGCAGTTGAAGAGAGCCCAGCAATGATGCAATTCCCCTCATCAAAGAGTAACCATCCAAACATTAGATGCCCTTTTCAAGTTCCTCATCTGAACATCCTCTGCAGTCAGCAGAAGGTGGCAGCTGCTTCCAAGCTGAGTCTAAACTGGGTTGCTTTTGTGGTGGCCTCTTTTTCTCTTCTGACAACAAACAGACTAAAATTTTAGACTGCTGAAGTCAGATAAAATAAATTGTCAGCTGATTCTACACAGCAGAAATAAACAGAAATTGATATACCCTTACCCACTTTCTTTTCTAAAGAATATGTAGTTTCTCTCTCCTTCGTATGGCTTGAAGTCAATGCAAGACTTAAGACGGAACATTTCAAATGCCTGGAGAATGACTCCTTTGGCATTCAGATCTGGAAAACATGTCAACAAGGCACCTTTAACACACTGCGGATCATTTACCCTGGTAATACACACAAATTTATGCATGGGACCAAAAGAAAAAAATGATTGAAAACTGATTGTATTTGATTCAATTATGTTTTGTTATGATAGCAGTATGGAAAAAAAAAATGGTTTTGATGTAAAGGAACAATGTGGTTATTAGTGAATTTTAATGTGAGAGAACCAGATCAGAAAAAAAAAGCAGATTTTTTTTATCACAGTGACTCCAGTGCAAACAAGGATTGGAGTTAAAATCTGAATAAAATATCTGCATTACCTAGGTTATCACTCAGAATATAGGGAATGGGGAACTTCCATCTGTAGCTCTCATTTCTTAGGGCATTTCGCTGATTTTGCTGAAAAGGGAATTAACAGCTGGTGATGCAGCTGCTGTGGGGAGATGGGCTGATTTGTACCAAAATACAATTAGGGCAAATGCTAGCTATAAAGTTTTTAATTACTTACAGGGAGCAAGATATCACCCTGAAAGAGGTCCAATCCAGCAGCTGAAAAGCAATTTAATGAAAGGTAATGTACATGAAATATCAAATTTATTAAATAAATATTTTAACTCAAAAGCCATATTGAGCCTACTCACACAAAGTTATGTCCTCAGACATTTACAGAAAATAAAAGTCTAGCCTTAGCTTCTATTCAATATTTACTACTCAGCAATGCCTACATTTTTGGTGGCAGAAATCTGGTGACATCTGTTATCCACGTCTAGTTGTATAACCTCTTGCTTGCTGCCAGGCAGTAGCAACCGTCACACAATGAGACAGTTCTCTACAGAATAGAGTAATATTGAGTAATGCATCAGGAAAAATGTTGTACAGTGCATCATCGAAGGATATATGGAAATTTGTTTTATGGGAAATTTAAGAAAAATAGAGGAAGACTATACAATGTGTTGTGTCTTTTCTTTTTGATTTCCTTGCCTCTTATATAGAAGCTCAAGAAAATATCTGAGCTATTGTCCAGTTTGTAAAACTTTATAAAAAAATATATAGATGGGGGGGACTCCAGAGCCTTTCCATTCATAAAGTGTTTTACTGTCTTAACACCCGGGGTCTGTCCAAACTTCAGAAGTAAAAGACATCTGCATCCCTTGCTTATATAGAGTTGCAGTCTGTCTAAACCACAATTTCACCCAGGAGAGACCTGAAACTTCAACATTTTATTCACAATATAGAATAGAATAGAATAGAATAGAATAGAATAGAACAGAACAGAACAGAACAGAATAGACTAGTTCAGTTGGAAGGGACTTTCAAAGACCATCAAGTCCAACTGCCTGACCACTTCGGGGCTAACCAAAAGTTAAAGCCTATTATAAAGGCATTATCCAAATACCTCTTGAACACTGATAGGCATGGGGCATCAACCACCTCTGTAGGAAGCCTGTTCCAGTCTTTGACCATCCTCACAATAAAGCAAATTTTCCTAATATCTAGTCTGACCCTCCCCTGGTGCAGCTTTGTGTCATTCCCATGCAACCAATCATTGGTTACCAGGGAGAAGGTACTGGTAGGTTCAGGACTGCGTGAGAATTTAAACATGAACTCACCTAAGTTTATGTCTGGAATGTCTTTGATTATCTCACCAGCATCAGCATCTCCAGCTGCAAGACAGACAAGACATTATGTGTTCAGATGTGGTGGCACATAGCAGGCAAAAGAAAATCTTTCAAAACTCAAAACAGCTCACAGAGCACTTACCAGCTTCACTGAAGAGGTGCCTGACCTGAAAGAGAATAAAATACAGCCAGTATAAGGTTTGGGATGTTTCTGGACTGAGAGGAGCCTGTAGAGATCAGGTTTCTACTTACAGAGACTGGAGTACCACATGCATAACATAATAGAAGTGCTAGGCAGAGCAGGAAGCTGTTGGAGCCCATTTTTGCAATGGAAATAGAAGCTGGTCCCCCTCATCTCTTGCAATATATAGGGCATGCTGCTGAGCTTTCCACAGAACATCAGCCAACCAGCTTTGAACTTCCCACCTTTGTAACATTATAACAGCAAGATTTTTTTCCTAAGTGGCACGTGATGGCATTGTTGCTATCATTTACCCAAGTCCACCTTGAAGGAATGTTAGAGAGGAATGTGATAACTTCCTGTTTTAAGTGCAGGTGGTGAAAGGCTCACACAGACTTTGTGTGAGAAGGTCTCAATCTGGCCCAAAGTTGCTGACTCCTTCCACTGTCTTTGTTATCTGTCAGCTTTACGATCTCAGCTGCACTGGAATCAAAGCCATGTGCTTAAGAAGAATTATTCTGAGTTTATAGCACTCTGGTGACATTAGGATCAATTAATAATTAACATGGCATTGTAAAGATTAGAGATAAACGAGATATGACTATGAATGCCCTGACAGCATTTCCCCGTGGCTGATCCAGTGCCAGGACTGATCACCCAGTGCACAACATGCCACCCCTGCCCTCCAGAGACAGTCACATACATCAGTATATTCTTGGTTCCAGCTTGATGCTCCTTTCTTTTCTAGGGGGTTTCAGAGAGCAAAAACTTTTGTCTCACACTTTGCTGTCTTCCTGAAGGCACATGGGTCAGGGAGGGCTCATGGCTCCAGAAAGTTGCAGATCTCACATAGGTCCTGCATTATTATTTCCCCTTGCAATGTCCTGTGTGTCCTGGAGTTTCTCAGAGCCTCAAACTTAGGCAATCATTTCCTGCTTTCTCATTTCACTTCTGAAATTACAAGTGATGAATGTGAAGAAGTCCGCATTTGTGCTCAGCAATTAGGTAGGAAAAGGCTTGTGCTACAGACACCACCACCCAGCATGTATGGTCATAGAATCACAGAATCACAGAATGCTTTGGGTTGGAAGGGACCTTAAAGACCATCTAGTTCCAACCCCCTGCCATGGGCAGGGACATCTTGCACCAGACCAGGTTGCTCAAAGCCCCATCCAACCTGGCCTTGAACACTTCCAGGGATGGGGCATCCACAGCTTCTCTGGGCAACCTGTTCCAGTGCCTCACCACCCTCAAAGTAAAGTATTTCTTCCTTATATCTAATCTAAATCCACCCTCTTTTAGTTTAAAGCCATTATCTCTTGTCCTATCACTACACTCCCTGACAAAGAGTCCCTCCCCAGCTTTCTTGTAGGTCCTTGTTAGGTACTGGAAGGCCTCTATAAGGTCTCCCTGGAGCCTTCTCTTCTCCAGGCTGAACAACCCCAACTCCCTCAGCCTGTCTTCATAGGAGAGGTCCAGAGGTCCAATAGGGCTCCAGCCCTTTGATCATCCTTGGATGCCTTCTCCAAGCAATTGGAGGAGAAGAAGGTTATGAGGAGTAGTCATCACGGATTCACCAAGGCGAAATCGTGCTCGACCAACCTCGTTGCCTTCTATGAGGGCATCACCAGTTGGGTAGATGGGGGGAGAGCAGTGGATGTCATCTACCTTGAC